>CM035107.1:18422402-19014902 GCA_020205505.1 Panax japonicus | reverse complement strand
TAAAATACAGTAATACGCGTTGTTGCACAGTAGCACACGGTATTGCACAGTATTTTGAATTATTGATCCTTACGTAAGAAGGCACTACTCAATAATTGCTACAGGAGTTACTGTTCATTACTTTATTGATTCAATAATTGCTGCGTTGATATTTATATTGTTATTGTTTCAATAATTGTCATTGCACAGTATTTTCAATTATCAGATCAATAATTCATATTATTTGAATAATATTATCAGATAACATTATTGGCAATGTCTAGAAAGTTCTGTCAAGGAGAGGTTTGGTCATCTAATTGCGCGCCAGTAAGGAGAAATCCTTATTGGAAAGCCCCCTCTATCCTGGGAACGGCCTGGTTGTCGGTACTGTGATTCGGTAATATTATTTTTAATAATTAATTATTGATTATTATGATAAAAAAAATATTTATTTTATGTGGATATAGATGGAGAAAATTTTTAATGTGACAATTGTTGAAAATTAATATTTTATCTTTTTCTGATAAAATAATTCATTTAAATATATTATTTTAATAATATATTAACGATGATATTTTTACAATGAATGTGGGATATATGAGTATATGAGGAGGTAGAGTATTTTTGTGGCATTAAATATTTAACACATGTTTTGTGTGTCGGTGGACATAATTTTTGACCGAAAATTGAGTATAGACTGTAAAATCGCCCGTTTGTGGATTTCGGTCAATTTCTGTTTGGAATTTGGAAAAATTTTCTTCTGCAAAGTTGTAGAGAATGGAATTTCCTATGGAAAGTCGTGAGTTTCGAATTTTTCTGATAAACAGACTATTTTCTATGAATTATTGAAGTTACGGAAAATAAAATTATTTTTTTATTAATTATGGTGGGACCCACTTTTTGGTGGGTGTTGAATGCACATGGGCTGCTGAAATTTTCAGCATTGAGGGGCTGAAAGCATGCGTAGAAATGTGATTTTGATAATAATAATTTATTAATTTAGTCTCATTTGGCGTTCTAACATTTTCCTATAAATAGAGGGCTAAGTTAGAATTGAAAATCACACCAGAAACAAAGTTTTCTCTCTTTCTCTCTCTATATTATCGAGCGTATTCTTGTGAGTATACTTTGAGTGTTGCTATACGGTGCGAGTTTCTGTCAGCACTATACCGAAATTCAGTCAGAAGTACGGTTATTTTGAGGTAAGGGATGTTATTTTCTTCTCAAATGATATTTTTTCTTCAATATCATTATGCCGGAATATTGGTGAACTTTTTTATCAAATTTGGAACTTTTTGTGCCGGAGTTACTAGTCACGTATACGGTACTATTCACGTATACGACACTATTCACGAATACGGCACTATTCATAGAAAAATTATTTTTTTTTCTTTTCGTCCAAAATATCTATTGTGGATACTAGCTTTGATTGTATCCATGTTTTGATCATTCTTGAATTTTACACCACTATAATTATTTTTGAGGTATTTTTGGACATGGATAAAACAAAGTACGAATCTTTAATCCTTAATCCTTGTCATTTTGTTTCACTGGATTCGTTTCTTTAAAAATATTTTTATCCTCTTCAGTCTTAAAGGATGTTATTATTGAATATCTTTGGTCTGTAGTGCAAAGATGAATGATTTCTGATGAATATCTTGGCCCGTAGTGTAAAGATGAACAGGTGTTTAGATGAACATGACCAATAGATGAATATCCTTGGCCTGTAGTGCAAGGATGAATATATGATTCAAGATGTGCATTGATTGATGTTACAGGGATAAAAATACTGTTGATGGACTGTTAAATTCATAGACATTAGTAGATTTCATCCTCTACGTAACTCTTCTATGAATTAATATTTTCCGCTGCGAATATTGATTTAAAACTTGTTGTCTATTGTATTCTATTAGATTTTTTCCCTGTTGAAGGCTAACGATAATTTGTTGTATATTATCTTAGTCATAATATTCTTTACTGAGCTAGTTGAGCTCACCCTTTTTCTTTTTGTTCCATTTTTCTTCTCAGGAGACGAGAATATAGCGAGTACGAGTCGGGGTATGAATTGATGATCCTTGAGAGAGTTGTTTAGTAGTCCTCACCATTTTTGTAAAATAATATATCAATAATTGTATTGAGGACATAGTTGGGTATGCATATTGTCTAGATGACAATGTTTGTATTCAAACTCACAGTTTATGGGTTGTAAAAGTTGTGGTTGTTTCTGTACCGTGTATTTGGCGACTCAAAATGGGTTGGATGGAATGGACCTATTTTGGGGGCGTCACAGTTGGTATCAGAGCTTAGGGATATGATCTCTGGCGGAGATCGGGGAATAGAACTAGGAGGGGAGAGACGAGTAATTCCTTCGCTAGTGTGTCCTACCTAAGCTTATTTGTTAGTTGGTCAGTATATAGGGATATTATGTGATATGTGATTTGCTTAATTAACCCTTGTTTTATGGCAGTATTTAAGAATGGCAACCGAGAATGTTAACGGTGGAGTTAATGAGACCGTGGAGATGCCTGTACTTACTAACGAGGAGAACGTGCAACAGGCTGGCAATGTTCCTCCTGTGAACAACACCACTGATCAGACGATGAACGACGCAATGTTTAGAAGCTTTTTGCAGTTCATGCAAAATCAGACGAGAGAGACTCGTGTTCAAAATACAGGAGGAAATGATAACAATTCACGGGTTGTCACAGCCAAGCAGTTCAAAGAGTTGGGACCACCAGAATTTAAGGGAAAGCCAGATCCGATTATGGCGGAGACATGGGTCAAAAAAATTACCAAGATATTCGATGTCTTGGGATGCACGGAGGAACAGAAGGTTCCATTCGCCACCTTTATGTTCCGTGGCGAGGCAGACTACTGGTGGGAGTCTGTGAAGCGTACCCATCCAGCCGCACTCAGCATGTCTTGGGGGACGTTTCAGAAACTATTTAATGACAAATACTTTCCTGAAAGTGTTCGTCATATGAAGGAAGTGGAGTTCATCAGATTAGAACAAAATAACATGACGGTGTCTCAGTACGAGGCAAAGTTTGCAGAGTTATCCAGGTTTGCACCTCATTTGGTGGAGAATGAGGAACGTATGACGAGGATGTTTCTGAGAGATTTGAAACCCGGTATACGATAATATCTCATCTCTCATAAATTTTCTCTCTATTCAGATGTTGTTAACAGGGCTCAATTGTTGGAGCGAGATAACGAGTACGGTCAACCGAGGTACCACAATCAGGATCATACCGGTGATAGCAGTCAACAAAATAACGATAACCAGTGGAGAAAGAAAAAGACGGACAAAAATGGTAACCACTTTGGTGGTAATCATGGCCATGAAAATAGAAGAAGCGAGTCAGGAGGAGATTTTAAAAAGAGGAGATTTAACAACGACCATGTGAAGACGACAGTGCCGGCAGCAACTGGTTCTAAGGGAGGAGAAAGACCACCGGTCATATGCTACAAGTGCGGGAAAGAGGGATATATCAGTCCAAACTGCCCACAACAGTTCAAGGTATGCTATAATTGTGGAAAGGAAGGACATATCGCTCGAGATTGTACGGTAGCAAAACCTAGTTCAGCGGGGACGGTGACTCAAAAGGCTGTCCCAGAAAAGCCAAAGTCAATGGTTCCTGGAAGAGCGTTTGTTGTGACTGGTCAACATGCGAGGAACCCAAACGAGGTGATCACGGGTAAGCTATTTATAAATTCTTGCGAAGTTTATACCTTACTTGATACCGGTGCTACCCATTCATTTATCTCTCCTGCTTGCGCTCAACATTTAAACTTGACTCCGGAGAAATTAGACTTTGACTTATCTGTGGAAACTCCGTTAGGAGAAACTTTCATCACATCCACTATTTATAAATCTTGTTTGATTCAAGTTGGCACCATCACCTTACCTGTTGACCTTATCTCTTTAAAGATACTTGCTTTTGATGTGATTTTAGGGATTGATTGGTTAACTACTCATCATGCCAAAATTGATTGTTTTCGTAAGGTTGTTAGTTTTCATATTCCTAATCAACCTGTTGTTCGAATTCAGGCAACTAAACCATTAAAATCAATCACTGTCATATCTAATCATAAAGCTATTCGTTTATTGAAAAATGGATGTCAAGCTTTCTTAGACCATGTTATGGATTTGAATAAAGACACGTCAAAATTGAATAATATTCCTGTTGTTATTGACTTTCCTGACGTATTTCCTGAAGAACTTCCCGGTCTACCCCCAGAACGTGAAGTTGAATTCTTTATTGATCTTGAACCTGGTACAAAGCCCATTTCTAAAACCCCATATCGAATGGATCCTATTGAACTTCAGGAGTTAAAAGTCCAACTACAGGAGTTATTGGACATCGGTTTCATTCGTCCTAGTACATCTCCTTGGGGTGCTCCTGTTTTATTCGTAAAGAAGAAAGACGGGAGTATGCGACTTTGTATTGACTATCGGGAATTGAACCATGTCACCATCAAGAATAGGTATCCTCTACCTCGTATTGATGACTTATTTGACCAGTTGCAAGGAGCACAATTCTTTTCAAAAATCGATCTTCGTTCTGGATATCATCAGCTGAAAATTAGAACTGAGGATATTCCAAAGACTGCCTTCAGAACTCGGTATGTGCATTATGAATTCTTAGTCATGTCTTTTGGATTGACTAATGCTCCTGCTGCTTTCATGGATATGATGAACCGAGTATTCAAAGATTATTTGGATCAATTCGTTGTTGTCTTTATTGATGATATCCTCATATATTCCAAAAGCCGTGAAGATCATGAGCACCATTTGAAGCTGGTACTCCAAAGACTTCGTGAAAACAAGTTATATGCTAAGTTGAAGAAATGCGAGTTCTGGCTTGAGGAAGTAGCATTCCTTGGGCACGTGGTGTCAAAAAATGGAGTATCTGTTGACCCGACGAAGATTGAAGCAATACAAAGTTGGGAGCAACCGAAGTCGGTCACTGAAGTACGTAGCTTTTTGGGCTTAGCTGGTTATTATCGGAGATTCGTGGAAAGGTTTTCTCGAATTGCTACTCCATTAACTCAGCTAACTCGGAAGGATACAAAATTCGTATGGAGTGAGGAATGCGAGAAGAGTTTCCAAGAGCTTAAGAGGAGACTTATTTCGGCACCTGTTCTAACAATACCATCTGGTTCGGATGGATTTGTTATCTACAGCGATGCTTCGGGCAAAGGGTTAGGATGTGTTCTCATGCAACGTGGGAAAGTCATAGCCTATGCCTCGCGACAACTTAAAGAGTATGAGAGGAATTATCCTACTCATGATCTAGAGTTGGCAGCAGTCGTTTTCGCGCTAAAGATCTGGAGGCACTATCTATACGGGGAGAAAATGGAGATATATTCAGATCATAAAAGCCTCAAATATTTCTTCACGCAGAAAGAACTCAACATGCGGCAACGACGTTGGCTCGAGTTGTTGAAAGATTACGACCACACTATTCAATACCATCCTGGAAAAGCGAACGTGGTAGCTGACGCATTGAGTAGAAGATCATATGCAGGAATGAGTGCAATGATGTCAAGTATACGCATAGAGCCAACTTTAATAGAAAAAGTTAAGGTTGCTCAAGCCACCGATCCGGAGCTGATGCATATGAAGACGAAAGTATAAGAAGGTGCCATTCCAGAAGCGAGAATTGATGAAGAAGGAATACTTCGAGTCCAATCCAGACTTTGTGTTCCTAACGATCTTGATTTGAAGTACAAGATCATGATGGAGGCACACAATACACCGTTTGCAATTGATCCTGGAAGTACCAAAATGTATCGTGACCTTCGACATACATTTTGGTGGAACAATATGAAAAGAGAGATTGCAAAGTTTATTTCAACGTGTTTAACTTGTCAGCGTGTAAAGGCGGAGCATCAAGTGCCAAAGGGTCCATTGCAACCACTTGAGATTCCGAAATGGAAGTGGGAACACATTACTATGGATTTCGTTACGGGTCTTCCTACGGTTTCTCAAGGCATCAATGCTATTTGGGTTATTGTTGATAGATTAACCAAGTCTGCTCATTTCTTGCCGATACGGGAGACTTATTCCCTTGAACGTCTTGCTCAAATGTACGTAAATGAGATTGTAAGATTGCATGGCATGCCAGTATCCATAGTTTCGGATCGTGACCCAAGATTTACTTCAAGATTTTGGGTTAGCTTGCAAAAAGCTATGGGAACGGAGTTACGATTCAGTTCGGCATACCATCCTCAAACGGACGGACAATCAGAGAGGACTATTCAAACTCTTGAAGATTTATTAAGACTATGTGTCCTAGACTTCAAGGGCAGTTGGGATAAATATTTACCATTGGTAGAATTCTCCTACAACAACAGTTATCAGGCAAGCATTGGTGTGGCCCCATTTGAAGCATTGTATGGACGAAAGTGTCGCTCTCCAGTATGTTGGGACGAGGTGGGTGAAGCAACATTGTTGGGACCCGAGTTAGTACGTATGACTACAGAGAAGATCCAAACGATTTGACAACGTATACAAACGGCACAAGATCGACAAAAGAGTTATGCGGATCTTCATCGAAAGGACGTAGAATTTAGTGTTGGGGATCATGTATTGTTGCGTGTTGCCCCATGGAAGGGAGTTACAAGATTCGGGAAGAGAGGAAAGCTTAATCCACGATTTATTGGTCCGTTTCAAATTCTTGATCGAGTAGGTAATGTAGCCTATAGACTCGCGTTACCTCCAAGTATGTCTCGTGTTCATAATGTTTTTCATATATCCGTGCTTCGTAAATATGTGAAAGACCCGAACCACGTCATTGAGTTAGAACCGGATGAGATAGCCGAAGATTTAACGTATGAGGAGGTACCTGTCAAGATCTTGGATAGGAAGGAGCATGTCCTACGCACGAAGGTAATACCACAAGTTAAAGTATTGTGGAGGAATCATGCTATAGAGGAAATGACCTGGGAGTTGGAAACGGAAATGAAAGCAAGGTATCCTCACCTTTTCGAAACACCAGGTACGTATGTCAATTTCGAGGACGAAATTTCATAAGGAGGGGAGGTTGTAAGACCCCAAATAATTAATAAATGAAATTTAATTTCCTTTAATTATTATTTTGAATAGTAAGGGTTGATTTGAATAAAGTGGATAGTTATGGGTAAAATACGCAAACATTTCAAAATAAGCAAGTGGTTATAAAATATTCATTGTTGTCGGGAAATATTCGTTTGGTCGTGGAATATTCGTACTGTCGGGGAATATTCGTACGACGGCGCAACCATGTGTGGGCCCCATAACGGAAAGCGATTGGAGGAAGAAAACGACAAATATAAGCTGTTTAAAAATAACGGCGTAGTTGTTATCGTTTACACTGTTAGAATACCCGGTGGTTAAAATACAGTAATACGCGTTGTTGCACAGTAGCACACGGTATTGCACAGTATTTTGAATTATTGATCCTTATGTAAGAAGGCACTGCTCAATAATTGCTACAGGAGTTACTGTTCATTAATTTATTGATTCAATAATTGCTGCGTTGATATTTATATTGTTATTGTTTCAATAATTGTCATTGCACAGTATTTTCAATTATCAGATCAATAATTCATATTATTTGAATAATATTATCAGATAACATTATTGGCAATGTCTAGAAAGTTCTGTCAAGGAGAGGTTTGGTCATCTAATTGCGCGCCAGTAAGGAGAAATCCTTATTGGAAAGCCCCCTCTATCCTGGGAACGGCCTGGTTGTCGGTACTGTGATTCGGTAATATTATTTTTAATAATTAATTATTGATTATTATGATAAAGAAAATATTTATTTTATGTGGATATAGATGGAGAAAATTTTTAATGTAACAATTTTTGAAAATTAATATTTTATCTTTTTCTGATAAAATAATTCATTTAAATATATTATTTTAATAATATATTAACGATGATATTTTTAAAATGAATGTGGGATATATGAGTATATGAGGAGGTAGAGTATTTTTGTGGCATTAAATATTTAACACATGTTTTGTGTGTCGGTGGACATAATTTTTGACCGAAAATTGAGTATAGACTGTAAAATCGCCCGTTTGTGGATTTCGGTCAATTTCTGTTTGGAATTTGGAAAAATTTTCTTCTGCAAAGTTGTAGAGAATGGAATTTCCTATGGAAAGTCGCGAGTTTCAAATTTTTCTGATAAACAGGCTATTTTCTATGAATTATTGAAGTTACGGAAAATAAAATTATTTTTTTATTAATTATGGTGGGACCCACTTTTTGGTGGGTGTTGAATGCACATGGGCTGCTGAAATTTTCAGCATTGAGGGGCTGAAAGCATGCGTAGAAATGTGATTTTGATAATAATAATTTATTAATTTAATCTCCTTTGGCGTTCTAACATTTTCCTATAAATAGAGGGCTAAGTTAGAATTGAAAATCACACCAGAAACAAAGTTTTCTCTCTCTATATTATCGAGCGTATTCTTGTGAGTATACTTTGAGTGTTGCTATACGGTGCGAGTTTCTGTCAGCACTATACCGAAATTCAGTCAGAAGTACGGTTATTTTGAGGTAAGGGATGTTATTTTCTTCTCAAATGATATTTTTTCTTCAATATCATTATGCCGGAATATTGGTGAACTTTTTTTATCAAATTTGGAACTTTTTGTGCCGGAGTTACTATTCACGTATACGGTACTATTCACGAATACGGCACTATTCACAGAAAAATTATTTTTTTTTCTTTTCGTCCAAAATATCTATTGTGGATACTAGCTTTGATTGTATCCATGTTTTGATCATTCTTGAATTTTACACCACTATAATTATTTTTGAGGTATTTTTGGACATGGATAAAACAAAGTACGAATCCTTAATCCTTAATCCTTGTCATTTTGTTTCACTGGATTCGTTTCTTTAAAAATATTTTTATCCTCTTCAGTCTTAAAGGATGTTATTATTGAATATCTTTGGCCTGTAGTGAAAAGATGAATGATTTCTGATGAATATCTTTGGCCCGTAGTGCAAAGATGAACATGTGTTTAGATGAACATGACCAACAGATGAATATCCTTGGCCTGTAGTGCAAGGATGAATATATGATTCAAGATGTGCATTGATTGATGTTACAGGGATAAAAATACTGTTGATGAACTGTTAAATTCATAGACATTAGTAGATTTCATCCTCTACGTAACTCTTCTATGAATTAATATTTTACGCTGCGAATATTGATTTAAAACTTGTTGTCTATTGTATTCTATTAGATTTTTTCCCTGTTGAAGGCTAACGATAATTTGTTGTATATTATCTTAGTCATAATATTCTTTACTGAGCTAGTTGAGCTCACCCTTTTCCTTTTTGTTCCATTTTTCTTCTCAGGAGACGAGAATATAGCGAGTACGAGTCGGGGTATGAATTGATGATCCTTGAGAGAGTTGTTTAGTAGTCCTCACCATTTTTATAAAATAATATATCAATAATTGTATTGAGGACATAGTTGGGTATGTATATTGTCTAGATGACAATGTTTGTATTCAAACTCACAGTTTATGGGTTGTAAAAGTTGTGGTTGTTTCTGTACCATGTATTTGGCGACTCAAAATGGATTGGATGGAATGGACCTATTTTGGGGGCGTCACATTCTACAACGTTTTCAAGTATCTGCTAATTTATGGAAAATAAATTTACAACGTTTTTTTCTTAAAAAACGTTGTATAATGTGCCTAACTACAACATTTTAAAAACGTTGTGTAAGGTTGTCAAATAGATGACACCCCTTAACCACGACGTTTTTCTGATTGAAACCACAACATTTTTTCCGCGTTATCTATTTACTATTTTGTAGTAGTGATTTTAAATTACATTCAGAGGATATTCATCTCGTTCTAAATTTGCGATTATAGGTGACTGAATCTCATCCTTGATTTGAAGACTGTAGAAGCAGAACGTATTTTAGTTGACCATACCGCACATCTTAAACCGTCATATGGAGGTTCTGCTGCAACTCAATGTGAGCTCTTCATATCCCTCCTTCAGTCTCAATATTCTTGAACTTCCATAGAATATTGATTGTCGTCTTTGACGCTTATATTGATTTTTTTACCTATAAAAAAGAAAGTGTCATTGATGGAGATGGATTGGAGTAGGCGGTAATTGTGTTATACTGTTATTACTCCAAATAGTTGGAACTCAACACTCTTCATGGCATAATAAAGTTAAAATTTATCTTTTTTTTCATCCAATTGATTTTCTTGCTCTCTTTGAATCACAGGTACATATACTTCTCTTCAGCTGGTGTTTACCTCAAATTTTATATCTTACCACATTTTGAGGTCAGTACATCATACATATACTCTTGAAAAGCATTTGCTTCAATATTCATTGCTATAAATCTGAAGTTTAACTATGTACTCGCAAAGTAGCATACTATGGTTTCCCCCTGTTTTGTTTCGCCTTTACAATTAACCAAGGCTAATTATTTAAGTGTCTTGATTCTCATATACAGTTGGTGCATACCTTCAAATTTTAATAAGATCTCATCTTTCTTCTAAAAATCAACAAATTCCTTTACATAAGATCTGAACAAGACTCCCAAGTTTTCTCCCCATAGATATAAGGTTTTACAAATTTGAAAATCCGGTTAGCTTTACAAATTGGGAACTAGTGCTACAAACCTGCTTTATCGCACCACTTGTTCATAGTGTTATGTCTATTTTTTATCCCTGGGAGGGGAGCGGAGCTGTTATACCATCATTGCTTGAAAATATTCTGGACTATACTCTATAGAGAACTTGTATTTCAATCCAGTAATACTTGCCATGCATTTTCACATCACTTTTTTCGCTTTTACTAGTCTACTTTAACTTCTCTTCTTTTTGGGGATAGAGTGATGCAGTTGATCCGAAGAGCAGGCACAAGGGAAAGCTTAACACAGAGTCCTTGTTCCAATCAAGGGATGTTAACTGGTCTTCTCTGAGACCAGTCTATATTTATGGACCATTAAACTACAATCCTATTGAAGAGTGGTTTTTCCACCGGTTGTCAGCAGGTCGCCCAATTCCAATTCCTGGCTCAGGATTGAAAGTAACTCAACTTGGTCATGTACAGGTTAGTAAATCGATTTCTTCTTCTTCTTCTTCTTCGTATTATTATATTAATGAACACCACCTTTAAGGTTTAGTAAGAAATAACTGATAATAATCAATGAGGAGACATAAATCTTACATGCTACAATCTTCACTTGTAGTATTATTTATGAGCACCAATTATTATCTTGATCCGCGTGTCAATGTATATCCACCAGGAGGAGGTTCACGAAACACATGCTTATCTTCTTCAGGATATTTGATTTAGATAATAAATTTGTAGTCAATAAAAAGGGTATTACCTTCTTCCATGTCCCTTGATTAGTAAGAAAATAACCCAACATTGTTGTCTTTGTGTATTGATTTTGGCACTAAATTCCTCTGGTGACTTATTTGCTTCATTTTTCTAACTTGCTATTATTTTTAAATATGTGCAGGAAGACTGCTTCTACGACCTACCTTACAATACTGGGTATATCAAATTTCCATGCTACGTTTACGGAAGACAAGGGACAGAATTATGAAGTGTACTCTCTCTATATATGTAGATATATACTTTGATTGAAGAGCTGTGATAGCTTTAGATGGTTAATTGTAAAGATAATGAATGATTATGTAGTGGATGATTTTATTAATTTAATAATATTTTAGTTTTTTATATTTTTGCCATTATTTGCTATGGGGACATTGAGCCAACCAGGTACACAAAAAGAATGTCAAATTTTGATTTGGCAACAATATAATTTGTTACCAAAGCATTGAATAAGTTTTAATATATCAACAATTTTTTATACATTTAGCAATAATTTTTCGTTGTTAATGGCATTAAAAGTAAAATATTTGGCAACCAAAAATTAACCTAATAACAACGGAGAGGATATTGTTGCTAATACTAAAATAAAAGGCAATATTTTTTATCGTTGCAAATCATATCAACTTTCGTTTCACATATAAAGAAACGGCAACATATAATGCCGTTGCTCATCGACGACTTTCGTTGCTGTTGAAAAATAACCAACAATAAACATTTTCGTTGCTGATTCAGCATAATGTCGTTGCCAAATAATATAATCAGCAACGAAAATCGTTGCTAAAAAGTTTACATTCCGCAACGAAAGAAAACTTAGGCAACAATTTTCATAATTTACTACAACGAAAAATGTCGTTGCAAAATGGTGTCAATTGCAACGAAAATGCATGGTCGTTGCAAAAAAAAAAGAAGAGTTCATTTCGTTGCCAATTAGCAGGCTTTTGCAACGAAATGGGGTTTTTAGCAACAAAATTTTAATTATTCTGCAACAATACATTTTGTTGCTAAAGGATCGATGTCTCTGTACGAAAGCCAAATTTCGTTGCAAAATGCATTAGTTTTGGCAACGAAAAAAATACGTTCGTTGCGGAACAATTAGCAACGATCATTGCGCAACGAAAGACGCAACGACAGTAAAGTCGTTGCCAAAACCCTTTAGCAACGAAATTTGGCACCTTTAGCAATGAAAATCGGTTGTTTCTGATGCCCCATTTTTTTGTAGTGTTTAGTTCTTCTCGGAGAGGTTTGTTGCGGTTGGCAATGAAATGGCCATGCTTCTTGCAGTTGTAGCATAGATCATTCATTTACTCCTGGCTATTGTAGTTGTTGACCTTCTTTGGCTTGCTAGTTTTGCCTTGACGCATGAACCTTCTTAGTCTTTTTACCAGCATTGCAAGGTCCTCATCATCGTCTTCATCATAGTCAGAGTCAATCTCAGTGTTGACCTTGAATGCACTTTCAGTTGCTTTGAGAGCAACACCCTTATCCTTCTTTCTTCCTTCTAATAGGGTTTCAGCTTGTTGAGTCAGCTCTAGTTCATATGTCAGAAGATTACCATATAGTTGTTGAACTGTCATCTCATGAAGATTCTCAAATGATGTTAATTCGGAAGAAGAAGGACCTGCCCCTGCCAATGCTGAACGTCAATGAAGTTTACCTGATTATTCAAAGGCCTCAGAGTCTGAAGAGGAAGAAGAGTCTGACTCTCCTATAGCTGAACCTCCAAGGAGAAGAAAGAGCTACAGACTACTTGCTAAATTTTCCCCCAAGAAAAAAAGTGCTCACTCCACTACAGTCATTGAAGTACGTGATGATTATAACAACCCGATATTTTCTATATGAATAAATAAGAAATTTTGCGTATAAATTTTTTTTATTTTAAAGATGAGGATTTGTACAAGATAATGTATATATGTATTTATGTGGTAACTAAAAAATATATTTATTACATGAATATTTACAAATAATTTTATTTTAGAATTATTGATTATTAAAAAGTATATTCTTATAATAATTACTTTTATTGTAGAAATATTTTATTAATTATTTTCCGTGAAAATATAGTTTCATATTATTTAAATAATATAGGAAATGATTTCTTTGAATAATTATAATAATTATTTTATTATATGAATTTTAGTACAGATTATTAAGTTAATTATTTTACCTTAATTAATAAGGTTAAATATGGAAGAATAACCAGATATGGAATCTAAACCCTAATTTTGGATTTTGATCAAGGAATAAGAATAATATTATAATATTAAATATATTTTGATTTTTCAGTGTTGTAGATATGTACTGTATACGTGGACCGGTAATGGTTGGTCAATTATGGTGTTATATGACAAATCCTAGTTTTACTGTGAAACCCTAATTTAAAACTCGAATACGAGTTCGAAGCTATTTGGTAACTGTGAATTGTGAGTTTAAGACTATTATATAATTGTGTTATATGATTTACGTTGTGTGTTACATAATGTTATGATAATTAGGAAACCCTAATTATAAATTTAAAACCCTAGTTTATATTTGAATTTCTAATAATTAGAAACCCTAATTGTAAACCTAAACTAGAGATTTTGATTAGTCAGAAATTGTGTTGCTGTGAATAATAACGCGTATGATAGATTTTATTGTTAATTAAGGTAAACTTAATTAGTAAATTAAAATTATAATTATTAGAACCCTAATTATGTTTTGGAAACCCTAATTATTTAAAAACCCTAAATTTTATTTAGTAAGTTCTAATTAAAATTTTATTGAACTTTAAACTTAAATTTTTAAACCCTAGAAATTATTTGGGAAACCTTAAGGTTTAATATCTATTGATTTTAACCTAGATTCAAGCATCATGGACAAAAATACCCTTAAAATGTTTTATTAGTTTACTAAAAAAGCCTTTTAGTATTTGTTTAAGGAGCTAGAATGCAAGTCACCACTCTATATTTTATAGCACATGCCTAAAACTCCTTCAAGCTTAACCACTTTGACACCTTGTATGTTAGATTCATTGCATCTAAGCTATATAAATAGATTAAGAGAGAGAAAATGGCAATTACTAGCTCATTTTTGCACCAAGCACTCAAACATTCTCTCTCAACTCACAATCCACAAAAATTTATAAGCTTTCCAGTCCCCAAGATCAGCCCCATGAAATCCCCTAACCAAATCAGTAGCCTTGAGTCAAAGATTGCTCATAAAGGTATTAAACCCTAATTTGAAATCTGTCCAACGATCCTTGTTAGATGTTATGATTCAGTGTTAAAATATGTTGTATGTAGTGTATAATGATGATCTGGGTTGATAGATCACTACTACAAAACAGTAAATAGACAACGCGGAAAAAACGTTGTGGTTTCAGTCAGTAAAACGTCGTGGTTAAGGGTGTTGTCTATTTGACACCCTTACACAACGTTTTTAAAACGTTGTAGTTAAGTACATTACACAACGTTTTTAAGAAAAAAACGTTGTAGATTTGTTATCCATAAATTAGCAGATTCTTAAAAACGTTGTAGAAGGTATGATTCCACAACGTTTTTTGGATAAAAACGTTGTAGAAGGTATGATTACACAACATTTTTAAAACGTTGTAGATTAAAAAAAAAGAAAAAAAAAGATTGGTTCACCTACATTACCAATACACCTGCAATATGCTAATGCCATGATATATAGCTAAAAGGTCTAAATTCTCATTTAAATTTAAAACCAAAATGTATCAACCATTCAAAATACATTCCAATAATACCATTCATGTAATTCAAATTACTACATCCACAAAATATATACCAAACTATCATATATGCTCTACATGTAGCTGCTCACATACGTAGCCCGCTCATCCCGTACTTCGTCAAAGTATCATATATGCCTTAAATACTATCATCTTTCATGCAAATCAGGAAGTAGCTACTCAACTGCCAAAAATAGCTAGAGAGCTATATCAGCAGGCTGTTAAAAATTATATCATATCAGACAATGAACCACATAAGAAAGTAATAGTGAAACTCACTCAATTTTGACAGTCTTTACTATTTGACACTGTCATTTGACTCATTTCTGTCTCTAATTACAAGCAACAGACACAAACACACAAGGATATATTACTTGAACAATCACATGTTTCCTCCATCCAATCAATCATTATAGCAGTTATATAAATAACACAGCAAATATTCCAAATAAAAGAACTACATGGTGATAATCATCCAATACCTGCATAGCGCATAAATTATAATTGAATTATTGTAATTTTGAAGTGTCAACTCCAGTAGGATACTAGAATAGTATTGAATACCTACTCCAACAACGAGCACTTGAAGAGTTGAATATCTTTGTTAGAGTACTGGCTGAAATTCCCAGTGACTGTCCAAGAGTCAAGGCTTCAGACACCCCAAGCATACTCACAACCATTGCCAAATTGTTGCAGATCTTTGCTGCCTAAGTTTAAAAAAAGAAAAGACAAACCAAATTTATTGGATGCCTATAAATAATATCCAATAGTGCTAGTATAAAAGAATTCAACAACGGGAAAACAATTCTCAAATCCATTGCTCCTTGAATCTTTTGTATGTAAAATCAGTACATATGCCTTTGTGATACTTAAACATGGAATACTTTTTTTGGGGGGGGGGGGGGGGGAGGGCGGGGGGAGAGAGAGTTTACTATCAGGTTCACGAAGTTACAAATTCTGAATCTCGTAGCTCCTAGACAAGCTAAAATTTAACCGATACGTATATGTAGGTTCTTGTAGAGTGTTCCCTTCATAAATGTTTTTTTCTAAATTAGACAGAAAGATATTATTTTGTTATTACTTTAAATGGTAAACAATATTTTAGTTGACTACACCTAGTTGCTAACTGACCAATGCCAGAAAGGAAATTATGTGTCATGCCAGAAAAGTCCCAAATTAGACTACTGAAGTATTGAGCATAATTGCCAACTCCATTCTTCTAAGTGGAAATAGTTGAAATGGACTGCAATCTATGCCTAGCTTAATCAATATGAACATCAAAAGTGAATACAACAACTGCTACACACTATACTTCTCTAGAAACATAGTAAAGCTAATTTCCGATACCATAACCTATATAATATTTCAAAATAATGTTGTAGCTTGACAAATGAGAGAGCATACCGAACCGGTTCCAGCTGGACCACAATAAATTGTGTTCTTTCCCATTGAGAGAAACAAAGTTTTTGCAGCCAGATAAGCTTCCTCTGAGCCACCAACCTGGAAGACATATATGACATTGACATTTCTTTTGGTCAAGTACACAATACATAACCTAGTAAAGTTTAAGTTGTTACTGCCACATGTTTAATAGAACGAGCAAGTTCCACGTGTAATTACTTATTCACTATAGACCAATTTATGGGTGCATGAAGAGACGTAAGAGCAATATGACAAGCCAGTCTTTCTAGCTGGAATAAATTTCCTAATGATTGAATGAAAAGATAAAACTATCTCAAATATGATGTTACATACCATGAAAGTAAGCGTTCCTCTCTCTGCAGCAAGAACACCACCAGACACAGGGGCATCCAACATAGCAGGGCTCTCCCGGGAATCTACATATGGCGTACATTAATTAAGTGAAATTTCTAGTAATGGAAACTGTCCAACAGATTCACCATCATTGCAAAACCAGACCATGATGTCCTATCCACTTTAAGAATGTTGTATGTGTGATGAATGCTTGATGACATAGTTATGAAGTACAAATTGCAGATGATATGTACATCATCTCTTTATGTTCCTTTCTTAACTTTTAAAGAACAATTAGATACAGCCGCAGAAACCTTTCTTGAAGTTTGAGGGTCGATTGTAGATGAATCTATAAATAACCATGGCCGTAGTTGATTATCACCATGGAGCAAACCATATGGTCCTGTATAAACATCCAATACCTGCATAGCGCATAAATTATAATTGACTACAACCTTTTAACTAAAAAATCATAGGTTGGAGCAACATGTGGAGTAAAGGGTGCAGTTTTCCAAGAAATAACCTAGAAAATGGAAGAAAATTAAACAATTTATACAGGAAAGAAAAAGAGGAACATGCAATTTGTGATCAAGCTAGTGTTTTCTGGCAACTCTTGGTCTAAACGAAAAGTTCTTTATACACTTTCGTAAATACAAGTGTGCATGCAAAATACCAGTCCAAGCCAGTAAAAGGCCTTTTTATGACATAATATAACAAGGGAGTGTGAGAGTATGACAAGATCATTGGCCATGCTTTTTAAGACATTGGGAATGATTTCAAACAAAAGAACATCGAAGATCTTTACAGTTGCCTGCTATTCCAGGAGGGGTCATCGCAAAGTTGAGCAAATGCAATCAAGCTTGGATCAGATGAGAAGGTACTGACCAATTGATGCACTGTGGCTGGTAAACCACCGTCATAGTTAGTTGACGTACATGCTCTCAGACTTGTTAAACCAAACACCTGCATTTGAGCGCAATTATTCCTTCCAAAGATTCAGAACTGAGAAAGGATCAAATTAGTGTTAACACTATTAGAGCTCAAACCTTGTGCATCGCACGTGACAGTAGTGACTGAGATCCTATGGGATCATCGACATATGAGCATGCTCCAACTTTTCGCTTGATATAGAGGATACCAGAATAAATGGGTCATTCTTGTCCCCAGCATTCCACCAAGATTTCTCTGAAAAATTAAGACTTGCAATTGGATGAAACTTTTCAATAATTTATTACAAATCAATAGAGAGAATAGACTGCTATTCTACCTTCGGGATTAAGCTCAATGACTTTAGACCAATACAGTGGACCGCAAACACAAACAGTCTTTAACTGCATCGTATGTTGAACATTACATTAATCCTAAAGTTTCAGTTTAATGAGCTGAAATGAAGCAGATAATAGACGCTGTAAGAGTTTTAATAAATCCAAAGAAGTTGATTGGAACTGTGAAGGCAGTAGCCAATTTACTATGTAATTTAAGCATGTCGACAACCAATACTAGCCCCAGCTATTAGAAATGCTTTGTCTCAGCATATGTTCCTTGCAGCATTTGGCCGTCTCTTTCTAGTTACAGTTACATATTAAACCTAAAGCTCAACATAAATAATAAATAGAGCAAGAAATGATGATTGGTCATGAACTCACAATAGCACGTTCTGGTAGAATGCAAGGGGAGACCTCACAAAAACTTGTCTCAACAT
Source organism: Panax japonicus (assembly GCA_020205505.1). NCBI lineage: Eukaryota > Viridiplantae > Streptophyta > Magnoliopsida > Apiales > Araliaceae > Panax > Panax japonicus. The sequence goes on along the minus strand of CM035107.1, from coordinate 18,996,356 downwards.
AATGTTCAGTTTCCCTAACTGTGACTTCAAGAGGAGCTTAAACTGGTAAACCAGTATCCACATCAACTGTTTGAACCCACCGGGCTTCAGTTGCAAGGACATATAAATGCCTAAATGCCTAGAAAATAAATTCCTTCAAACAATAGCTAAAGACATAATAGAATAGATAACATAATGGAAAAAAGCATTCGTGATGAACAAGAGTTTGTATTCTTTGCCAGGTTTGTTTATGAAAATCATTTCCATTCATCTACGGTGAATGATATAAGAACGAGCCTTTTGTCTCCGTCATGGTTTTCGAAGTGAACTACTACACCATCCTATTCCTTTAAACTTGAATAAACAGACGTCTTACTACAGAAATTATCTTCAATTTCTTTTTCTTTTTGTATTTTTTTCCTTGATCAGTAATTTTTGGCCGCAAGTGTGTTGGAAACTTATCTTCAATTCTTTGTGACAACATCCCATAACACAACCTTAATTCTACATAGTCCTTTTCTCATGTGTGCAATAACATCCAAACTCTAAATACACTGCCTCAAAAGTAAATATTTATTCGTTAATATCCCTAGCTGGTAGAAAGCCACATGACATAGTTTCTAAACCCATTTTTCACTGAAGTGCTTAAAAGGTTTCTCAATTGCTTTGGTTGTGTTTAAATAGAAAAAAGATAATGAAAAAAAGGTTTAATACCTCTCAATCATGATTTACCTGAAGGTGGCATCGATTGTCATTTGGACCAGTAGGCAAGCGTGAATACAGGGTTATAAGTAAAGCTACAACAGAATTGTTGCTAGTTGAAAATGTACGCATTCCACCTCCAAGAAACAAGAAACCAATTGATAGGCTTACTTGGAAAAAAAATGCACTGATATAATAAATAAAGGAAATGAAAAAAAAATTTAGATAGATTGCACATCACCCAATATAATGGTAAAACACACAATTAACCACTCATGAATTTAGCATATCATTATAGTTAAAATAATGAACAAGGCCTAGAAGGGGAAAAACTTACAGGTCTTAAAGGCAAGCCTTGGTCGCTAACAGCGAATGAGGATGTCTTGGGGTTCCGATTTTTGGGGTGGTGGAACTTACAACTAGATCTATACTCTGCCTACCATTAGCATGGCCATGGCTGAATATAAGTTATTTTCCGTGATGTCAAATCCTATTGGGTTATTCATGAAGACATGCCACTTCAGGGAAGAAACTGAATTAGCTTGAAACTTTGAGTGCCAATAACTAGTACTTGTGTTCGTCACCAATAATATTGGTCTCACAACCTCCATTGTCGATCTTGCCTCTTCCAAGCTCTGCAACCCCTTCCTTAGTCTTCAATCCAATTACAGTTGAACCTAACTTCAACAGTAGTCAAGCCCCACATAAAAAAAAATCACTTGCAAAAGGATTTCTACCAATCCAGCAACTAAATCAAGCGAATAACAATCAACATACAAATAGCAAAGGTGCAGATATTATTACCTTGATAGCCTCAATAGCATATTCAACCTGAAACAATCGGCCTTCGGGAGAGAAGGAATTCACACCTCTGTCGTACTCGGTCCTGAAACAATCGGCCTTACCAGTGAATAAAGTTAGGTAAGACTTGAGGGAGATACAACTGTATTGAATTTGTATGAGGAGAAAAAGCTCACTTCACAGTGAGCATCGCCGATCTTCGAAGGAATCTCTTGTTCTTTCGTAAGCATCGTCGATCTTCGAAGGAATCCCTTCTTCTCTCCCTAACTCTTACTCTCTCTAAAACACAGAGGAAGAAACAAACCCTAGGCTAGATTTAGTTGCGCATTTTTATCTCCGTGTTTTAATTTAATGTTAAGCTCCGTGTTTTTACATATAGACAACGTTTTTAAAAAAAACGTTATCTAGTTAAAATAAAAAAAATTCTCTTTTAAATAGATAACTTTTTTGCATATATATCTACAACATTTTTTTTTTAAAAATGTTGTAAAAAAAAAACCACAATATTTTTATAAAAAACGTTGTCTATTAAGTGTTGTCTATTAGGTACTTTGTACTGGTGGATGTTAGATCCATAATATCTATAGGCTCGGATTATGTGTTTTTAAAAATCTGGGAAAATTTTTTTATGTTGACTGACAACCGAATGTCAGGCCCTTTAGATCTTTGGATGTTTATGGTTTTTGTGTTTTTAATGTTTGAACATGTAGTGTGATATGAGATCTGTGATCTAGAACTTGTGGCGGGACCAGATCATGCTTAGAATGTCATTTAATCGTGGTCAAACACCGTTGATCGACATTGACCAAGCCAGATCTGGGTAACCCAGAACTTGCCCAGAAATCTCTGACAGCAAGTTCATGGGCCCAGATCTTTTATGTTTTTGTTAATTGGATTTTGTTATTATAACAAGGTTGTTGTATGTTGTTTAGGCTACATGGTTAAGCTTGTAGAACATCTAAAGGATTAACAGGATGCATGTAGTGTACAGTCAAACCACGTAAGACGATCACGATTTTTGTTTTTTGGGTAACCCAGAAAACGTACGATCGTGATTTCTGACATGGGTTGGCTAAAATTTGGAGATTTAGTTGTTGTTATGGTGATTATATGTTATCTATCTGTTCCTTGACATGTTGGCTACACACTGAATGTATTAGATCACAAAACCACTGCACATGAATCAAGTTGTGGAAGCCCAAAAGTGGACAATCGAACTGTTCTTCATTTCTAGGTAACCCAGAAATGAAGAACAGTTCTGACATCCATTTTGGATGATCTAATCTCCTTCGTTATGTGATCTATGAACATGTTTGTTGTTAGATCGTGTAGTCTGACACTAGTACTACAAGGTATGACGAGCAGAAATCCCAAAAACTTAACGAGCTAAGATCTACACGTGGTCAAACGTGGTCACTTGTTAACTGCTATGAATGTTCTTGAGGGCTCAAGAACACCAACGGCGACGCTTTCTATCGCTAAAGGCTATAGCGACAGATTTAATAATTATATTTATTTTAATTTCGAAAATTATTTAAAAATAGTTATTAATTTCTGAAAATTACAAAATTTATTTTAAAAAATTATTTTTAAGTTATAAAAATTAAATATTGATAATTTGAAATATTTTTCATAAATATTAGTATTTATTTAAATATTATTGATAATTAATTTATTTATTAAATGCATTAAATAAATTAATTAAAAATGATTTTACTATATTAAAAATCATTTTAAATGATAATAAGTTATTTTAAAATATTTGAAGTTATAAAATATAACTTTTAATATTTTAAAGCAAATTTCATTAATTATTTAGTATTATTGAATATTAAGTTATTTACTAAATGAATTAAATAAATTAATTAAAAATAATTTTATTATATAAAAAAATCATTTTAAATAATAATAAGGTATTTAAAAATATTTTAAGTTATAAAATATAACTTTCAATATTTAAAGGTAAATTTCATTAATTAATTATTATTAATGATATTAAGGTTATGTAATAATTATATTAAATAAATTAATTTAAAAATGATTTTATTAATATAAAAATCATTTTAAATGAAAATAAAGTGTTTAAAGATATTTTAAGTTATAAAAACATAACTTTTAATATTTAAAGAATAATTTCATTAATAATTTAATATTAATGATTATTAAGTTATTATTAATGATATTGAATTTATTAAATAATTATATTAAATAAATAGTTTAAAAATAGTTTTATTAATTTAAAAATTATTTAAAAAGGATATAAATGAATTAAAAATATTTAAGTTATAATTAATGACTTTTTATATTTTGATAAATAGTACATTAATATTTAAATATTAATAATAATTATTTAAAAATGATTTTAAATATTTTAAAAATCATTTAAGGGTAATATTAATACTTTAAAAATATTCTAAGTTATTATAAATAACTTTAATATTTTGGCAATGATTTCATTAATAGTTTTATATTAATTAAATATTAATGATAATAGAATTATTCAATATTTAAATCATTTAATAATGATTCTGATGTTTAAAAATTCATGATAAATTATAATAAATATTTTAAAATTATATTAAGTCATTTAAAAATAATATGACTAATACTAAGTTACATGACAGAGTCTTAGACTCGATAATTACCCGATAAAGTTGTCGGTACACCGACGCCTTTCAGAAATTGATCTGGACTTAGATAATTTAATTAGATATGTGATTATTTGTGATTCAATGATTGTTAAACATATGTGACAATATGATTAAGTTATGTGCCGACTGCAATAAGCAGTGTTATGTGTTATAATATGTTATTCTAATCAAACGGACGATCTTATTAATGATAGGTCGTGAGATAAAATATAAAACTAAGTTGCAAACTGTAAGCAGCGCATCAGGCAAATATCTTACCTTTGCATTTTCTTTATGCAATGGAAATGAGTAAGAATATTTCTAAACTATATTATTACTGTACAGATTATTAGCCGTATATTATATACGCTCATTGATTATCAACTTGTTAGTATATGATAATTCAGATATATATTCTGTTTGTTAATTTCTATAAATGGTTATACAAGTGTCCCCACTTGGATAATCATTGTATTTAATCACATGTTGATATACTTTTGTCAATTACCCGTATACATATATGTTGAATTATAGATTATTGTTGAACAAGATAAAACCTTTGATTTGGAACCTATACAAGTATGAACATCCCTACACGGGAAAACTTTTATGCGCCCAAGGCGGACAGAGTGAACGATACCCTCGTTCTTACACGTAGTATTGATCAATGCAGGGCATAACGGGCTGATCACCCCCTGTGCCCGTAAGTTATGACGGTTTGCAGATGAATTTCTGTTTAACCTATTCAAAAATAAAAAACAATGTTCATAGCATGTCACCTAAACCCTATTTATAGTCAGTACGTAGTTTCAAAGATTTGGTATAGAATTGATATGTTATTATCATTGGTACAGATTACTTCACAACTATTGAATCATTGTAGAAGGGTAGTATAAAGAAAATATTTGAATTCTTTCAGCTTATATATATAATTACTATTACTTGCTGGGCACTCAAATGCTCATCCTTGCTTAATTTAAATGTTTTCAGCTAAGTGTGAAAGACAGAGAGCTCTGCTAAGAACATGGAAAAGGGAAAGGTTGCTGAATGAGAGAATGTTATTTTATGCAATAATTAACTTTATTAAGACAAGTATGATATATATATATATATATATATATATTATCTATCATGGGTTGTAATGGATGTTTAAAGGTCACATACTTGGGATTCAGACTCTGATGATATGTAAATTAAGTTGATCTTTATATTATTGTTATTATTATTAGTATTATTCCGCTCATAGAAATGGTATCGTAAAGCACTGAGTTCGGGTTTTAAATACCCGGATTTAGGGGCCTTACAATGATGAATCTGATTCAAAGGAGAAACGCACTGAAGATGGGACTAGTAATGAAGAAGATGAATCCAAGGAAGATATTACTGAAGAAGGTTCTAGTAATGAAAATTAACAAGAAGGATTCACTGATGAATCTAATCAGAATGATTCAGGCTCAGAAAGAGAAGAAATGGAGAAAGATTCTGATTCTGCACATCAAGAATTAGATGAACCAGAATACTATCCTGTTCTCTCTCCAGCTAGGATTAAAAGAAGAATAATGGTGCAAGTCTCGAATAAACCACTAGAAGTACCTCCAAAAAGATGGTTTTTCCAATGGATGCCTTGGTTAAAGCACATACTGAAAGAGATAAAAGCTACTTCAGTAAGTTCTACTCTCAGTTTCCAAGCCTAGAGCTGGTGGCTTAGAACTTCCCAAGGGTGAATATTTATACAGCAATGATGATCAAAGACCATCCCCACTACAAAGTCTATCGACATGCTGGCAATCATTATATTCCTTATGATCGTAGAGTGGACTCTAATGGCAGAAGGATTGTGGTCAAGCAGATGATCGTAGAGTCTGTTCACTCTACCAATGATGTTGATCAAGTCCAAAATGAGAAGCCTCCCTCAGCCCAAGCACTGTTGCCCGACATTCCTTCATCCTCCAATAGAGATTAGTACTCAACAATTGTTTATATTCTCAACGCTTTCGAAAATCTATCAAAAGTTAAAAATTGTAGAGTATAATCCGATGTTCAACAAGAGGATGCCCAACCAGATGACCAAATTCCCATGGAGAAGGAGCTATCAAAGAATTCTGATGAGCTGGTTGAGAAGATATCTCTAACCAATAAAGAGTTAAAGATGTTAAAAGCAGCAGGAGATAATTCAGTTCAAGACAGACTTCAAGCCACTATGGCTGATGTACCTCTCAGAATCAAAGAGAGAGATCAAATTTATCTAAAGGCCATATATGATCAGAAGGCAGAAGCTCTACGAGCACAGAAGGATAATGAAGAGCAAATTCAAGTCCTCTTGGACAAGATTGACAACCTGAATCAGTCTTTCTCCATGCAACTTGAGCTGAGCCAACAAGAACTCAAGATTGAAGTTGATAACTCCTCTTATCTGATGGAACAACTTATGTCCTACATTGAACATCTCTCTCAAGTGATTAATGACAAAAAGGGAGAGAAAGAGAGGCATTCAAGGAAGAGCAAGGAGAGCAGAAGAAGTAAAGATAAGAAGGCAATGAGAAAGGCATAGAAGAAGACAGTAGCTGCAAGAGCTGAGTCATCATCTGAGAGGGAGCCAAAGGATGATGATCATATGAATGCAGAACCTGAGGGGGAGCAGGAACAAAGAGATCAAATAGGTGAATAGATGATCTACAGACATCCTAGAAACAGACATGGAGCCAAATAGGTATATCTCTAACTATTAGGTATGTTCTGGATGTAGGATGTAAAAGTGCCATAACTTATAAAATTCCATATCATTAGAAAATGACATTAATTATTATCTATTTTAGAAATATAGTGGCTCATTGTATATAAGATTCATTCATAACATGCATATGCACTTATTGTTTTTGTTATAATCAAATAGGGAGAGATTGTCAGGAATAAGCATATGAATGATATTCCTATTTATATATGATTTGATTATGATATATATGAATGAATATGCAAGTATACTTGAATTAAGAAAAGTTGTAAAGTCCTTTGATAGAGAATAGAAACATATGTACAAGGACTTAGAATGAATTAATCAAATGTGTTAGGTTGATCCTACATAAACAAAACAACTTTGTAAAGTCCTTAAAAAGAAATGATGTAAGAGGACTATAAATATAGAAAGATCAAGCTTGTTAGGTTGATCTTATGATGTAATAGATAGGCTTGTCTGATCGTTGAGAACTGTACCAAAAATCGTAGTATTCCAGGAGAGTCAAGGGAAACTCAAGAGCTATCAAGGTAGAATTGTAGTCTACAAGATAGTAGATCTCAGAGTTCATCGACTGCCAGGAGAGACGAGGAAGGATCGTAGTGTGTAGAGTAGCACTTCCTCAGAGCCGTAGTTTGATGAGGAGTCATGTTCAGAATCATAGAGACAGCCTGCCTACGAGTCGACCGAGTATCTTCCAAAGTCAAGTTAAGAATCGTAGACTACAGTCAGAGTCGTAGAGTTTACTGATCATATTAGAGGCAGAGATCGTAGTCAAGCAAGATCAGATGAAGACAACAAGCACAAAGTCAAAAATTATAGAATGTCAAGATCTGATCTCAGAGTCGTAGTCGTAGTGTCTACACAGCCGAACCTAAATCGTAGAGTGTAGAGCAAACACGATTCTCAATAATTGAGCACTCCCAGAATATCCAAAGTATGAAGCCTTTGGTCCAAGCTGCAAAGATACACACCACCTGAAGGAAACCAGAGAGCACTCAACGAATAACATGTAAGCTAACAGAAGATCTAAGCACCAACTCAATCAACATCAAGATTGAGTTATGGAGCCATTTGAGATGAAGTCTTCCACAAGTTGATCAGAAGAAGACTTCAGCAACTGACTAAGGAAAGTCAGCAAGTGCAGTAGCTGTCAAGTAAATAGAAGAAGACAATCTTAAAAGCAACCAGGATCGTAGTGTTTGCCAAATAAAGAAGGAACTGATGGAGTGTATACAAAGATACTAGTTAGCCTCTAAAGAACAAGGCTGAAATGATTAAGCATTGGGTCAGTCCATTGATAATAAGTGAACGGGAGATCATAAGGAGAAAGTGAGCTGGACACACCTCAAATCTGAAGTGTCTTATTATTCAGAAGGGGCCAGAACAAAGAATCAAGCCATCAGTATCTGAGAGAAGTCGAGGCAAATAGAAGTGTTGAAGCACTGCACAAGAGAAGGAAGAGGTGTTCTACAATGAAGATCTAATCAACACTCTTCAAGATCGTAGTGTTGTCTCTACCTATCAACTAGACTCTATGATCAAGTCCAAGAAGATATGCATCAGAATCATAGAGTTCGGTCGTCTGAAGGTTGAAGCATTAACAATGGTTCAATATGAAGATTGAAGGTCGAATAGAGTTTATTGAGAGCATCGATGCAATAGGATAACCTCTAATCGAGAAATTAGAAGGATGAAATAAAGGTGACTACATGCCCGAGACATCAAAGTGACAACTCTGACAGGGTGGGTGAAATAGTAGACTGCAGTGTTAGAAAGTCATGTCATATCACATCTGCTGTTTACACCAAATAACTTGAGATCTACGAAGCAATTCAAAAAGATTTTAACGGCTACTTTCTAACGGGAAGATTGAGAAGGAGTATAAATCAACAAAGAATCAAATATCAAGAGTTGTTGATGATTGCTATGTTTTAAAATCGTTGAGTTGGTAGAATGCTAATGTTGACTCTACGAGTTCCACCCGAGCTTAACAAAACAAGTCTAAGTGACAATGAGACTACGAAGGTGGAAGTGAAGAAGCTTTGAAGAAGGACTTGAACAGACCAAAGCTTCACTCAACAAAGATGAGAATGTCACTTGAATTGGCATCTAAGTTGAGAGCCGAGAAGGACAAGAAGATAGCATTCCGAAGAGTGGAAAAGCATAAGGCAGATCCTGATAGCCACTCTATGATTCGCCATGAACCTAAATATGAACCAGCGCAAGTGCAGAACCATGTCTGCCAACACGTTAAGAAGGGTTCAGGAAATGGTGATGGTGCACAGCTGATACTATATGAAGATGAGCAGAATAGAAGAAGATCAGTTGCACCAAAGAAGATGTGGTCCAGACTCGAAGTAGAATGCAAAGAAGACCACACCAAACTGCTAAGTACAGAAGATGTTCAGAGCTTAAAGACATCTTAGCAACTCAGCACCACCAACAACAATAAACAACATCAACAAGAAGCCAGGGCCTGATGGGTCCTTGTTTGAAGGGACTAAATGAAGTTCCAAGCCTGCTGGGCTTGAAGAGTTCCTAGGGAACTAGAGAAGTTTCGAGGCTGCTAGCCTTGAGGAGTTCTTTGTGAACTGAAATCCCAAGGTTACTGGCCTTGAAGGAATCTTAGTGATTTAGGGTGCTGCCCTTCCTTAGTGGAAATCCTACTAGTTGAAAGTAGAAGAGTGGATTAGGAGCTTGAGTCTCTGAACCACTTAAAATCCCTTGTGTCTTTTACTTTATGTCATTTACATTATGTACTTAACTACTATAACTGCTATGTATGTTTTAACTGCTTACATCCGAACTAACTCTAAGAACAATGTATGTATGATTATGAATATATCAATGATTGGGATCTTTTACTTATTTCGTTATGCTTGAAAAGATTCTTATGTTTGTCATATGCTAAATCATTAGCAATACAAAATGCACGAGAAAAGTATTTGAAATTAAAAGGATCTATTCAACCCCCCCTTCTAGATCTATATTGTGCCTACTGGGAACTAACACATTTCTACACCCTTCTCATTACAAAAACAAAAACAACAAAAACATTGCTACACCCTTTTTGCAACATACAACGTTGAACCTCTTACACCAGGTTCGAACTACGCAGACCTGATCTCCTCTTCAATAAAAGTACGTAGGCAGCCATTCATGGTTTGGTCTTACCACCTACCAAAACACAAACACTTGTCAACGGTATTGGGACATCCTTCAATCCACCACATTTCATCGGCTTCAGACCAAAGGGATGGAATTACCTGACCTCCCCATGTAAATGGGAGACTCGGCGACCATCTAAGCTATGGTTGATTCCTCAAAGAGAAACACCAATCCATAAGAGATGGAACTAACTGGGCTCCTCTTGAATAGGATTACTGGTGACCATCTATGGTGCGGTCAACCTTAGAGAGGAAAGCCATATTCCTCTCCACATTTATATACAGAAAACCAGTCCCAAGACACCAAAGATGGTAAGGGATACACACAGATCGACGATCTGTTCTGAAATATCTAGAGACATCTCAATGTCCATCCATCAAGGAGGAATTCAGAAGACATCAAGATCACAAGCCCAGAAGAAATAGGCAAATATCAAGCAAGAAACACGGCATAATTAAAAGGGGAGTGATCAAAAATATATTTCCCTGTTATATATAATGTTTTTTGATATATACAATATGAACTGTACATGACAAAATGGCTAAGCTAGTCTGTGCAGGAAAATACAAGCCCATCTACAAATCAGTGTATATACGAGCTATCAAGCCCAATATGGCATCCCTCTCAGAAGAAGGAGGTAACTTTGTGGTCTCTTGTACAAGGGTATCCACACGAGCTAACAGATCCACAGCCATCTATATGGTGACGCGGTGCTCATCAATGTGCGTGATCATGTCTGCAATCATGCCACTCCTAAGGGACCTCACTGTGGTACTATCTATAATAGATACATCCCGGCCAGATATGGCACTATCCTTCTCTCCTGTCACGACATCTCTGGCTGATCTGGCCTCATCCCACTCAATAATAGTGGCATCTCTATGAGCTAATGCCTTGTCTCTCTCTAATAGAGCGACATCTCTCCCATCAAGAGTTGTCAACATCAAGGCCCTAGCCTGATCTCTCTCAAAGGTCATCAAATGGAGACTCTGCTCAAATTACTGTGCTGAATGCTGGACCACAATAATGCTAGTACGGGGAGAATCTAAAAGTGCTAATGGCGACCTAGTAAATGGCTCCTCCTCGTTGTGGGAATCAATACCCTCCATGGACTCTCCATCATCTGAATCAATACTCGGCACTGTGGATACTGCTGCAGCCGATGAAGTCTCTGTCTCTATCCACGTAGAATACTATGGCGAACAACTCGGATTGCTAACAGAAAAATTATCTATCTCACGTTGATACCAACATGTATACAATTGGGATCGGTCCTCTGCTGATAGATGGAGAGAAGCTAAACGCTGACCTAATGCCCCCTCAAAAGGATGGAAGTCTTAGAACTGGTTAAACTGTGACATCACGACCAAGGGGTGGTAGGTAGTCATGCCCCTCAAATCAGCCAAAGGGAAAAAATCCATGCCTGGAGCATGAGTAATAATGCTATAGGGTGAGCTTAGCCCTGAACACGACAGGATGCCAAACGGATCTCTGATCCCTACAAAAAATACCGATCAAGACATAGCGTTTGTACACTTCGATGGCTGAAAGGATTAAGATATAGCTATATCATGGGCAAAGCAGTACTCATGTCGGCGAAAAGTGCCAATCGGTCTCAAAGTGTGACAAAAACAACACGTACAACATGACCAAAATGCCTGTGAATTCCCCCGCATGGTATGTACTGTAGAACGTGGTCGACCTCAAGGTCTCTGCCACAATAATCAGAATAGTGGTACGACCCTCTCTAAGAGCTCTCACTGCCATGATAACACTGATCTCCAGCTCATCCATATACCGTGGCATGTACACATACACCACTATGCACATCACGAATACATCCACTCTGGCCAAATGCCACTGATCCTCTGGTGTGGTGAAATCCCCAGAATGTTGTGTGTAGTGATGAGTGGGATTTAAACCTGCGAATCGGATATTTTCTGCCTTAAGAACTTGCCTGGATTCATAGTTTTTATATAGTTTTATTGGGAATATAGTGTTTTTGTATTTAATCGTTGCATTGCAGAGCTTCGCAGTGTTTTTGCTGCTTTGAAGGGGCAAAACTGTCATTTTGAGCTTTCCCGCGCCGCGGCGCCACTTACCATATGCTGGCTCGCGCTGCAGCGCGAGCTCCGTGTCCAAGTTCCTTAGGCCGCGCCGCAGCGCGACTCAAAGGCTTCGTGGCCCGCGCCGCGGCGCCACCTCCGGTTCCCAGGCAGACAGGAAGTGTTTGACCTAGCAAATGTTAGAGGATATAAGGAGAGAGGCGGCTGTTAGAAGGGGGGAGGATAGAGCAGTAAAATAGAGAAAAAGAGCTAGAAAATAGAGAAGAGGAGAAGAGAAAGCTTGACCAAAAGAGATCCGTTGCTCTCCATTTTCTCAGATCGTGCAAGTGAAGAGATTGTTTGGCTGAAGAGTACTCCTTTCTTTAGGGGTTTTTCTTATTTCAAATCTTCTATTTATTGTATTTGTCTGAAATGGGTGGTGTATTAGAACTATGTGTTAGTCTCATAGTTATGAACTAACTCCATTGTTAGGATTGCAATGTAACTTTTTGAATAGCTTAATCGACTTTCTCTCTCGTTTTATATAATGAAGCATTTTGGAATGGGTTGTTGTATTTTTCTTATAATGTCTTATTTCTTGATAAAGAAATAGGTTTTGATAGTAGTGGAAATTGATAAATGGATATTACTGTCTTCCTTTAAATACAATGACACTTGTTTTGTCCTGACATTTAATTGTGGGCTTATTGTGCTTGTAGGATAGACATATCCTCACTTGCCTTGTATGACCTTGGAGTTGTGCATAATGACCTTGGTCAGATTAGATTCACCAATAGACATATTGTGTTCTAGTTTGTCAAGGATTAGCATTTGACCTTCGACAGAAGCTTATGCTTACTTTAATCTCGGTTGACCATTCCTTGATTTATTTATATACGGAGAGTTAGAAGATTAGGCGAAGCATTAGGGGAGTTATAATCCTATCTTTATTTCTTAGAGCTGTTTCTTCTCGCAATTTGATTGTCCTATAGAATTTGTTTAACCAACCATCTATTTCTTTTGTTTAGATAAGATTAGTAACGACTTTACCTTAGTAGTTGTTTCCTGTTAAGTCTTTGTCCTCGTGGGTTCGACACCCCCTTATCACTGTATTACTTGTTAGACCGCGTATACTTGCGCGTGTTTATCGGTTGCGAAATCGACCAACAAGTTTTTGGCGCCGTTGCCGGGGACTTAAGAATTAATTGTTTTACATTATTAAATCTAAGTCATTACAATCTTACTTTAAACCGATTTGTTTAACTCTCTCTTCAGGTAGTCTTAATTGTTTATGCCACCTCGGAAAGGGCTGATTACAATACCTCTTGATCCCGAGGTTGAAAGGACCTTCAGACGACTGTCGAGAAAGAAATTTGTGGACACGCCCGAGGACATACCTGTGCCTGTCATAATGGCTGAGGAGCTTCAGAAGTCTCTGAGGGATTATGCTATGCCTCGTGTTGATGATCTCCAGGCGAGCATTGTAAGGCCCGCCATTCAGGCTAATAATTTCGAGATAAAGCCGGGCACTATTCAAATGTGCACAAACATTCAGTTTGGGGGAATGCCTAATGACGACCCCAATGATCACTTGATTAATTTTGTGGAAATCTGTGACACCTTCAAATGCAACGGAGTGTCTGACGATGCCATCAGGCTCCGGCTGTTCCCGTTTACATTAAGGGACAAAGCCAAGAGCTGGCTACATTCACTGCCGACTGGCTCCATTACAACATGGGCCGACTTGGCGCAGAAATTCATGGCAAAGTTCTTTCCGCCTGCCAAAACAGCTAGGCTCAGGCACGAAATCACGTCCTTTGTGCAATTTGAATCCGAATCCTTATACGACTCATGGGAGCGATTTAAGGATCTCCTGAGAAAATGCCCGCACCATGGTCTGCCGGAATGGCTTCCCATCCAGACCTTTTACAATGGATTATCCGGATCTACTCGTTCGAGTATTGATGCCGCATCTGGAGGGGCATTCATGTCCAAACATCACACAGCGGGGTATGAGCTGGTGGAGACAATGGCGGCCAACAATTACCAGTGCCCTAATGATAGGCAAGCTCCGAGAAGAGCAGCGGGGGTTTATGAAGTGGACTCGGTCACATCGCTAGCAGCTCAGGTAGCGACGCTAACAAAAAGGCTTGACACCTTGGGACCTTCTGCAGTTCAAAATGTGCAGAGTGTCATGGTCCAGTGTGAATTATGTCAAGGAAGCCACCCGACCGATCTGTGTGCTATAAGCCCTGAATCGGTGCAATTTGTTTCTAACTACGGGCGGTAACAAAACTCAAACCTTCCTACCCATTACCATCCGGGGTTGCGAAATCATCCAAATTTTTCATGGAGTAATAACAACAACAACAACAACAGCAATAACCCCAACCAACCACAACTTCCTTCTACCAGGCAGAGTTATGCTAACCCTCCTGGATTCCAACCTACAACTCAGTTCAACCAACAACCTCAGAGCATTCAGAATCAGTTTCACCATCTTCCCCCTCAACAGGAGAGAAAACCAAGTTTAGAAGATCTGCTTTCTAGGTACATAGCCCAGAACGAACCAGAAGTAACAATCAAGAGGCCTCCATTAGGAATCTTGAAGTACAAATGGGTCAGTTGGCTACTGCATTAAACAGTCGGCCACAAGGCGCACTGCCTAGTGACACTGATGTAAACCCTAAACGGGAAGGCAAGGAACAGTGTAAAGCAGTAACCCTCAGAAGTGGGAGAACCACTCAAGTACAAAGTGGTGAGGAAATTCCTGTGAACGACAATGGGGCGGCTGAAGAGGCAATTCCTGAAACGGAGACTGTTGAGAAAGATGGGGGTGACGCAAGTGGTCAGGACAGACCCCCGACACCATCTCCTCCTATCACTGCAATACATCGGCCTCTCCCTCAATTACCCTTCCCCCAGCGAATGCAAAAGCAGAAACTAGATAAGCAATTTTCCAAATTCTTAGAGGTATTCAAAAGATTGCACATAAACATTCCATTTGCAGAGGCGTTGGAAGGAATGCCCAGTTACGTAAAGTTCATGAAGGACATTTTGTCCAAGAAGCGGAAATTGGGAGACTATGAGACGGTGGCTTTAACTGAAGAAAGTAGTGCAATCCTCCAAAACAAACTTTCGCCTAAGCTCAAAGATCCGGGAAGTTTTACAATCCCGTGCACAATTGGGGACCAATTCATTGGAAAGGCTCTGTGTGACCTAGGGGCCAGCATAAACTTGATGCCCCTTTCCATTTACAAAAAATTGGGTCTTAATGAAGCCAAGCCGACTAGCATCACCCTGCAATTGGCTGACAGATCTTTAACTTATCCGAAGGGAATTGTGGAGGATGTGCTAGTGAAGGTGGACAAGTTCATATTTCCGGCAGATTTCATAGTTCTTGATTTTGAGGATGATAGAGAAATCCCGATAATATTGGGGAGGCCATTTTTGGCAACTGGGAGGACCCTGATTGACGTCCAAAAAGGGGAGCTAACAATGAGAGTTCAAGACCAAGAGGTGACCTTCAATGTTTTCCGTGCTCTGAAATATCCTAACACCCCTGAGGATTGCTTCCAGGTCACTACTATTGCTGAAGCAGTGAATGGGGTATTCTCAGAGACGTGCATTAAAGATTCTCTAGAAGCTACACTAACAGGGGCGAGTACTACGGAAGAGCCATCGCATATTGAATGTGCCATGTGGCTTGATGATCCGCTTAGATCAAGGCATTCGCACCGGCATTTCGAATCTCTTAAAGATGAGGAGGCATCAACTTCCAAGGGTTTGCCGTCAATCATTGAGCCTCCAGCTCTTGAGCTAAAACCGTTGCCTAACCATCTAAGGTATGCATATTTGGGAAACTCTCTTTCATTACATGTGATAATTTCTGCTTCTCTAACCAAGTGTCAGGAAGAGAAGTTGCTCATTGTGCTAAAGAAGTACAAAACGGCGTTGGGATGGTCGATTGCAGACATAAAAGGGGTCAGTCCAACTATTTGCATGCACAAGATCCTATTGGAGGAAGGCTCAAAACCTTCTATAGAGCATCAGAGGCGGCTAAATCCGATAATGAAAGAGGTTGTTAGGAAGGAAATCATTAAATTGCTTGATGCGGGCATTATCTACCCCATCTCCGATAGTCCGTGGGTTAGTCCGATCCAGTGTGTGCCCAAGAAAGGAGGCATGACAGTTGTGCCCAATGAGAATAATGAGCTTATTCCCACCAGGACGGTGACTGGGTGGAGAGTGTGCATGGATTACAGGAAACTGAACAAAGCAACCTGTAAGGATCACTTTCCTCTTCCTTTCATTGATCAAATGCTCGATCGGTTGGCGGGACATGAATACTACTGTTTACTGGATGGATACTCGGGGTACAATCAGATTTCTATTGCCCCGGACGATCAGGAGAAGACGACATTCACATGTCCATATGGGACTTTTGCCTTTCGGAAGATGTCTTTCGGGTTGTGCAATGCCCCCGCTACGTTTCAGCGGTGTATGATGTCAGTCTTCTCTGACATGGTTGAAAAGACCCTGGAGGTCTTCATGGACGACTTCTCTGTGTTTGGGAGCTCGTTTGATAACTGCCTAACAAATCTGACTGCAGTTCTCCATCGTTGCGCCGAAACAAACCTTGTGCTAAATTGGGAGAAGTGTCACTTCATGGTTGAAGAGGGCATTATTTTGGGTCATCGGATTTCTGCTGGAGGTATTGAGGTTGATAAGGCCAAGATAGATGTTATCAACAACCTTCCCCCGCCCACCTCAGTAAAAGGGGTAAGGAGTTTTCTCGGGCACGCCGGATTTTACAGAAGGTTCATCCAGGACTTTTCGCGCATTACCAAACCGTTGTGCACCCTGCTGGAAAAAGATCAGCCTTTCCACTTTGATGCCGCCTGCTTGGGCGCTTTTGAATCCTTAAAGACAAGACTTGTCACAACACCTATTGTGGTAGCTCCTGACTGGACCTACCCTTTTGAGCTTATGTGCGATGCTAGTGATTTTGCTATAGGGGCAGTTTTAGGCCAGCGAAGGGAGAAGGTCTTCCACACTATCTACTATGCCAGCAAGACACTGACGGACGCGCAGTTAAACTATACTACCACTGAGAAGGAGTTGTTGGCAGTAGTGTATGCTTTCGATAAGTTCCGTTCCTACCTCATCGGGACGAAGGTGATCGTATACACCGATCACTCGGCAATCAAGTATTTGATTGAAAAGAAGGACGCTAAGCCGAGATTGATACGTTGGGTTTTGCTCCTACAAGAATTTGACTTAGAAATCAGAGACAAGAAGGGAACTGAGAATCAAGTTGCCGACCATTTAAGTAGATTGGAAAATACTACTTCGTCTACTGAAGCCGACAGGGCTATAAATGAATTCTTCCCAGACGAGCAGCTCTTATTGGTACATGGCAAGGCCCCGTGGTATGCGGACTTCGCAAATTACGTCGCTTGCCAAGTTATCCCTCAAGGCCTGAGTTTCCAACAAAGGAAGAAATTCCTTAAAGATACCAAGCAATATTTTTGGAACGAGCCTTTCCTATTCAAACAGTGTTCGGATCAGATCTTGCGTAGATGTTTGCCTGAAGAAGAAATTGAAGACGTGTTGCATCATTGCCATTCATCTAATTATTGAGGTCATTTCGGAGGCCAGCGAACTGCCGCTAAAGTGCTACAATCAGGATTCTATTGGCCCACCCTTTTTAAAGATGCTCACGCATATGTGATGCATTGTGACAGATGCCAACGGGTGGGCACTATTTCGAAGCGGCATGAACTACCGCTGCAAAATATTCTGGAAGTAGAGTTGTTTGATGTCTGGGGCATTGATTTTATGGGACCTTTCCCTTCCTCGTTCAACAATCTCTACATCCTGGTGGCAGTTGATTATGTCTCAAAGTGGGTGGAAGCAGTTGCCTTGCCGACAAATGATGCGAAGGTGGTGCTTCAGTTCCTCAAAAAGAATATTTTCACCCGTTTTGGCACACCTCGGGCCATAATAAGCGATGAAGGGTCGCACTTCTGCAATAAGTATTTTGAGGCACTTCTAGCCAAGTATGGGGTAACTCATAAAATAGCCACTGCTAACCACCCTCAGACCAGCGGCCAAGTTGAAATTTCAAACCGAGAGGTGAAACGAATCCTGGAAAAGATCGTTAACCCAAACCGTAAGGATTGGTCGAAGAAGCTTGATGATGCATTATGGGCCTACCGCACAGCGTATAAAACGCCCATCGGAATGTCCCCTTACCGACTAGTTTATGGAAAAGCTTGTCATCTCCCGGTCGAATTGGAGCACAGCGCTTACTGGGCGATTCAAAAGCTTAACTTTGATCTTGACGCAGCCGGCGAAAAACGGCTGTTACAACTGAATGAAGCAGATGAATTTCGTCTGCAGGCATATGAAAACGCCAAGTTGTACAAGGAAAAGACCAAGAAGTGGCACGACAAGAAGATCCTTGAGAGGCATTTTGAACCGGGTCAGCAAGTTCTTCTGTTTAACTCCCGGCTAAAATTGTTTCCCGGGAAGCTAAAGTCCCGATGGTCGGGCCCCTTCACTATAGCTAAGGTTTATAATCATGGAGCAATTGAGCTTATGGATCCAAATTCCGATTCCACATTCAAGGTGAATGGGCAACGTTTAAAGCACTACTGGGGCGGCGAGGTTGACCGTCAAAATACCTCCATTACACTTGGAGACCCGACCTAAGTCGGGATGAATAGTCAAGCTGACGACTATAAAACACGCGCTTGGTGGGGAGGCACCCCCATCTCGGTATAAATATTATTTGTTTCTTCACTGATTTCCAATTTTCAGTGATTGTTAATTTTATCAAATGGCTTAGCTGATAGCTTTTATGTTTTGTGTTTAACATGTTGCCAATAGAGTTTGTTGTGTTTTTAATAATATATGATTGCTTGTATAGTGTAGTTGTTATGCATGTTTTGGTCTGTGCAGATAACAGATATAAAAGGGGCTCTGAGTCCAGGAACTCGCACCGCGGCGCCATTCAACAAAGAACATCTCGCGCCGCGGCGCCACCAAATATGCCCAGCCACTGCTAACTCGCGCCGCGGCGCCATTCAACAAAGGACATCTCGCGCCGCGGCGCCACAAGAAGTGGCCAGCTACTGCAAACTCGCGCCGCGGCGCCATACATCAAAGGATATCCCGCGCCGCGGCGCCACAAGAAGTGGCCAGGTACTGCAAAGTCGCGCCGCGGCGCCAATCAATGTACAATTTCCCGCGCCGCGGCGCCACTAGCGAGATTTTGTTTCCCAATTGCTTTATAAAGCAGTCTGATCGGCTAGTCTCCTGCTCTTCTCAAACCATCTCTGCAGTCTCCCTCTTGGCATCCTGCACCTGAGATCCATCAGCCATATAACTGTCTTCATCGGTCGTGTCTCTACTCAGCCTCTAACAATCTGATTTGCATCAATTCATCAAAGGCTCCCCCCACTCAAGTGCTAGGTTTCCTTCCAAAGGTAATTTTGAGAGTTTTCTTTGGATCCGTGATTTTGTTTCAGTTCTTCTCCGTGCTCTTCTTCTAGTGTGATTTGGGGCGATTTCCACTGACGGAAATCGGGTTAGAGCTAGTTCAATTAAGGGCTGTCCAGGTTTTGTTTGGGCATCGCACGCAAGGTGTTCGATAAATTGCCTGAACCAAAAGTGTAGGCCAATTGGGGCTGTCTTGGTTTAATTTTCATTGGGTTTGCTTTGGGGTTGAGGTTGGCCGTGCTTCTAGGGTCGTTCCGCTAAAATATGATTCAAGCTTACTGTTACCATGGCACCAAAAAGGCAGCGTCTTAGTGTCGGCGGATCTTCGTCTTCTGCCGCGGCACCGCCACAGGCTTGGGACCCTGCCAAGTTTGTTAGTGAGGCAACGTGGAAGCGGTACAGAGACTCCTTTGGCAAGCGCAATTTGCTTCCTGAGCGGGGGTTGCGGCCCGATAGAAAGGACGGGGAGCTCATGAATATGATTATCGAGCGGAAGTGGGTAAACTTCACCAAGCCGCCCGTATCTGCTGTTGTGCCTGTGGTTCGGGAATTCTATGCCAACGCGAGTCCTGATGGTCCTGCTGTGGTTATAGTCAGGGGTAGACCGGTGTCATTTGACAGTATAGCAATCAATGCACTGTTCGACGCACCCAACTACGCGGGTAATGATTATATGCAGCTGGGGCTCCGCAGTTATGACCAGGAGGATGTTATCAGAAGGCTCTGCAAGCCTGGCACGACGTGGAAGAAAAATGATTATACCGGTGAGAAGACCAGTTTCCCGGCTGCTGCGCTCAGTCGCTACGGGAAGGCGTGGTACAGCTTCATTTGCGCCTCTATGCTACCGACCCGTCACCTAAGCGATGTGACTAAAGACAGGGCGATTCTGCTTTTCGCCATTGTCACGGGCTTGAACGTGGATATAGGAGTTCTCATCCACGACTCGATCATTAAGGCAATCAAGAGTACGGTCGTTTCGGGACTTCCCCATCCATCTGTGATCACAACATTGTGCAAGCATGCAGGGGTACAGTGGGGGCTTGATGAGACAGTTTCGCCGCCCATGACTATAATTGACCATCTGACGATCAAACGCTTCACTGTTTGGGACGGGGCAGAATCTCATGTAAGGGGCGAAGGGTATGGACCGCCTACAGCACCGCCTCCTTCCGCCGAACCAGAGCCTCCTCAAGCGCCTGAGTCAGAACCGGCTAGTCAGGGTCTTTTGACAGACATCATGGCATCCCTTACCCTGCTGCATCAGAAGCAGGACGCCGAAGCACAGAGGCAGCGGAGGCATATCGCTGCTGTGGCTCAAAGGCAGGAGATAGCGATGCAGTACCAGGCTGAGCTGGTGAATATTATGCAGGGGATCTACACTGATTATTGTGGCGAGGGCATTGACTTCACGCCTTACCAGTTTCCCGATCCTCCCATCTTTCCACCTTACCCTCCTCCATCACCGCCCGCCGAAGCTGACGGCGCTGATGAAGATGAAGCTGATCCTGCTGCGGAGTGAGCGATCTCCAGGGAAGCCCTCTTGTGTATTCAACTGTTTTACGTTTTAGCAATGGGGGCATTGCTCTCCTTAAGTTTGGGGGTGTTGCTTTTAATTTTTATCTGTTTATCTTAGTGCTACCATGTTAGGACTACTGTCTGACTTTATTTCCTTATTATGTTTTGGTGCAGTCTTTTGAACTGCGGGATTTGGTTTATTATCTTTATCATTATGGATGCTTTATCATTATGGATGCCTGAGCTGTTTTTGGGTTTTATTTTGATTTTATTTAGCATGATTGTGGTTTCTAGCCATCTTTTTGGGGCTTTTACAGATTTGGATGTTTGTGCCATGTTAATGGCCTTTTCACCCTATTTTGAGCTGCTATTTAGCAAGGGTGTTATATTTATCATTGCTAATTTTTGTTGGATTGTGGCTATGTCTAGCGCCAAATGAGTATATATCTCGTAGAATTGTGTCAAGCTTGCCTTGTGCTAGGGGTTTATGAATTGACAAGTTTAGACTGTTATTGATCCGTCCTTCTAGCAAGCTCTGACCAGCTGTGTTAACTAGTTATTCTTCGAATTTAGTTTGTGTGTTGATTGTGTTGACTAGTTGTTCACTCTTATAAACCTTCATTTGTGCAAGGTAATAAAAGACTTGGGTGTCTATGCAGTTTTGGATCTTGGTTTCTAGCTAAGGGTGTTTATATCGAAAGTTGTGCGGTGGGTCGAGATGGAGCGTAAAACGCACTCGCCCATAAACGCAGAGCCGATATCGAGATGGAGCATAAAATGCACTCGTTTGAAAAAAAAATAAAATAAAATAAAATAAAATAAAATTTATATTATATCGAAAGTTGTGCGGTGGGTCGAGATGGAGCGTAAAACGCACTCGCCTATAAACGCAGAGCCGATATCGAGATGGAGCATAAAATGCACTCACTGTAAATTTTTCGTTCTCGTTGTGAAGTCTCAGTTGGCTTATGTTGATTACGTAGCCATTACTGCTTGAGTTATTAGATTCTTCGGGGTGTTCTACACCTAGTGCCCTAAAGTCGTCTGGCTTGGGAGTCGCTGATCAAAAGCTCATTCATGGGTAGTTCTGATTAGCCTAAGGTAATTAAGTACTGTCCGAGTCTGATTTTACTATCGGCTTGCTAAAACCTTTGATCTTTCCCTGCATTTGCGTCTTGTTCTTAATGCTTGTTGAATGTTTAAGTTGCGGAATGTGCTTGGTTTTAACAATCAACTATGCGAGCTTGTTTGGGCTATGATTAGTCAGGACGGTTGATTTTCACACACATGCTCAGATTGGATCGATTACAGTCTTATGCTTGAATTAGATTGACCCCTTGTTCATCCCCGTGTTTGACTTTTTCTTTTGGGGGTAGTTTTTATAGATAAACGTAGCTGCGATGCTAGTATATATTTTTATGTTCCTTTCGCATTCTTAGTGTCTACTGTTATTATTGTGTTAGATAGTTTGCTCGAGGACAAGCAAAGACTTAAGTTTGGGGGTATTTGATGAGTGGGATTTAAACCTGCGAATCGGATATTTTCTGCCTTAAGAACTTGCCTGGATTCATAGTTTTTATATAGTTTTATTGGGAATATAGTGTTTTTGTATTTAATCGTTGCATTGCAGAGCTTCGCAGTGTTTTTGCTGCTTTGAAGGGGCAAAACTGTCATTTTGAGCTTTCCCGCGCCGCGGCGCCAAGGCCAGAGTCGTTGGCCGCGCCGCAGCGCCACATGCTGTCCCACACTGACAAAAAGCCGCGCCGCGGCGCCACTTACCATATGCTGGTTCGCGCTGCAGCACGAGCTCCGTGAACAAGTTCCTTAGGCCGCGCCGCAGCGCGACTCAAAGGCTTCGTGGCCCGCGCCGCGGCGCCACCTCCGGTTCCCAGGCAGACAGGAAGTGTTTGACCTAGCAAATGTTAGAGGATATAAGGAGAGAGGCGGCTGTTAGAAGGGGGAGGATAGAGCAGTAAAATAGAGAAAAAGAGCTAGAAAATAGAGAAGAGGAGAAGAGAAAGCTTGACCAAAAGAGATCCGTTGCTCTCCATTTTCTCAGATCGTGCAAGTGAAGAGATTGTTTGGCTGAAGAGTACTCCTTTCTTTAGGGGTTTTTCTTATTTCAAATCTTCTATTTATTGTATTTGTCTGAAATGGGTGGTGTATTAGAACTATGTGTTAGTCTCATAGTTATGAACTAACTCCATTGTTAGGATTGCAATGTAACTTTTTGAATAGCTTAATCGACTTTCTCTCTCGTTTTATATAATGAAGCATTTTGGAATGGGTTGTTGTATTTTGCTTATAATGTCTTATTTCTTGATAAAGAAATAGGTTTTGATAGTAGTGGAAATTGATAAATGGATATTACTGTCTTCCTTTAAATACAATGACACTTGTTTTGTCCTGACATTTAATTGTGGGCTTATTGTGCTTGTAGGATAGACATATCCTCACTTGCCTTGTGTGACCTTGGAGTTGTGCATAATGACCTTGGTCAGATTAGATTCACCAATAGACATATTGTGTTCTAGTTTGTCAAGGATTAGCATTTGACCTTCGACAGAAGCTTATGCTTACTTTAATCTCGGTTGACCATTCCTTGATTTGTTTATATACGGAGAGTTAGAAGATTAGGCGAAGCATTAGGGGAGTTGTAATCCTATCTTTATTTCTTAGAGCTGTTTCTTCTCGCAATTTGATTGTCCTATAGAATTTGTTTAACCAACCATCTATTTCTTTTGTTTAGATAAGATTAGTAACGACTTTACCTTAGTAGTTGTTTCCTGTTAAGTCTTTGTCCTCGTGGGTTCGACACCCCCTTATCACTGTATTACTTGTTAGACCGCGTATACTTGCGCGTGTTTATCGGTTGCGAAATCGACCAACATGTAGCTATCCAATGAGCCAAACCTATCTATCAAAAAATGATGGGATAATACATGATCAGATGTAAATTCATCCTCTACCACTCTATGCCGTAACCCGATGAGGGTTATGAACTATCGGCGCATATCTTCGACAGCCATATGAGCGCAAGGTCTGTCTAAGGGAAAATCCGTCAACCGCTCGTACTTCTCCAATGTAGGAATCAACTCCTGGATATCAAATCAGAAAACTTGTCTCTCAGGTATCTAATGCTCCAGTATACCCTCTACAAAGCCTGCGGGAACTTGAAACATCAAGAGGGTCATAGAATGATGTAATAGCTGATCTACACTCACCCTATCTATAGTTGACATACTATCATACCACGACCTCGGACAGGAGACTATCAACACTGGTAGGGTGTGATCTATGCGGCTGGCTATCGAAGAAGACATCTGTATAGGCTGTATCATAAGACCATCCAGGGGTCAATGCTGAATATCTCAGGACATACATACATATGCATAACATGATACATGCATGACAAGTAATAGATGGCAATATGATGTAGGGAATGTAAAATAGTACATACATTCATAAGTACATCATCATCTACATACATCATCTCTGTACAGATAAGAATATAGGGAAATGGGGGCACAAACGCCTTATTACTAACAGAGGTCAAATCAGGGATAAAAATGCTACGCGATTGGGCAGAATAGCCTGAAATCCTGATTATTTTGGGCCGAACTGTGGCTTTCATATCATTCATTGGTATTCACCCAAATACAGGGTGTACTATACCGATGATCTCAACAGTTGCAAATCACATTCGGCAATACCTCACAAAGGTCCAATGCTATCAGTTTGCAGTCATAATTCCAAAGTATATATCCCCGACGGGGGCATCACGCATTCTAAAGTACAGATTCCTTGGCGGGGGTATCACGCAGGTTCATCCATTGATGCACATATCAACGAAGGTCAAACAACCTTGACGTTACTTCAGTCGATGGCAGTTAAACCCATTAAAGTGTCGAAAGCCATTCGATGATTTCATCCATTGATGCACATGTCAACGAAGGTCAAGCAACCTTGACATCACTTCAGCTGTTGGCAAGTAAATCCAATGAAGCGTCGGAAGCCATCCGATGATTTCAGCCATTGATGAACACATCAGTGAAGATCAAGCAGTTTCCTCGGCGGGGGTATCACGCATGTTCATCTTTCCAAATATAGATTCCCCAATGGGGGTATCACACATGTTCATATGTCTAAATATAGATCCTTGGCGGGGGCATCACGCATGTTCAACCTTTGATGCACATGTCAATGAAGGTCAAGCAACCTTGACGTTACTTCAGCCGATGGCAGTTAAACCCGTCGAAGCTTCGGAAGCCATCCAATGACTTCATTAGTTGATGCACACGTCAACAAAGGTCAAGCAGCCTTGGCATTTATCCCCAGCATGGATTTCATCCATTGATGTACATTTCAACGAAGGTCAGGCAATCCTAACAACACAGACTGTTGGCAGTAACTCCAACAGAGCATCCTCATCGGGGAGGACCGATGATGGAATATGTTATACACATCCTCAACAGATCAAATTCATCCCCTACAGAGTCTCTTGTACATGAAAGATACGTATGTTCCCGATAAAAGTCAAGGGGGGGCCGACAATTATCCCACCATGTTGGAGAATAATCCAACAAACCACATACATTTGCATCATGATGTTGTATATTGCATCATGATTATGTTGTTACATTTCAAGTGTCTAGGATTCTTTATCCTATCAATGCCATTGTATTGCATGAATATGATAAAGAGGGGCATCTGTAGACACTAGAAATTTTCTGCATACCTATTACTAACATTGCAGGAGGGCAGAATAGTCTTTAAGAGACAACCCTGGAAGACAGCTCAGTTCAATCTCGGGGACATCCCTGGGATATTCAGTATTACAATCTTAGAGATAACCCTGAGATATCCAGCTCAGACCCAGAAATACCACCGGGAGTTTCAACTTCAGTACCAGAAATAACACCGGGATTTTCAGTTTTAACCTCCGAGATAACCCCGAGGAGTATAGTTTAAATACCGGAAATCACACTAGAGAAGACCATTTCATCACAAAGATAACCCCGAGATACTCAGTCTTAGTCCCGAAAACAACACCGGGAAAGATAGTATCAACCTTGGAGATAACCCTGAGGCATGCAGTTTCATTTCCGAATATGACCCCAAAAATGCTTGTTTTAAACCTATGTAAACAACTTCAAACACTCGGCAAAAGCCCCGAGGCACTCATCTACCAATTCTGGAGATAAACCCGGGAAGTCAAGAACATCTCAAAAACAACACTGAGGACGGTCAACACCTGTAGCAGTCCAATCTCAGAGATAACCCTGAGCAACGGCTGCTAAATTAGCTCAAACCGGAGATAACCCCAGTGAAATTCAGGAACATTATTTTTCCATCACAAACCCACATCGTGCCGTCTCAAAAACAACATACATACATTCTACACAATAATGTCCTACAAGAACCAAAGATCGCCAATCCCAAGTGACTACTGCACAAGACAGCATACCAAATTGAATTTGAAGCTTGAAGACATAGGGTATGGTCCCATCTTCCTAACTTTGTACAACCACTAATCCCATGTCATTGTGTAGCCCTCAAAAATAGCATGCCTTAAAAGGACTTATACACCTCGATCGAATTCCCAGATTGAAGTTCTAAAAGTTTGAACGAATATCACATTGTATGCGTGCACGTACATTAAGACGGCGAGACACGCGGAAATCGGTGTATATGCGGCTGCCGCATGTACGCCTGCGACTCCTTTCTCTATAAATAGAGGGCTTGGGGTAGCCATTTTATAGAGAGAAAAGGTGAGGAAGCCCTGTCCAATTTGCTTTGTACACACTATAAACTGAGTGCTTTCTCATTTTAAACACTTGTCAGCTTTTATATTGCTATATTTTTACTGGTGGGAGCCGAGTGTTCATCCCTTTTAATTCATTGAAGTCTTCTTTGGCAGTCCACTGTAAGCCTTATTACACACCTTAAAGCCTTTCTCTTCATCTTTGCACATACCATTTTTCACGTTGAGAGTCTTGTTGCGTGTGTATGCCCGGACTTCGGTCCATGGCTTTATTTCTTTTTATATATATACGGACTAACATTATCGAGTTATGCCTTGATTGAGCTTGGATTTTACATCCGGAACATTTATTGATTTTATATATATATTGAAAAATCGCCAAAATGATAAACCGAGCCGGGATTGATATATATCACGTGCGTTTACCACTTTTATATATGTTTATATATATATATACATATACATTTCGTCCCGCCTGGAGTTTACTTCATGGCGATTGATCGTCTTTTACAGCTTTCTTTACTTTTCTGATCCCCCGTGGAGGTGTTTCGTGGTGGTTGATCGTGTTTTTATTGCTTTATTTACATTTCTGATCCCCCATGGATGTGTTTTGTGGTGGTTGATCATGTCTATATATATATATTTACATTTTTGATCCCCCGTGAAGGTGCTTCGTGGTGGTTGATCATGTATGTATATATATATTTACAACTTTTATATATATAACTGTTTACTGATTTTCATATAAATTGCGGAATCATGTGAGCCTAGGAATCATGTGATCATAGATTTAGTCTACTGAATCTAGATTCGTTTCCTGTGATGGACATTTTCGACTGTAAGCTGCTTGTAAATTTATTCACGGTGTTTAGATTTCCTTAGATGGCTCCCATGCCCATAAGGAGTTTGTCACGGCTTTTTATATTATTTTATCGAAGATGCTTCGCATCTCGAAAATAAAAACAATCCAGCCGAACATTTAATAAAATGGAAGTATCAAAAGGTCTCAATTACTATTGGGCATAAGGGTTTGAAAAATATCTTTAACAAAAAAGCACAGCTATATCTCGTTTAAAACTGAATTTTTACATAAATTCAAACCATGTGTATATAGGTGCGAACGAGGCCTCGCATTACTTCCAAATAACAGCACATTGACCACAACACACACACACATTCACATAACAGTTTCTTGAAAAGTGGCAGTCACCGTGGTAACACGGATGTCGGGGGGTGCCTAACACCTTCCCTCCACAAAACCAAGTCCCCGGACCCTAATGAATCTCGGTTTCACAGACCCGTTAAGCAGTGTTACAAATCTCACCTAATATGAGAACACCAAAAGACAAGAACAGAAAAGGAAAAAATAAAAATCCCGACGTCGACAAGTGGAGACTCTGTTGGGGACATCCAGTAGGAGGACTTAAGCCACTATTACAAGTTTTTCAAAACTATTATATGTTTGTGTGTGTTTGTGATGCCCCCAAAATAGGTATACATCACCCATTATGAGTCACCAAATACATGGTACTTAATACAAATACAAACTTAATTATACAACATGAGCTGTGAGTTTTAATACAAATATTGTCTTCTAGACAGTATTCAAACTCAAAATAAGTCCTCATTACATTTATTGTCACACTATTTCACAGAATAATGAGGACTACTAATGCTACCATCTGGACCGTCCCTCCATTCCCCGACTAGTCTCAGTTATATTCTCATTTCCTGAAGAGAACACTGAAAGCAAAGGGTGAGCTCAACTAGCCCAGTAAGAAATATTATGACTAAGATAATGTAAAATAAATTATCGTTAGCCTTCAACAGTGTTAAACTGATAAAATACAATAGACATTAAGTTTAACTGCAGTGGAACAAGCAATCCATTAGAAGAGTCAAATAGAACATGAAATCTACTATCTTCTATGATTTAAAAAGTTTATCAACAGTTTTATCGCTGAGACTCAGCTTAATAAATAATCCACATCATTGAATCATCCCTGCACTATGGCCAAGGATATTCATTAGTATCACGACCACAAATTATATATGCACTACGGGCCAAGGATATTCGTGTTTTCATCAATGGTCATGATCATGCCAACAATTATCCATTAATGCACTACGGGCCAGTGAGGACTTTTACCACATCATTTGTAACATTACAGTCATGATTATACCGAATTATCCCTGGTCATAATCATACCAAGTCCATCTATATATTATGGGCCAAAGATGACTTTCATAACAATATAAGAATGAGGATGATGACAATGATATAAGAATTCAATTAAATGAAAGCAAAGGATAAAATTTTAAAGACTTATAATTTAATTTATCCAGAATTCAATAATGTCCAAATTGTCAACATGATACTACTTTGTGGAGTAAAATTCAAGAATAATATTATATCAAAAATTATTTGGACCGAAAAGAAATCAATTTTTGTCATGAATAGTACCCCATGAATAGTAACTTCCAGAATAGTAACCCCGTGAATAGTACCCCGACATGAAAAAGTTAAAACTTTATCAAGAATTCTCAGAGTAATATTTTCTTAAAAAATACTGGATGAAATACAAATATAAGGGATATTCTACTAATTTCATGGAGTATAGAAGCCAAAACTTAACAAAATGAGTATAGATTTTGAAATCTAAAACTAAATAATATTACTTACATACTACAGAGTATAGAAGAAAATATTATTTTATACGGATACTGAACAAAAATAAAATCCCTTACCTTGGAAAGAAGAGTATTACAACTGGTATAGCGGGGATATTCTTGAAGAAAACTTATACTATTTTCTACGCTCAAAGCTTCCTTAAACCCTAAAGAAATACGCTCAATATTATAGAAGAAGATTCTCTAATTCTGTTGTGATTTTTAATTATAAGTAAGCATCCTATATATAGGAGAATGGAAGGGGCACTGTTAAATTTTTTTTCACGGATGAAATAATTGCGATTCACGGATGTCTTACCAACATTGCAGGCAATTGAATTTAAAAGCAAATTCAAGTAAAAACAAAAAACTAATATATATATATGTATATATATAATACTAATTCTCTCCCAAATACGTTTCCTCCCCCCACCCCCATTTCATTTCATCCATTTCTTCCATACATGGGCCCCACATGTGACCCCCACTTTTATTATAAAGAGTAAATTTCTACTGATTATTTTGAAAATTGGGTAAATGGGGGTCCAAATAATAAGCCAACTTACAACGAATACTATAAAAATCACCTCAATATTTTTAACAACATTTATCATGATTATTATAATTCGCAATATTTAACTACCAGGTCGTTCCCAGGAAAAGAGGGAGCTTTCAAATAATGAATTCCTCCCTATTGGCGCGCAATTAGGTGACCAAATCTCTCATTGACAGAAATTCTAGACATCGTCAATATTGCAAATAATAATATTAATAACTTTGTCGTCTCAATTATTGATTTAATAATATAAAATATTATGCAGATGATAATGTGACAATAACTTAATCAATAATATGAGAGATATGATGCAGCAAATACTGTAGCAATAATTGAGTATAACTGAGTGACTTCTCACGTAAGCATCAATTATCAATATCGTGTGTGTGCAACCACACGTTTTACTGTACTTTTAACACCGGTTATTTCAACTGTTAATGGTAAATCTTCCGCCGTTATTTTCATAAAAAGATATTTCTGTCGTTTTCTCATTCCGACAATAATTACGTTGTGGGATCCACCAATGATTGTGCCGTCATTCGAATATTCCCTGTTAAAACGAATATTCCCCGACCAATCGAATATTTTATAACAACTTGATTACTTTGTAAAATTTATAAATATTACCCACAACTTTAATACTATAACAAATCAACACCATAATATTCAAAAATGATATTTATAGAAAAATTCATCTTTATTCATAAAAGTTGGGGTCTTACAACCTCCCCTTCTTATGAAATTTTGGCCTCGAAATTAGGGTACATACCTGGTATGACGAATAGGTGCGGATACCTTGATTTCACTTCAAATTCTAAGTCCCATGTCATTTTCTCAACATCGTGGTTTCTCCAAAAAACGTTAACTTGAGGTATAACCTTGGAGCGTAAAATATGTTCCTTCTTATCCAAGATTTTAACAGGAACCTCTTCATACGTTAAATATTCCGCTATTTCGTCCGGTTCTAACTCAATAATGTGGTTCGGGTCTTCCACAAATTTACGTAACATAGATATGTGAAAAAAGTTATGAACAAGAGATATATTTTGCGGTAAAGCGAGTCTATAGGCCACAGTTCCTACTCGGTCAAGGATTTTAAATGGGCCAATGAATCGAGGATTGAGCTTTCCTCTCTTTCCAAATCTTGTAACTCCTTTCCATGGAGCAACACGTAACAACACATGTTCTCTAACATTGAATTCTACGTTCTTTCGATGAAGATCAGCATAACTCTTCTGTCGATCTTGTGAGGTTTTTATACGTTGCCAGATTATTTGAATCTTTTACGTTGCCATGCGTACCAATTCTAGTCCCAACAACGTTGATTCACCCACCTCGTCCCAGCATACTGAAGAATGACACTTTCTTCCATACAACGCCTCAAATGGAGTCATGCCGATACTTGCTTGATAACTGTTATTGTAGGAGAATTCCACTAATGGCAAGAACTTGTCCCACCTTCCCTTGAAGTTAAGGACATAGAGTCTTAATAGATCCTCAAGAGTTTGAATAGTCCTCTCCGACTGCCCGTCCGTTTGAGGATGATATGCCGAACTAAATTGTAAATCTGTGCCCATAGCTTTTTACAAACTAACTAAAAATTATGAAGTGAATCTTGGGTCTCGATCAGAAACTATGGATACTGGCATACCATCCAATCTTACAATCTCGTTTATGTAAATACGAGCAAGACGTTCAAGTGTACAAATTTCTCGTATCGGTAAGAAATGAGCTGACTTGGTCAATCTATCAACAATGACCCAAATCGCATTTATGCCTTGAAAAACCCTCGGAAGACCAGTAACGAAATCCATGGTAATGTGCCCCCACTTCCATTCTAGAATTTCAAGTGGTTGCAATGGACCTTTTGACACTTGATGCTCCGCCTTGACACATTGACCAGTTAAACACCTTGAGATAAACTCTACGATCTCTCTCTTTATATTGCTCCACCAAAATGTATATCGAATATCACGATACATTTTGGTACTCCCAAGATGGATTGCAAACGGTGTGTTGTGCACCTCCATCATGATTTTACACTTTAAGTCAGAATCATTAGGAACAAAAAGTCTGAAGTTGACTCAAAGTATTCCTTCTTCATCGATTCTTGCTTCCGGGATAGCACCTTCTTGCACTTACTTTCTCATACGCATCAGCTCTAGGTCTGTAGCTTGAGCAACTTTAACTTTATATATTAAAGTCGGTTCTACTCGTATGTTTTCCATCATCACGTGGGTCCCTGGAGTCTTTAACTCTATCTCCATCATTTGCAAGTCATACAAAATGGGCCTTTGTGTTGACAATAACGCACTCGTACCTGCATATGATCTTCTACTCAATGCGTCAGCTACCACGTTTGTTTTTCCAGGATGGTATTGAATAGTATTATCATAATCTTTCAACAGTTCGAGCCAACGTCGTTGCTGTATATTGAGTTCCTTTTGAGTGAAGAAATATTTGAGGCTTTTATGATCCGTACAGATCTCCACCTTCTCTCCATATAGGTAATGCCTCCAAATCTTAAGCGCAAAAATGACAACTACTAACTCTAGATCATGAGTAGGATAATTCCTCTCATATTCTTTGAGCTGTCGAGATACATAGGTTATGACTTTCCCATGTTGCATGAGAACACATCCTAGCCCTTTGCCTGAAGTTTCACTGTAGATGACAAATCCCTTCAAGCCAGATGATATTGTCAGAATAGGTGCTAAAATGAGTCTCCTCTTAAGTTCTTGAAAACTCTTCTCACATTCGTCGCTTCAACTGAATTTTGTATCTTTTCGAGTCAGCTGAGTTATTGGAGTAGCGATTCGAGAAAACTCTTCTACGAATCTCCGATAATAACCAGTTAAGCCGAGAAAGCTACGTACTTCGGTCACTGACTTATGTTGATACCAGCTTTGAATTGCTTCAATCTTTTCCAGGTTAATAGATATTCCATGACTTAATACTACGTGCCCAAGGTATGCTATTTCCTCAAGCTAGAACTCATATTTCTTCAACTTGGCATAAAACTTGTTTTCACGAAGCTTTTGGAGTATCAGCCTCAAGTGTTGGTCATGATCTTAATGGCTTTTGGAATATATGAGAATGTCATCAATAAAGACAACCACAAAATGATCTAAATATTCCTTGAATACTCAGTTCATCATGTCCATGAAGGTAGCAGGAGCATTAGTCAATCCAAAAGACATGTCTAGGAATTCATAATGCACATACCGAGTTCTAAAAGTCGTCTTTGGAATGTCATCGGTTTAAATCTTCAATTGGTGATATTCGCAACGAAGATCAGTCTTTAAAAAGAATTTGGCGCGTTGTAACTGGTCAAACAGGTTATCAATGCGTGGCAACGGGTATCTATTTTTGATGGTGACATGGTTCAACTCCCGATAACAAATTCAAAGTCTCATACTTCAATCTTTCTTCTTCACGAACAGAACAGGAGCACCCCAAGGAGAAGTACTAGGACGAATGAAACTGATGTCTAACAATTCTTGCAGTTGGGTCTTTAACTCCTGAAGTTCAATAGGAGCCATTTGATATGGGGCTTTGAAAATGGGTTTTGTATCGGGTTCAAGGTCGATACAAAATTCAATTTCACGCTCTGGGGGTAGGCCAGGAAGTTCTTCAGGGAATATGTCAGGAAATTTATTAACAATAGAAATATCATTCAAAACTGACGTATTTTTGTTTAAATCTATAACATGAGCTAAGAAAGCTTGACATCCATTTTTCAATAAACGATTAGCTTTATGGCTTGAGATGACAGTGATTGTTTTTAATGGTATGGTTGCTTGAATTCGCATAATAGGTTGGTTAGGAATATGCAAGCTAACAACCTTATAAAAATAATCGATATTTGCATTATGAGTAGTTAACCAATCAATCCCTAGAATTACGTCAAATGCAAGTATTTTCAATGAAATAAGATCGACAGGTAATGTGAGGGTATCAATTTGAACCAAACAAGACTTATAAATAGTGGATGTAATGAAGGTTTCTCGCAACAGAGTTTCAACAAATAAGTCAAAGTCTAATTTCTCCGGAGTCAAATTTAAACGTTGAGCGCAAGTAGGAGAAATAAAAGAATGGGTAGAACCGGTATCAAATAAGGTATATACTTCTCTAGAGTTTATGATAAGCTTACTCGTGATGACCTCATTCGGGTTCCTTGCTTTCTGGGAGGTCACAACAAACGCTCTCCCTTGAACTACTGGTTTTGACTTATCTAGAACGCCATTTGGTGTCACCGTTCAACTGGACTTGGCTTCCCTGTACGAAAAAATCTTACTAGGTGACCTTCTATTCCACAATTGTAATACGTTTTGGACTGTTGCGCATAGTTTGGACTGATGTGTCCCTCCCCTCCGCATTTGAAGCATATGATAGGTGGCCATTCTCTTTCCTTAACACGGGTGTTGGTGCTGACGTCTTTCCATCATTGTTGAATCTCCTTTTCTTGAAATGTCCACTTTTATTGTCTTGGCCATGATTACCACCGAAGTGGTTACCATTTATGGCATGTTGATTCCCTCCACGTTTGTTGTCGCCACTTCAATGACTGCAACCATTGGTATTATTATTTTGTCGGCTGCTCTCCCTTGGTTGGGATATTGTTGGGTAAAATCTAATTACGCACAACACACAAGTATACGTGGGCAACAAGTAATAAAGTGATAAGTTGAGTATCGTTCCCACAGAGAATTAGTTAATAAAAATCACCAAGTACTAACCCGTAACCAACTCAATCTTATTTAAACAAATGAATTTAATGTTATAAATTAAAATATTTAACTAAAGTAATTCTAATTACCACTAATTAAAAATCAGATTATGGAGATTTAAGATCACAACTTCACTTATTGCTCATTTAAGTTAACACACTTCTCATCAATTATTCTCTATCCCGAATTGTTAATCAAGAACACTAGAGTTGTATTAACCACCTCTCGATACACTAATACCGTATTAACGTCAATCCACAATTAAGATAGAAATCTGTTAAACACCTTAATCAACTAACCCACTATATCTCTATGTGAATTACAATTGAAGAAGGTTGAAGAGCAAGTTCTTTATAAGATTACATATGGCGTCAAGCGTATCTCTACCTTAACACTCATCAAGTTTAAGCTACTAACAAAATCCTGAACACATGCTATCATGATTAGATCTAAATCTATACTTCATCTCTCGAGTTCATATAGATTATCACGGTAATTGATGGCCAAGCAATTAAACAATTAAGTCCAAACCACAATAGACAATTCTCACAATAGAACATAATAATTGATAACGAAGCATATTAAAATAAACTACACAATAAGATCCATTGTAATCTCAAATAAAGAATTAGTTCATGATTATTGAATTAAAACTAAGAATCCACAATTGAATAAATATTAAAAGATAAAAATTGAAGAAGTAAAGAAGATAGAATCTATTGTCTGTAGATTTGACGCTCCCTCCTTGCTCCTACTTTGAATCTTCAATGGTCTCCAAGTTGCTTCAATCTCCAAATCTAATTAGAACTAGTGTTTTTCTCTAATTTACTCTAATCTAATTTAATAGAATGCTCTTTAATCTCCTAATAATCTCCTCTAATCTGTGTTATTCCCCTCCTTTTATAAGCCTTTATAGATGTCTTTAAGTCCTCTTGGAAGTCCTTGAATCAAACAACTAGAAAACAATCCTTTTCGGACTCAAATTCGGACAAAATCTCTTCATTTTCGCATAGGCCAGCCCCGGCTGGACTTTTCCCTTGCAAATACCCAGCCCCGGCTGGGTAGTGATCTGCTAACATGCCCAGGAACCCAGCCCCGGCTGGATCCTAAGGCTAAAAAACGCCCAGCCCCGGCTGGGTAGTAAGCTGCGAATTACTTTTTCTGCTGGAACGTCCTCTGCAAAAACTGCCATAACTTTTAAACCGGGAGGAGTTATGGGTCACGCGACCTATCAAATCGAAGATATCGACGAGATCTACAACTTTCATTCTTTGAGATTTGAGAAATAACGAACGTATGACTGTCGAAATTGGACTGGAAGTGACTGCTATGCAAATGACCACCCAAAACAATGAAATTCAACGACCGTTGGTAGAAATGTCATAACTCTTTCATCCGAACTCCGATTTGAATGATTCAAGATGTTCCGGAAAGCTAAGAAAACGCTCTAAAATATAGTCCAAGCTCCAAGCCAAGAACATGAATTGAAAATAAAATCATAAATGATGTCCGGCTTTCTTTTGTTTGCATTTTCTGTGCTTTTCCTTACCAATAATCGCTCACACCGCTTCCAAACGTATAACCTACAAAACGAACACAAAATGCATGAAAAGTAACTAAGACACATAAATAAAAGCAACTAATTCAAGTAAAAGATACCGGATAAGTAGGTATAAAACCTACTTATCAAATACCCCCAAACTTAAACCTTTGCTTGTCCTCAAGCAAAAACAAAACAAAAATGCAATGCAATGCAATGAAATGCAACTAATCTACATGCCTACGAATCCAGCAGTATTGATAAACACAAATCTATTCAACTGACCTTAGAGCAATCATGTAAACATGATAATACTTCATATCAAAACCAATCAACAATTTCCTAGTCAATCATCAAATCTTAAACTGTTATTACTGGTATAGTGCGTGTGTGCTCGACAACAATGTTAACTGATATAAAATCAAATTTAACACATAACAAGTCTCTTCAAAGGCATCATACAGTGTAAACTCAAAAAATTCACGAACAAGCTAGATCCAACTAAAGTCAAACATCCACCAAGTTCAAGAGTCCAATCCGGGATACTTATGCTTTACTTTTCATTATGGGGGCTTTTTGCTCTTTTCCCGTTTTATTATTTTTTTTCTTTTTTTTTAACCATGTCTGTGCAATGTCTCATTCCATTAGGCTAACAGTGCTACCCCTTAGCGAGCTTTCGACCAACGACTCCCAGACCATATAAGACCTTAGGGCGTTAGGTTTTAAGATACCCCTTCGGGCGTACTTGCTCAAGTAACAAAGGCCCCGAAACAAAACTAGCTACGGTATATTTTCTTTTTCATTTTTTTTTCTTTTCTTTTTTTTTGAAGCTTATATATCCCAATTTTTTTTCCCGAACTTAAGTTTTTATCGAACTTTAGTCATCACTACTTATTCTTCTCATTCTTTCATTCAAACTAGCATTATCCTTTAGAGTCCAATTATGTATCAATTTAAACTCAATCAATCAACAAGTTGTTTTTATTGTGCTATCCTTATTATACCAGTTTCAAACAGAAAAAAATTCAATTCATAACAAGAAATCACATCAAAGCTCTAACAGTCAGTACGATACTTGTCTACTCGATCCCAATCTCATCATTGGCCAAAACAAACTGTAAATATCAAACAGCTGGACTCATGCAAGATAAACATAGTAACTAACTATTATTTTTGAGATTTTTGATTTTTTTTTGGATTTTTTTTTATAATGAACCTAAACTAAATTAACAATATATGCAAAATAACATAACATAAACTAAACATGCGATAATGAATTAAACAAAACTCCCCCAAACTTAGCAATTACAATGTCCTCATTGTAAGAATATAACGATAAATAGAAGAGAACTTCCCTGTAATCAGCTAAGCGTGAGTTGATGGTGGCGATGGCGGCGACGATCATTTTGCTATCCATTGGACCTCCAATACCTGCAATGAAGAGAGACAACATGGATTAGATTATAAGAGAACTTAATAAGCAACTTAATTCTTATCTACTAAATAAACTAGTAAAGCATATAAATATAAAAAATTCCTGGGTTGCCTCCCAGTCAGCGCTTGATTTATAGTCTTTCAGCCTGACTTTTTCTGGTCAATGCTATCCAATTCCTCTTCGAAAGTTGAGGAACCCTCCATCCATCGGAAATAATATAGCTTTTGGTAGGTTCCCATTTGTGATAGCCATCGAGTTAAAGTCACCTAGCATACTTTGTTTAAATATATGCCCAATTGAGAATGTTGAATAACTAGGTGCTTTTTCGTCCGTTGAGCCTATGATTCGATTGGGGCTTTGAGGCTTGGCAAGAACAACGGGCTCTTCTTCTATCTTTTCCTCCTCATCCCACCATGGCTTCACATTTGTAGTAGCTCTCATGTCATAAAAAGCCTTGCCGACGACATGACTACCAAGCGGGCACGGTTTTGCAAATCTAACTGGACCCTTGATCTTTGGCGGAGAAGGAAATTGGGGCACTAATAACATCGGCTCATCCTCGTTGGTACTCATAGTTAGTTTTTCACCGACCTTATTTTCATTATCCCCACTTGTCTCCTCTTTTTTAACATCTCGTGTCTCATCCAGTTGTAGATTTGGCTCGGGCACTTCATCAATCTCGGAATCCTCATCATAACACCGATTGTTTTGAGGACAATTGTTCAAGGCTTTGAGTATTTGATCCACATGGTTCTGCAGATTTTGCATTGATATCTCTTGATCAATCCTCCTCTCCTCATTTGATGCTATGAACTTGGACAACAATTCCTCCAACTTTGACTTTTCTTCTTTTAATGGAGGTTGATATGAGAATTCCGGTGTGTATGTTGGATTTGGAGTAGAGTATTGGTCTTGATAGTTGTAACTCCATGAAGAATCCGGGTGATACCCCCAAACTTGATGATAATTATCATATACATACTGATTGAGGTAGTTACCACCATACTGTACCGGCCCAAGATTGATGGTGCATTGATTACTCGGGTGATTGCCAGCACAATAGCCACAAGTAACTGCCATCCTTCGACTTTGTTGGGCTGCGATAACTTCCAACTTCCTCGAAAGTTCTTCAATTTGTGCTGACATTGCGGAGAGTGTCGCGAGTCTATCAATCTCCGCTTCCATTGGTTGAGTCATGTTCGTGTATGGCCATTGATACGCAAAGTCATCCATGGTACCTGAAAAGAGAGAAATATAGGAAGAGAATTAAAAATAAAAATAAAAATGTTTAAATTAAGACTAATTTGATTGAAGCTAATATTGGGAAAACTGTATTAAACTAATTCCCCGGCAACGGCGCCAAAAACTTGTTGGGTAAAATCTAATTACGCACAACACGCAAGTATATGTGGTCAACAAGTAATAAAGTGATAAGTTGAGTATCGTTCCCACAGAGAATTAGTTAATAAAAATCACCAAGTACTAACCCGTAACCAACTCAATCTTATTTAAACAAATGAATTTAATGTAATAAATTAAAATATTTAACTAAACTAATTCTAATTACCACTAATTAAAAATCAGATTATGGAGATTTAAGATCACAACTTCACTTATTGCTCATTTAAGTTAACACACTTCTCATCAATTATTCTCTATCCCGAATTGTTAATCAAGAACACTATAGTTGTATTAACCACCTCTCGATGCACTAATACCGTATTAACGTCAATCCACAATTAAGATAGAAATCTGTTAAACACCTTAATCAACTAACCCACTATATCTCTATGTGAATTACAATTGAAGAAGGTTGAATAGCAAGTTCTCTATAAGATTACATATGGCGTCAAGCGTATCTCTACCTTAACACTCATCAAGTTTAAGCTACTAACAAAATCCTGAACACATGCTATCATGATTAGATCTAAATCTATACTTCATCTCTCGAGTTCATATAGATTATCACGGTAATTGATGGCCAAGCAATTAAACAATTAAGTCCAAACCACAATAGACAATTCTCACAATAGAACATAATAATTGATAACGAAGCATATTAAAATAAACTACACAATAAGATCCATTGTAATCTCAAACAAAGAATTAGTTCATGATTATTGAATTAAAACTAAGAATCCACAATTGAATAAACATTAAAAGATAAAAATAGAAGAAGTAAAGAAGATAGAATCTATTGTCTGTAGATTTGACGCTCCCTCCTTGCTCCTACTTTGAATCTTCAATGGTCTCCAAGTTGCTTCAATCTCCAAATCTAATTAGAACTAGTGTTTTTCTCTAATTTACTCTAATCTAATTTAATAAAATGCTCTCTAATCTCCTAATAATCTCCTCTAATCTGTGTTATTCCCCTCCTTTTATAAGCCATTATAGATGTTTTTAAATCCTCTTGGAAGTCCTTGAATCAAACAACTCGAAAACAATCCTTTTCGGACTCAAATTCGGACAAAATCTCTTCATTCTCGTATAGGCCAGCCCCGGCTGGACTTTTCCCTTGCAAACACCCAGCCCCGGCTGGGTAGTGATCTGCTAACATGCCCAGGAACCCAGCCCCGGCTGGATCCTAAGGCTAAAAAACGCCCAGCCCCGGCTGGGTAGTAAGCTGCGAATTACTTTTTCTGCTGGAACCTCCTCTGCTAAAACTGCCATAACTTTTAAACCGGGAGGAGTTACGGGTCCCGCGACCTATTAAATCGAAGATATCGACGAGATCTACAACTTTCATTCTTTGAGATTTGAGAAATAACGAACGGATGACTGTCGAAATTGGACTGGAAGTGACTGCTATGCAAATGACCACCCAAAACAATGAAGTTCAACGACCGTTGGTAGAAATGTCATAACTCTTTCATCCGAACTCCAATTTGAATGATTCAAGATGTTCCGGAAAGCTAAGAAAATGCTCTACAATATAGTCCAAGCTCCAAGCCAAGAACATGAATTGAACATAAAAGTATAAATGATGTCCGGCTTGCTTTTGTTTGCATTTTCCGTGCTTTTCATTACCAATAATCGCTCACACCGCTTCCAAACGTATAACCTACAAAACGAACACAAAATGCATGAAAAGTAACTAAGACACATGAATAAAAGTAACTAATTCAAGTAAAAGATACCGGATAAGTAGGTATAAAACCTACTTATCAGATATCTCATTATCGTACACCAATAACTGAGCTCTATTTACAACATCAGAATACAAACACAGATTGTAAGAGATAAGGTATTGACGTATCTCGAGTTTCAAATCTCTTAGAAACATATGTGTCATTCTCTCCTCATTATCAACTAAGTGGGACGCAAACCGGGACAACTCGACAAACTTGGCTTTGTACTATGACGCGGTCATATTTTTTTGCTCCAGCTTGATGAACTCTACCTCTTTCATGTGACGAATACTTTCGGGAAAGTACTTGTCGTTGAAAAGTTATTGGAACTTCTCCCAATACATTTTGAGTGCAGTAGGCTAGGTACACTTTAAAGATTTCCACCAGTAATCTGCCTCTCCTCACAACATGAAGGTGGCAAAGGGAACCTTTTGCTCCTCAAAGCATCCCAAGACAACAAATATCTTGGTGATCTACTTTATCCACGTCTCCGCCTTAAGTGGTTTTGGCTCTCCAATAAACTTCGGTGGACCCAGCTCCTTGAACTGCTTAGTGATGACCGTCCGAGAGTTGCCAAAGTTTCCACCTATATTTTGGACAGGAGTCGCTACCGCTTGATGTTGCATGAATTACATAAAGCCTCTGAACATCCCATCGTTCATCATTTGATCGGTGTTATTGTTTACCTGAGGATTATTGTCTTCCTATTGCACATTATCCTGGGTATTGATCTGTTGTGACTCAACGGTCTCCTGTGCTCCATTGCTATTCTCAACATTCTCGGGAGTCATTTTCAAATACTGCCACAAAATAAGGGTTAATTGACATGCACCATATTATCCCATATCCTGACCTACCAATTAAATAACAAATAAACTTAGGTAGGTCCCTAAGGTTTGATACAAACTATGACGCCCCAAAAATAGGTATACATCACTCATTCTGAGTCGCCAAATACATGGTACTGAATACAAATACAAACTTAATTATACAATATGAGCTATGAGTTTTAATACAAATATTGTCTTCTAGACAATATTCAAACTCAAAATAAGTCCTCGTTACATTTATTGTCACACTATTTCACAGAATAGTGAGGACTACTAATGCTACCATCTGGACCGTCACTCCGTTCCCCGACTAGTCTTAGCTATATTTTCATTTCCTGAAGAAAAGAATGAAAGCAAAGGGTGAGCTCAACCAGCCCAGTAAGAAATATTATGACTAAGATAATGCAAAATAAATTATCGTTAGCCTTCAACATTGTTAAACTGATAAAATACAATAGACATCAAGTTTAACTGCAGTGGAACAAGTAATTCATTAGAAGAGTTAAGTAGAACATGAAATCTACTATCTTCTATGATTTAAAAATTTTATCAACTGTTTTATCGCTGAGACTCAGCTTAATAAATAATCCACATCATTGAATCATCCATGCACTACGACCAATGATATTCATTAGTATCACGACCACAAATTATACATGCACTACGGGCCAAGGATATTCGTGTTTTCATCTATGGTCATGATCATGCCAATAACTGTCCATCAATGCACTACAGGCCAATGAGGACTTTTACCACATCATTTGTAACATTATGTTCATGATTATACCGAATAATCCTTGGTCATAATCATACCAAGTGCATCTATGCACTACGGGCCAAAGATGACTTTCATAACAATATAAGCATAAGGATGATGAAAATGATATAAGAATTCAATTAAATGAAAGCAAAGGATAAATTTTCAAATATTTATAATTTGATTTATCCAGAATTCAGTAATATCCAAATTGTCAACATGATACTGCTTTGTGGAGTAAAACTCAAGAATAATATTGTATCAAAAATAATTTGGACCGAAAAGAAATCAATTTTTGTCATGAATAGTACCCCGGGTGAATATTAACTAAGTGAATAATACACCGTGAATAGTAACT
Organism: Panax japonicus; assembly: GCA_020205505.1. Lineage (NCBI taxonomy): Eukaryota > Viridiplantae > Streptophyta > Magnoliopsida > Apiales > Araliaceae > Panax > Panax japonicus. Next base: position 18,953,508 of record CM035107.1, on the reverse strand, counting down.
TTGAGAATAGTAACCCCGTGAATAGTACCCCGGCATGAAAAAGTTAAAACTTTATCAAGAATTCTCAGAGTAATATTTTCATGAAAAGATACTGGATGAAGCGCAAATATCAAGGATATTCTACTAATTTAATGGAGTATAGAAGCCAAAACTTAACACAATGAGTATAGAATTCGAAATCTGAAAAGAAATAATATTACTTAAATACTACAGAGTATGGAAGAAAATATTATTTTATACGAATACTAAACAAAAATAATATCTATTACCTTGAAAAGAAGAGTATTTCAACTGGTATAGCGGGGATATTCTTGAAGAAAACTTATACTATTTTCTACGCTCAAAGCTTCCTTAAACTCTAAAGAAATACGCTCAATATTATAGAAGAAGAATTCTCTAATTCTGTTGTGATTTTCAATTATAACTAAGCATCCTATATATAGGAGAATGGAAGGGGCACTGTTAAGAATTTTTTTCACGGACGAAATAATTGCGATTCACGGATGTCTTACCAATATTGGAGGCAATTAAATTTTAAAGCAAATTCAAGTAAAAATTTCACCTGAAGTTTTAATATTTAATGTTAAAGCTTTTAATAAATGTTGATCACTAAGGCTCAAGGTAAAATCAGGAAAGCAATTAAAATGGAAAGGTCCATTGTGCAAGCTTGATTCCATTGCGCCTATTATACTGGGGTGGTAATTCAAGAATCTCGCATCTCTAAGACAGAGATAGATGCATGAATTAATTCCTTTAATGTTTAATGGTTTTACTGCTACTTGAACTAAACCAATATGAATAAAATTGTAACCCTTTTTCCTGTGTTTTTTAATGACATCTGGGTCCAGAAGACTACAATTTTCATATTCTTTATTAATAGCATAAACTTTTTCAACTGTTTTAACATTATAATCAGTTTTAAAATTATCTAAAAATTTTGACTGATAAATTTCTTTAGGGGAGACCCTAGGTATATTCCAATTATGTAAATTTTGATTGATATCTTCATAACTGTGAGTTTCTTGGTTAACTATGTCTGGTACTGACGGCAAAGTTGACCGGTGACTAGCTGACGAATTAGATCTAAATAATCTACTCATTTTTACTAGATTCAAAACAAATTTTCACTCTTTATCTTCCATACAGACCCTCTTACCTGAAGTAGACTCATACCCATAATCTTATACCCATAACTGCTCGCGCAAGAGACTTACAAGGATAGACACGATGAAGGGTGGACTACAGTAAGTTAGGTGATTTCAAATTAAGAATAAAGAAGAAGCTTTGAAAATAATTCAAATGAAAGATTACTCAAATCTTACTGGCAACTAGAAATAGCACAACATGGCTCTGAGACCATTTGGGGCGGAAGTAGGATGCAATAAGAAACAGAAGCAGATGTGCAAACAGATTACACAAAATAATTACTAAATAAAAAGATTTTATTGATTACTGAAAATATATACAGACAGAAATATAAAATTAACTTACAATTTAGAACATTTAACTAGAGAAGTGGAGAAGAGGGGTTAAGTAGGTTGATCAGAGGTAGAAACTAAAGATTAGTCTGAGAGAGAGAACTAAGAGTCTTTCTAAGTTTCAAAATCTGATGAACCAAATGAGTATATATATATATATATATATATATATATATATATATATATATATATATATATATATATACTAACAACAGTCCCGTGCCTCCGGCACTATGTACAGTGGGATTTATCCCAAACTTTGGATGGCCCAGATGATTTATTAGAATGAGCAGGAAATTCAAAATTATTTATATTTTATTATATATATATATATATGTATATATATATAAACACACGTTATAAACATATATATATATATATATATATATATATATATAATACTAATTCCCTCCCAAATACGTTTCTTCCCCCTACTCCATTTTCATTTCATCCATTTCTTCCATACGTGTGCCCCACATGCGGCCCCCACCTTTATTATAAAGAATAAATTTTTACCGATTATTTTAAAAAATGGGTAAATGGGGGTCCAAATAATACGCCAATACTTACAACAAATACTATAAAAATCACCTCAATATTTTTAACAACATTTATCATTATTTTTATAATTCGCAATATTTAACAACCAGGTCGTTCCCAGGAAAAAGGTGGCTTTTCAATAAGGATTTCTCCATATTGGCGCGCAATTAGGTGACCAAACCTCTCCTTGACAGAACTTCTAGACATCATCAATATTGCAAATAATAATATTAATAACTTTGTCGTCTCAATTATTGATTTAATAATATAAAATATTATGCAGATGATACTGTGACAATAACTGAATCAATAATATGAGAGATATGATGCAGCAATTATTGTAGTAATAATTAAGTATAACTAAGTGACTTCTTACGCAAGCATCAATAATCAATACCGTGTGCTACTATGCAATCACACGTATTACTGTACTTTTAACACCGGTTATTTCAACATTTAATGGTAAAACTTCTGCCGTTATTTTCATAAAAAGATATTTCTATCATTTTCTCATTCCGATAATAATTATGTTGTGGGGTCCACCGATTATTGTGTCGTCGTACGAATATTCCCCTACCAATCGAATATTTTATAACAACTTGCTTACTTTGTAAAATTTATAAATATTACCCACAACTTTAATATTATAACAAATCAACACCATAATATTTAAAAATGATATTTATAGAAAAATACATCTTTATTCATAAAAGTCGGGGTCTTACGGTGTTGCATTTACATTTGATGGATGTGTACGAATGCATTACTTACTGTACTTAATGATTTACACTATATCTACTTGTGATATTAGTTCTTCGCACATGTCATCATTTTCAAAAACGGTGAGACACGTTGTATGTGAATGTATGTTGTGTGGTTCCTCCATCAGGAGGCTATCCTATCTGTGTTTGATTACTGGACTCATAGAAAGACTAATTCCAACGAGGCTCAGGAAAGGCACCACCCAAATTCGCTCCAATTGAAAGACCGGATTAATTTCCCGTCGAGTAAATTACGATGATTTGGGAACCTTCATGCCAAAAAGACACGAGAGTTGCCTAAGATAGGTCAACCTCTAATAAACCAAACTCGGAGGAAAGTCTCTTCATGCTTTCTCATTTGAAATTACTCATAAAGTCAATTACTTGTAATATCATTCCATATTCATCTCCATGTAATGAGAAATATGAAGAAATATGTGTACACGCATATTTATATGCTATCCTATTTTACAAACAGCTAACCTCCATTTTGCAGGATAATATTCTTAAAACGGATACATCATATAGTATGTAAACATTTATACATTCCCTAAAACTAAACTATGTCAGTTTTTTACAGGGAAACAATCAGACCTATTACCCGTTCAAAGTCCAAAAAGGCCACGAGCCTACAACCAATTATGTCTTCATCTGACCAGGCTAATCTTAATCCAGTCTCTCGCGAAGAATTCGACGAATTAAGTAAATAAATCACATATTTGGCTGTTTTGCTTAAGGAACTACACCAATCTACTCAGGGTACAAGGATACCCGTACATGATGAATCCTCTGTACAAGGAGGAACCCAAGGTTCGGATAAATCCATTCCAATACATGTGCTTCAGTTGGATCCAACTAAAAAAATTCATGATACCACCTATCTCAAAGAAGATCTGGACGCCGGTGATATCAGAAAGAAAGTCCTTCAGATGGAAGATACCATCCGTTCTATCAAAGGAATTGGAGCACATGAGAGTGTTTCATATGCTAACCTTTGTATATTCCCTGGTGTGCATTATCTAAAAAAGTTCAAGACTCCCGACTTTGAAAAGTATAACAGGTTAAGAGACCCTTACACACACTTGAAGGTATTCATTGGAGAACTAGGATCTTATGTCGAGGATAAGAAGCTCAGAATGCAGCTATTCTAGAAAAGTTTAACTGGAGAAGCCTGTTTGTGGCATACCAGATTAGACAACTCCAAGATCCATAGCTGGGAGGAGCTAGCTCATGCCTTCGTCACTCAGTAAAGCTTCCAGTCTCAAATGGCCCCTGACCGGTACCAAATTACTAAAGTCAGAAAACAAACCAATGAGTCTTTTAGAGAGTATGCTCAAAGGTGGAGGCGCCTTACTGCTCAAGTTGTTCCCTCAATGAATGAGTCAGAGATGGTGATGACCTTCATAGACATATAAGAAACTCATTTCTATGAGAGAGTCTTACCTGGCATTGGCAAACCATTCTCTGAAATGATTAAACATGGGAAGATGGCTGAGATGGGATTGAAGTCATGAAAGATTCAAGACCTAGCTTCCCTTAAAGCTGTTCCTGCGCACATCCAATCCAGAAATTATGGAAACAACCCCCGGAGGGTCCATAAAAAGAAAGAGGAGGATGTTTCCTTGATACTACAAGGTTAGAAAGGCAGTCAGAATATGCCTATCCAAAGGAGAAAATACACTACCTTTCAAGCACGGTCTTCAAACCCTCCATTGCCTAAGGGTGGAGAAGTCAAACGCACTCGAGTGTTCACGCCCTTAGGGGACTCACTCGAGAACATTCTCAATCTTCTGACCACTCATAAGAAAATTACGCATCTTCATCCACCAGCCAACCCGAATTTGAGAGGTTTCAATGCTACTCAAAAGTGTACTTATCATGTCAGGGCTCCGGGACATGATACTCAAGATTACTTGGCCTTGAAACACAAGATCCAGTATTTAATAGAGAGCGATAAGATTGTGGTCACCAAACCCGATAAACCCCATGTGCAAGACAACCCTCTTTCTCAACATAAAGAAAAGGAGGTCAATATGATTAATTGGAGTAGTGGACAGAGTTCCAATTTTAATGGTGGAACTTCTCAGACCAGCAAGGATAATGCTGATAAGTGGGACTATGCAGAGTTCCAATTTATAATGGAATAGAAAATGAATGCTCTGCGTGAGAAACTTAACCAATTGGCAGAACTAGTGGTCCATCAGCACCACGACACACGCCAATTATTTAGTCAGGAGCATGGCAGTCTCTTACCTCTTTTTACCAACACTCCACCGCATACTCCATAAAAGAAAACACTGGGGGATAAAATTACCAAAAGAACAAATGCTAAAGCCCATCGAGATTTTGCCAACAAAATGGAATTTACATACCTAGGCCAACCGATGGAAGAAATATTCTAGATGTTAATACATGAAGGAAGAATCACAACTCTGCTACCTCCAGTCAGCCCGCGTTTAAGATGGTTTGATTTCAATGGAGTGTGTCAGTATCACTCCCAATCTCGCGGTCACAGCAGAGAAGAATGATGGGCACTCTGCCACCTTATTCAGAATTTAATTGATAGCGGTGTCCTGCAGATGGCAGACGATGATGATGTGATACTAGAGAGTGGGGATGTGTTTCCTACAAAGTGGAAGGAAGTCATAGTAGTCATATCTTCTGAGGCAGATACAACTACACCCTCAAATACAATCCAACCCGTTCAGCTCAAAGGTATTGATAATCCTTTGAAAGTGGTTGTGCTAAAACTAATTATCTTGACATACAGGCCATAGTATCCTATTGTCAGCCTACGGAAAGTTCCATGGAATTATGAAGGTGCTGAAGGATCCACATCTCATATGACTATTGCAGTGTCGAAGGATAATCCACTATATCTTCCCCAACGGGTGATGAAGCCTACCATCAAGTCAAAGGGGAAGATTCCCATGGAAAAGGTGGAAGAATTTCTCCATACTATGGGTCACAATAAAGCCAAGGTGGTTTTAAGCTTTAAAGAAGCTCCACATCAAATTTCCATACTGGACTTGGTTTTCTCGTCTGAAGATTATAAGGAGGTATTACTCAGGGTTTTGGAAGAAACCCAATTGCCTAAGTCAATAGATGTTGAGAAATTATAGCATCTGGTGGATCACATTTTTAACAATAATGTGATATCTTTTACTGATGACGATATACCTCCCGAAGGGACCAATCGTTGCAAGTTGTTGCACATTGTAGTTTTGTCCTCCAGATATATGGTGCGAGGAGTCTTGATAGATTGAGGTTCGTCTTTGAATATCTGTCATTATGCTATTCTGGTGAAGATGAACATCAATCTCAATCGGATCCGAAGTAGCCATACGGTTATTAAAGCTTTCGATGGATCCCGACGTAACTCTATCAGAGAGATTGAACTGCCAGTGGAGATAGGTCCACACACATTCTGCATATCTTTCCACGTGCTCAAAATAAATACAGGATACAACCTGATCTTGGGAAGACCATGGATTCATATGGCCGGGGCAGTCCCATCCACCCTTCATCAGAAACTTAAATACATTATCAACAATAGCCTAGTAACTGTTGATGCTGAGCCGGAATGTCCTGAATAAGGTGACATACCACTCATTAGCTTCAATTCAGAATTTAAGCCGGTCAGTTTTCATGCACTTGATGTGAGCAACACTCACTATCATTATGTTGGGGCGCCACCTCTCATACCCCAGATTTCTACCGAAGTAATGTCGGCCACTCAAGAAATGATGTCATTGGGTTATAAACCTAGACAAGGGTTGGGCAAAGACAATCAGGGCATCAAGCGCCCTATTCAAGTTCCTACTCAAACAGGGACAATCAGACTAGGCTATACTGCTAGTTCCAGTCACATGAATCCTCATAAGCACAAACAGATTCGTTCAGCTTCAGTCACACGACGATTATCTCCACCTACAGTTTCTGAGCCTGTACGGTCTTTGGTAAAGGTGCCTGCCCATGTAATGGCTATGTTATATCCTATACCAATACCGGTAAATGGGAAAGAAGTCTTGGTTCTAAATCCCAAAGTGGAAAAAGAGGAACATAGACATAAACAAGACATCGTCAGAATGATGTCAAACGTACACATTATTGTCCATGATGAACATACAAATAGATACACCCCAGACGATGATTGCCAAGACGTAATGGTCATCATTCGGGAGAAGGAGGATGATGACAGCTCCTCCGTCACTGTAGTCCATCAAGACTTCACCCTTGACAATTGAAGCAGTACTCCTTTCATTTGTCGACAAGGGTAAAACGGGCAAAAACTCTTTTTGCCCTGTAGATAATCATAACTGCTTATTTTTATGTACAGTATTAGCAGTTGTTTTGTCATTACATGCTAACACTTTGTATGATTGAACATTTTTATATATATTAAGTGAAAGCGTATTTTGTTTCAGGACTCAGAATTTAGATGTGCCTATACTTGCTGATAAGGTGCCTTTTCTCCACAAGGATTATAACTTTGATGAAAAGTTGGACTCAGCCTTGATGGAAATACAAGAGGACATTGAGATACCTCGGGAGATCAAAGAATGGGTCGAAGACGAACCCAAACCCAACCTTGATCAAACCACTTCCTTTAATCTCGGAACCTTAGAAAGCCCTAAGCTAATCCAGATTGGTTCAGACCTCACTCCAAACTAAAAGAATGACAGGGTTACACTATTAACCCAATTCCAGGATGTGTTTACATGGTCTCATGAAGACATGGTGGGTTTGTCCACTAACATTGCCATTCATCTCCTCCTCATCAAAGAAGGATTCAAGCAAATTAGGTAGAAGCTCAGGCGATTAAAACTTGAGTGGAGTTTAAAGGTTAAAGAAGAAATTGTGAAACAATTTCAAGCAAGCATCATCATGGTGTCAACATACCCTGAATGGCTATCAAACATAGTCCACATGCCTAAACCAGGAGGAAAGGTGCGAGTTTGTGTCGATTACCGAGATCTGAATAAATCTTGCCTTAAAGATAGCTTTCTTGTGCCATTTATCCACATTCTCATTGATAATAATGCTCAATACGACATGTACTCCTTTGTTGATTGCTTTGCGGGGTACCATAAAATCATGGTTTCTGAAGAGGATCATGAGAAAACTGCCTTTATCACTCCTTGGGGAACCTTTTCCTAAAGACGGTTGTCATTCGTCCTCATCAATGCTGGAGCTACCTACCAGCGAGCCAAGATGGCTCTTTTCCATAATTTAATGCACAAGGAGATAGAGATTTGATAAGTGGATTTTATATCCACAAATCGATGTTCATTTCAAGCTTAATCATTGTTAATTCCTTGCTTTCATGTTCATTTTTACTTGTTTATTGTTATTTTTATGTGTAGGATGGTTGGTTGGCAAGCTACAAAAGAAGGGAGTCATTTGGAGCAATTATGGAAGCAAGCATAAAGTTCAAGCATGTCAGTAAGCATGGTGTTTAGTAGAAGCCATGCCCGCTGGGGTAGGCTATTTTCATGTATACACCCCGCCGGGGCAGGGGTGCCGAATTCTGGGATCTCCAATTTTAGTTCGAACACTACTAGAAAGAGGATTAAAGACTTGGATAGCTTTAGGACTCTAATTGAAATGGGACTTCGACCAAAACTGGTGTGTTGGATATATATGGAGCAAAAAACAACAAAATCATCATCATGCAAAGAAAATTAACGAAGATTAATTACAGAATTTCATATTGAGCAACAGAGTGAAGATTTTGAAGAATGATCATATCGATTACGGATAAAGGCTAAAGTGAAGGGTGTTCTGCATTATTCTTCTACTTTCATTTTATATTTGTAATTGATAAGATGTTATCTTTAATTTATTCAGTTATTATTTCATTTATTATGAACTAATTACTTTTTAGGATTAAGACGGATCTTTAAGTGGAACGATGATTATGTAATCTTTGATTTCATTTTAATAAGCTATTATTCGGTTTATCTATATTAATTTGAGCGTGAATTGATGAATTGCTTGGTCAACGATTCTTTGTGGATTTATATGGACTCGAGAGATGAAATACGGGTCTAGACTTAGTTAATATAACACGTGTTCTTAATTTTTTTGATTGAACAGAATCTTGATGAATGTTAGGGTAGAGATATGCTTGACATCGCATGTAATCAGTTAAAGAGCTTGAACTTAAACCTTCTTTAATTCTAATTCACATAGAGATATAGTGAGTTAGTTGATTAAGGTGTTTAACGTAATTCTATCTTAATTGTGGATTTGTGTTAATACGATATTAGTGCATCGAGAGGTGGCTAGTGCTACATACGTGTTCTTAATTAATAAACTAGGATAGTGGGTTAAACTTGAATAAAGGTGTAATAATCTGAGTGATGCTTAGAGTGAAGTCGGAAACCTAATTCTCTATTATTTATTTGAAAATTCAATTTTTTAGTGTTTATTGATTGTTTGCTGTGAGTTTTAATACAAATATTATCATCTAGACAATATACAAACTCAAGGGGGTCCTCATTATATTTATTATCACACTATTTCATAGAATAAAATTCAAGAATGCTCATTCGTGTATTCATTAATGGTCATGATAATGTCAATACCTGTCCATCAATGCACTACGGGTCAATGAGGACTTTTACTACATCATTTGTAATATTACGATCATGATTACACCGAATAATTCCTGGTCATAATCATACCAAGTCCATCTATGCACTACAGGCCACATATTACTTTCAACAAAATATAAACATGAGGATGATGACAATAATATAAGAATTCAATAAAAACAAGTTCAAGAATTAATTTATCCAGGTACTAATAATGTCCAAATTGTCAACATGATACTTCTTTGTAGAGTAAAATTCAAGAATGCTCAGAAGAATATTTCCATGAAAAGATACTGTATGAAGCGCAAATATCAAGGATATTCCACTAATTTCATGGAGTATAAAAGTCAAAGTTTTAACCAACTGAGTATAATAAAGAATGGAATAACAAAAGAAATCACCAGGCATGCGATAGACCGCACAAGCAGGTTATTCTAACAGAATAATAAATAACAGAACCAGGTCCGGCGTAAAACGCACAGACAGGATATTCCAACAGAATAATAAAGATGAAACCAGGTCCAGCGTAAAACGCACAGACAGGTTATTCCAACAGAATAATAAAGAATGGAACCAGGTCATGCGTAAACGCACAGACAGGATGTTCCAACAGAATAATAAACAACGGAACCAGGTCATGCGTAAAGCACAGACAGGATGTTCTAACATAATGATAAAGAACAGAATAATAACAGAAATCACCATGCATGCGGTACTTCGCATAGACAGGTTATTCCAACATAATGATAAAGAATGGAATAACAAAAGAATTTCACCAAGTATAGGGTAGCCCGCGTATACAGGTTATTCTAACAGAATAATAAAGAATGGAATAACAGAAGTTCTCTTCATGAATACAAAAGAAATAATACCCCCTACCTTAGAAAGAAGAGTACTGGATATAGAAGTAGTGAAGTAGCAGAACACTTTTCTTCTTTCTCTCTATAGTTTCTCCCTTTAGAGTTTCAGTGAATTCGTAAGAAATAATGAAGAAATAAGCTTTTATTTATAGAAGAATTGACTGCATAGTAACTAATTCATGAACGGTCCAAATTGATTTACTTTAAACAGACGGTCCAGATTGGTTTATAATAAAATATAATATATTTTATTTATAATCTAATAAAACGAATAACTTTATAAAAGATTTTACTATGCAAACACTATGCAGGCACTATGTAAATACTATGCATAATAAAATATAATATATTATAATTATTGTCTAATAAAACAAATAACTTTATAAAATTATTTTGTTTTATATATAAAGATTTTACTATGCAAAACACTTTGCAAACACTATGCAACACTATGCATAATTAAATATAATATATTCTATTTATAAAATAACTTTATAAAAATATTCTGTTTTATATAAAAATATTTTACTATGGAAAACACTATACAGACACTATGCATAATAGAATATAATATATTCTATTTATAGAATAACTTTATAAAAGTATTCTGTTTTATTACATTAATAATACCAATAAAACAAAACTGATGGACTTATCACGTATGCATCAATAATCAATACCGTGTGTTACTATGCAACCACGCGTATTACTATACTTTTAACACCGGGTGTTTCAACAGTTAACGGTAAAACTTCCGCCGTTATTTTCATAAAGTATTTTTGTCATTTTCTCAATCCGATAATAATTTCGTTGTGGGGTCCACCAATGATTGTGCCGTTGTACGAATATTCTATGTTAAAATGAATATTCCCCGACCAATCGAATATTATATAACAACTTGCGTACTTTGCAAAATTTATAAATATTACCCACAACTATAACATTATATCAAATCCACACCATAATATTCAAAAAATTATTTCGAGAAAATTAAATATTTATTCATAAAATCTGGAGTCTCACAATTTAGATATCTTGAGTGTTGCTATACGGTGAAAGTTCGTTCAACGTTATATCCGACATTCCAGTCAGAAGTACTACTCTTTTGAGGTAAGGGATATTGTCATTATATTGGTAAGAGATTGTAAGGGATGTTATTTTCTTCGTAAATGATATTATTTCTTTCAATATCATTAAGACGAAAATATTGATATGAATATTATTGTGGAATTTCTACCTTTTTGTGTCGGGGTTACTATTCACGTATACGACACTATTCACGTATACGACACTATTCATGTATACAACACTATTCATATATACGACACTATTCATCTATATGACATTATATACGTATACGGTACTATGTACAAATACGGAGTACTATTCACGAGTTACTATTTATGAGTTACTATTCACGACAAAATTGGTTTCTTTTTCTGACCAAATTATCATTGATTTATGAATATTGCTCTTAAAATTAAATGAAGTTGTTGATCCTATTATTTTTATTATCATATATAATATTTTTATAACCCTGGTGATGGAATTTTTCTTTGACTTGAGTGTAAAGATGGGTAGATTATTGGTATGATCGTGACTATGGGTTCTCTTTGGCCAGTAGTACAAAGATGAATTGTTGACTGGTATGATTGTGACCATTGAATTTATAATTGAATATCTTTAACTTAAGTGCAAAGGTGAATTTATCAACATGGTTATAATTATTGTTTATATGAATTCTGAAATGATTATATATTTATTTGAGATATTAATATCTTTGGCCCGTAGTGCAAAGATGATCTGTTGTTGAATATCTTTGGCCCGTAGTGCAAAGATGACATGTTATTGAATATCTTTGGCCTGTAATTCAAAGATGAACTGTTGACGAATATCTTTGGCCCGTAGTGCAAAGATGAATTTATCAGTATGATTATGAACAAGAACTGTGATTTGGTATAACCATGATATTTGATATTTCAGGTAAACACATGCGAGGAAAATTATCTTCGTCGTGGGTGTGAAGAGGAATTTACTGAAAGTAGTATGCACACAAGCCAATCATGTTTGATGATAAAGCATATACTTTATAAACAATCTTATTCATTTATTAATAAAAAGTATTAATTTATTAAAGGCTTTTAATTATCTACATGATGCTGTTTTATAATATGTGATAAACCCATAGTTTTAAGCAATGCTTTTAGAATAATGATGATGATCATTCTAATGAGATCTAAATTCTTAGAAAGCTTAAAACTAAAATAGTTCCCAATCGTTGGATTACTAAACTGGGGATTAGTGAATCCGGATAGATTGATACATACGTTGCTTGCTCATTGGATGAGGATGATTGATCTCATGATCATTTGTGTGGAGACACTAAAGCAAGTATGTAAGTGCTTATTAGAGAATAAGTTCACTGAACGTGACTCGCTAAGGAATACCTAATGGAGTTTTACTTGCATGTCAATAGGAATTCCTGTAGTGATAGTAGTACAAGTGATCCTTGGACTTGAGATCATCATAGTATCTTGTGTATGATGAGTTATACTTTGACTTATTCCTTAAGACCCTTAGGGTATATCAAAGGATATGCTTGGGTATAATAAGTTATACATGGAGATAATGTATGATCAATAAAGAATCTACCACTTCTAGTAAAAGAAGAGAAATATCCTATGTGATTCGATAAATGACAACTCAGTAGTCCTTGGCCAAGGCAGAATGAAATTAGAAATGTGTTTCTAATTTACATTATTTGGGGTTGTGCATTTAAGAGTCGAAATACATATAATTAAATAAAATAAGACTTGACAGAAATTCCATGTCTTATATTTAATTGGGACATTGTATGGTGGAAGGATTGAATTGTACGGTAACTATTTACTCAAAGGTTCTTTTATGATTAATGTTGAAATCTATATTATCTGGAAAGTCGTTGATCGCTAGGGAGGCTTATCCCTATTGTAGAATAAATATTATTTATTTAAATAAATTAATATTTTAATTTATTTATTTAAATAAGATTAGAATTGTTCTAATTGATTTATTCACAACCGGTTTAATATGGAGAACCTAAAGGGTCACACCATAAAAGGAAGAATAATTATTTAAGAAGTTAATGACATAATCGTAATAATAAGTTAAGTATATTTAATTTAATCTATGGTGATAGAATAAATTAAATGACTTAATATTTATTATTTAATATTTTGGAAATATTAAATATAAATTAATAAGAGGAGTCTTATTATTATTATTACTATTATTATTATTTAATTCCTAAAGGAGTTTGGGAATTAATTAATAAAAGTACTCTCAAATATCCTAATAGGATTAGGAGGCAAATTAATTAAAAGAGTTTAATTAATTATCCCTAATAAGATTAGGGAGCTTAATTAATTAAAATGTTAATTAATTATTCCTAATAAGATTAGGAGCCTAATTAATTAAAAGAGTTTAATTAATTAAAATAAAACCCAATTCCTTAATTGTTAAGGATGGGTTGCCCACATCTATAAATAAGAGGAGTCTTATTGTGGGTGAGTGAGCAGGTTGACGTATTATTAGAATACGTAATTCCAATTGTTGGAGAGTACGCCTTTTTCTATGAGGGATAGAAAACTAGGGTTTTGCCAAATACCCATCTTCTTGAATTCTTCTCCTTCCTTGGTGGATCACCTCTAGAGGCCAAACATTTGGGTGGCTAACGTTGATCAAAGGAAAGAACCAAACCCGGTAGATTCAAGATGAACGCGAAAAGGATTGGAGGTGAACTTGTACCTGAGGAAGCTTGGATCTTCAAGGGTATGATTCTTATTCATATCTTTTCGTTTAATTAATAATTGTGCATAAAGGGTGATCTGGGTTTATGGTTTGTAATTTTTTTTTTAAAACTCTGATTTTACACGTTTCCGCTTCTTTGTGCAATTTGATTGCGTTCATGAATGTTACAAACCTAACAGTGGTATCAGAGCCAAACATTTATACAAATTATTAATTTTTTTGATTTGATATGTATATTGATATGTGTTTAGAACAATTTAATTGAGCATAATTTTATTGTATAAAATTTATTTAAAAAAAAAAAGGGAATTCGCGAAACTGATTTTTTTTTACCGTGATTCGCGTGGCTGATGATGTTGGCGTGAATTAATTTTTGTTTTGCGAATTTTTTTTTTCATACCGGATTCCGTGGCTGATGGTTCTCCTTACCACGTGAACTTTTGCAAGATAAAGGATTCTTAGTAATCATTACCATTAAATGATTATATATATTATATATATATAAGTTACATGTTTTCTTTGCTTAAAAAAAAGGATGATCCTGTACGGTTTTTAATATATATATATATAGATATATATAGCAGCCGTATTATATATATAATATATATTCTTAACTATTTTATAATTAAAATAAAAGTTTATTTTAATTTTAAAATAAAAAGTTTATTTTAATATTAAAATAAAATGTTTTATTTTAATTTTAAAATTAAATTTCATGCTAACTAATTAGAGTTGGAATTGGATTACATGATAACTAATTGGAGTTGAAATTGGATTCAATGTTTCCTTAAATAAAGGAGTTTATTTAGATATGGAATAAGATTTCATATTATTCAAAATAAAGAAGTTATTTGTGAATAGAAAAATGAATCCATCTTTCCTTAAATAAAGGAGTTTATTTAAATATGAAATAAGATTTCATATTATTCAAAATAAAGGAGTTAATTTGTGAATAGGAAAGAGAATCCTAATTTTCTTAAATAAAGGAGTTTATTTAGATATGAAATAAGATTTCATATTATTTAAAAATAAAGGAGTTTATTTGTGAATAGGAAAGAGAATCCTTGTTTTCCTTTATATAAAAGTTTTTTTTACATGGAATTGGATTCCATAATTAATTAAAATAAAAGAGTTTATTTTGATTAATGATTTTGATTAAAATAAAATAGTTTATTTTATTCAAAATTGGATAAATTAAAATAAAATAGTTTTATTTTGATTTAAATTTGGATTAAAATAAAGGAGTTTATTTTGATTCAAAATTAGATTTTATACTAACTAAATTTGCCCATTAAATGATATCAATATATATATTAAATATTTATTATTCATGAGATGAATGTTATTTATTGATGCATATGGTGATGTGTATGATAATAAATGGGATTGATTATGGACTATTGACCAATGTGATTGGATTTTATTTTAGTTGGATGCATGAATGTATGAGTTTTATTAAATGGGGTCTGCGTACCTCGTCTTCTCTAATTTTTCTTAATGAAAATTCTAACTCCCTCCTATGTACTTCCCCTTGACTGCTGATCAAGGTTTCTATTTATTTTAAATAGTTTTGTAATAGGAATAATTAGAATTAATTTTGAAGAATTGGAGATCAAGGAGCAAGGAGCGCGTGAAGACCCGTTTGTAATGGAGCCCGGGTTTAAATGTAATAGTTATATTTAAATATTAATTCTTGCACCCCTAGGGTTTGACCTTTTGGTTCACTTGGTGGCTCTAGTGAACCAAACTAGAATAAAAGTCCATAATCAATCCGGGTAGAATATAGTATTCTATATGTGCATGCTTATACTATATATATATTATATATTATGCAAACATGCTTCGCATGTTAATTAATATGACGCGTATTTTATATATATATGTGCATGCACGCTAAACAAGATGAGACAAATTAATAACAAACCCCTCAAATTTTTATATTAAGTTGTAACGTTCAAAGATATTTGGAATATCGAACGTCGCCTTCTAGCATGATAGAAACAATAGAGTATTGAATATTTAATATGAGTTTGTTGTGCACACACAAGGCGAGTATTAAATATTTAAGATGTTATTTTTATTACATATGATGTTTATAAGGAATTGAACATTACTGCTTTGTTGTGCACACACAAGGGCTGTAGTTTTCTCTTCACTTATATGGAAATGCTGGGTCTGACTTAACTTAAATCATTTTAGTTCGGATGTGCACACACTTGACCATTACGATTTAAGAGGCAAAATACAAGGAGTTACATAGTTGATGTAATTGACAAGAGTTGTCTACCTATTTATTTATATATAGTTTGTTGTGCACACACAAGGCTATATACATTTGAAATGGGATCCTTATTCTCATTAGCAAATCTTTAATTAGATTTTGCCAAACTATATAAGTGAGGGTAATATAGTTTGAAGAAAATAGTGGGAGATACCAATTTAAAACAAGACCTAATTTATTTTGGTAATTAATAAAAGAATGTATGTTAAAATGTTGTTAATTACAAATTCATTTACAGATTTTTACAATGTCTAAATTACTATCACTACGAAGCATATTAGATGCTAAATTAACCGGACCGAATTAAACGGATTGATTAAGGTAATTGAGAATAGTTCTCACGGCTGAAAAGCTATCTTATGTCCTTAATACGCCTATCCCTGCAATGGTTGCAGACAATGCCTCTGAGGAAGATATTGCTACTTTTAGAAAGTGGCTAGATGATGCATAGTTGGCTCAATGCATCATGCTCGCATCTATGAGTAACGAGCTTCAGCGTCAGCATGAAACTATGGATGCTCCTATTATATTCATGCACATCAAGTAGTTGATGGTGAGGAAAGTAGGACTGATAGATATCAGATATCTAAGGAGCTCTTCCGATCTAGAATGACCGATGACACTACAGTACAGATAAAAGTCCATAACATGATCAATTTGATTGAACAATTAGGACAACAGATTTTGTCATGGATGGAGAGTTGAGCCAAGATTTGATCTTGCATTCACTTCCGGACTCCTTTCACAATTGTTGTGAATTTTTCATATGAACGAGCTAGATATCAGCCTCGCTGATTTGCTTAACATGTTGAAAAATGTTGAGAGTCACTTTCCAACCAAGAAAGACCAAGTCTTACTGATAGGGGCCAAAAGATCTTCTGAAAAGAAGAACGATTCTAAAGAAGGTAAATAGAAAGGGCAAAAACGAAGGATAATAAGAACAAAACTGATAAAGATAGCAAAGGAGTTTGCTTCCACTGCAATAAGCCTGGACACTGAAAAAGAAACTGCGAGAAGCATCTTGCAGAGGCTAACCAAAGAAGCTTAGTTAAGTTTCGGTTACAAATACAAAATTTGTTCATGATTTAAAATAAATTTTTCTTTAAGTCAAGGTTCTACTTGGGTATTGGATACCGACTTTGGTTATCATAAATATAGATTTATGAAGGGACCAAACAGAAGTAGAAAGCTAAACAAATATAAGTAAACCTATGTGCGGGAAATGTAGTAAAGGTTGCCACATTAGCCATAGAAACTTATAGTTTAGCAATGCCTACGGGCAAATCTATTAAGTCAATAAGTTGTTATTGTATTCCAGTTCTTGTTAGAAATATTATTTCTATTTTATTGTTGGACAATGAAATCTTTGGTATTATAATTAAGAACAATTGTTGTTCTATTTATAATAATAATGTTTTGTATAGAACTGAAATACTTCTTAATGGATTTTTTATACTTGACTTACGTGAAAACATATTTTACAAATTGAACAAACTAGTATAAGAAAAGGAGATGATCATTCAAAGAGTTGAATGTTTGTATTTGCTGAAATACAAGTGAGAATTATTTAAAAAGTTCAAAGAATTCAAAAATGAAACAAATTGACAAAGTATTAAGATTTTTGATTAGATCAAAGAATAAATACTTGTGAAATAAGTTTCTAGATCATCTCAAATGGTTTTCTCATAATGGACACATCCTGATACGCAATAATTGATTGATGTATCTGAATGGAAAAATCGTACCTTGTTGGACATGTTGCGGTCCATAATGATTTTACCGACATTCCAGTATCCTTCTGGGGTCATGCCCTAGAAATGGTTGCATATCTACGAAAATGGTAACCTCAAAATCCGGCCCCAAGACTCCATAAAAGTTATGGATATGGAGGATTCTTAATCTTAAGTATGTTAAGATAAGGGTTTGTCCAACTTATGTGAAAAGATTTCAAAGGATAAACTTGGGACACGATTTAACTTGTACAGATTTGTGGGACATCCTAAATTAAGTTTAGGGTATATGTTCTATAATCCTACTTAGCAAAAGGTGTTTGTTGCGAAACATGCTGCCTTCTAAGATAAAGGTGTTTATCATTGAAAGGGCTAGTGGGAGGATAATACATCTTGAAAAGTTCAAGAACCACAAAACACTACAAGTCAAATAAGAGGAACCTATAGATAGACCTATTGTACCACAACCGAATCGTAAATCTGGAATAGTACCGAAGATACCTAGGAGGTATGGATTCATCATGGATGATGATGATGAAGTACATATCATAAAAGATGATGATCCAGTTACATAAGATAAGGTAAGAGTTGTAGACACTCTCAAAAATGGAACATTCATTTTGATGAGAGAATCAAAAGAGTTTGATTTTATCAAAAATAAGAATGAACCTAGTGTGTACAAAAGGGTCAGTGGGAGCGTCATGAAATTTCTAGTATTATATGTTGATATATTACGGATAAGGAATGACATACTAATGCTATAATCAGTAAAGATAAAGTTGTCTAGACATTCCTCCATGAATGATTTGGGAAGAGTATCTTAATTGGGGATGCAAATCTATATAGATAGATTTAAAAGGATGCTCGTCTTAACCCAAAGAACGTATATTCATTTGATGCTAAAGTCGTTTAGCATGGCAAACTCCAAGAGATGTCTCATATTGATGAGCCATGGAGTGTATCTCTCTTAATAGTCCCCATAAACTCCTAAAAGAGAGATCGCATGAGTGACAATCATGTATGCAATGAAATATACGCGACCTGATGTTGATCAGTCATATTCTGGAGAAGTTCACTGTGAGACAGTGAAAAACATCTTAAAGTACTTAACCAGCACTAATGATGTGATATAATTCATGGCGGGTCTGAATTAAATGTAGAGGGCTTAATAGACTCAAGTTTTTCAGACGGACCAAGACGACAGAAAATCCACTTTAAGGTAAATCGTTACCTTGAACGGTGGTGCAGTGATTTGGAAAGGTTCCAAACAGCAAAGAGTTGCTGGTTTAGTGATAAAGACAAAGTATATAGCTATAAATGAAGCTGCAAGTTGATTGTTTGGATTAAAAGTTCATTACAGAACTAGGAATAGTTCCCGAGTCTCATCTTGGATCCAAACATGTGTTGTGGCACTTTCATTTGATTATAAGAATCATTGAAATATGGGAAATCACTATAAAAATAGTGGACTCTCAAGAACAACATTACATATCCATTTATTGAAGCTTATCCAACAGCAGGATAATCGTCACTTAGAGAAGAAGAGTATGAGATACCATGACGATTGACTTTAGTGCAAGTGGGAGATTGAAAGTAGTATGCACACAAGCCAATCATGTTTGATGATAAAACATATACTTTATAAACATTCTTATTCATTTATTAATAAAAAGTATTAATTTATTAAAGGCTTTTAATTATCTACATGATGCTGTTTTATAATATGTGATAAACCCATAGTTTTAAGCAATGCTTTTAGAATAATGATGATGATCATTCTAATGAGATCTAAATTCTTAGAAAGCTTAAAACTAAAATAGTTCCCAATCGTTGGATTACTAAACTGGGGATTAGTGAATCCGGATAGATTGGTACATACGTTGCTTGCTCATTGGATGAGGATGATTGATCTCATGATCATTTGTGTGGAGACACTAAAGCAAGTATGTAAGTGCTTATTAGAGAATAAGTTCACTGAACGTGACTCGCTAAGGAATACCTAATGGAGTTTTACTTGCATGTCAATAGGAATTCCTGTAGTGATAGTAGTACAAGTGATCCTTGGACTTGAGATCATCATAGTATCTTGTGTATGATGAGTTATACTTTGACTTATTCCTTAAGACCCTTAGTGTATATCAAAGGATATGCTTGGGTATAATAAGTTATACATGGAGATAATGTATGATCAATAAAGAATCTACCACTTCTAGTAAAAGAAGAGAAATGTCCTATGTGATTCGATAAATGACAACTCAGTAGTCCTTGGCCAAGGCAGAATGAAATTAGAAAGGTGTTTCTAATTTGCATTATTTGGGGTTGTGCATTTAAGAGTCGAAATACATATAATTAAATAAAATAAGACTTGACAGAAATTCCATGTCTTATATTTAATTGGGACATTGTATGGTGGAAGGATTGAATTGTACGGTAACTATTTACTCAAATGTTCTTTTATGATTAATGTTGAAATCTATATTATCTGGAAAGTCGTTGATCGCTAGGGAGGTTTATCCCTATTGTAGAATAAATATTATTTATTTAAATAAATTAATATTTTAATTTATTTATTTAAATAAGATTAGAATTGTTCTAATTGATTTATTCACAACCGGTTTAATATGGAGAACCTAAAGGGTCACACCATAAAAGGAAGAATAATTATTTAAGAAGTTAATGGCATAATCGTAATAATAAGTTAAGTATATTTAATTTAATCTATGGTGATAGAATAAATTAAATGGCTTAATATTTATTATTTAAT
Organism: Panax japonicus; assembly: GCA_020205505.1. Lineage (NCBI taxonomy): Eukaryota > Viridiplantae > Streptophyta > Magnoliopsida > Apiales > Araliaceae > Panax > Panax japonicus. The sequence goes on along the minus strand of CM035107.1, from coordinate 18,932,706 downwards.
ATTTTGGAAATATTAAATATAAATTAATAAGAGGAGTCTTATTATTATTATTACTATTATTATTATTTAATTCCTAAAGGAGTTTGGGAATTAATTAATAAAAGTACTCTCAAATATCCTAATAGGATTAGGAGGCAAATTAATTAAAAGAGTTTAATTAATTATCCCTAATAAGATTAGGGAGCTTAATTAATTAAAAAGTTAATTAATTATTCCTAATAAGATTAGGAGCCTAATTAATTAAAAGAGTTTAATTAATTAAAATAAAACCCAATTCCTTAATTGTTAAGGATGGGTTGCCCACATCTATAAATAAGAGGAGTCTTATTATGGGTGAGTGAGGAGGTTGACGTATTATTAGAATACGTAATTCCAATTGTTGGAGAGTACGCCTTTTTCTATGAGGGATAGAAAACTAGGGTTTTGCCAAATACCCATCTTCTTGAATTCTTCTCTTTCCTTGGTGGATCACCTCTAGAGGCCAAACATTTGGGTGGCTAACGTTGATCAAAGGAAGGAACCAAACCCGGTAGATTCAAGATGAACGCGAAAAGGATTGGAGGTGAACTTGTACCTGAGGAAGCTTGGATCTTCAAGGGTATGATTCTTATTCATATCTTTTCGTTTAATTAATAATTGTGCATAAAGGGTGATCCGGGTTTATGGTTTGTAATTTTTTTTTAAAACTCTGATTTTACACGTTTCCGCTTCTTTGTGCAATTTGATTGCGTTCATGAATGTTACAAACCTAATATTTACAATCATAATTAGGATTATGAGTTATTCACATAATTATGGACATAAACTGTTGATTTATGTAACATGGATAAAACATTGTTGGTGGACTTTTAACATGGAGAAGATAATAGACTTTATGGTCTATTTGACTCTTCTAATGGATTGCTCGTTCCGCTGCAACTATGGTTGAAAAGTTTTATCATCTACCATATGTTCTAAATCTCTAATTCATTAGTGAAGAAGGCTATTGATAATTTAAATATCTTTAGTCTGGATATTCTTTACTGGGCTATTTGTGTTCACCCTTTTGCTTCACAATTCTTTCTGGTAATAAGAGTGTAGCTGGGTCAAGCAGTGGTATTAGGGGAATAGAACATTGGTCTATAGCAGTTGAGGCTTCCCCTAAAATAGTATGAAAATAATTTTATCGATAATTTTAAATAAGTGTGTCGTATGTTATATGTCATTTTAACCGTTGATTTTGGTGAACTGAATAGGGTGAGGTGAACCCAACTTAAGAAGGGTGTTTTGCCACTATCATACAAGATGCCTAATGACATACAACCTCGGGTTATCATAAGATAGGGTTATGCACATCCACTTGCTAAGTATATCTATGAGCACAACCTATATAATCTTGGAGTTTGGTTGAAGTATAATTGTCAATTAGAGACAATGGAGATAATAATATGTAAAGAGAAGACTCACCATTGGAAAGAATATGATAGTAATCTTCTCGTTTTTCTTTGGGATTTATTGGGTCAACCAAGAATAATTCTTGAGACATATGATATATATCATAACCTAGACGCATGGCCTCCCATGTATGAAGGTTTCCTTGAGCACTTCCCAAAGATTTTAATTTCTAAAACAGTTATTGACTGTACCTTTATATAAGGTGCCATTGTGACGTACTATCCAAGTTTGGGACATGAGTCATAGTTGGTATATATTTGTATCAAAACTCACAACATATGTGTTGTTGTATTTTTCACGACAATTGTAGTAATAAAGTTGTAGTTGTTTTCTGTACCATATTTTTGGCGACTCAGAATAGGTTGGTTGGATTGGACCTATTTTGGGGGCGTCACACTATCTTCAAATATTAAAGGAAGAACACCACCATGATTATGTTCCCCTGTTTATGTACCTGTCCATAAGTGAAAATACAATGGGCTGCATGCTGGGACAGAAAGACGATAGAGGCCAAGAACGAGCTATCTACTACCTCAGCAAAAGATTCAGCAACAGTGAACACAAGTACACTTTGATTGAGAAGACTTGTTGTGCTTTAGCATGGTTTTCCATGAGGTTACATCATTACCTCCATGGTCACACAACCAATGTAATACCCGAGATTTTTGTAAATTAGAAATAAAAGTGTTTGAATATTTATTTTGAACACATATATATTTTGGTGTGTCATGAAAGGTGAAAACAAAAATTTAATTGAATCATGTTTGAAAGGATTAAGAAATTTATTGATAATGTTGATAAGCTTGGTTATGATTGATTAAGCTTAAGTGCTAAGCCTTTTGTGGTATAATTAATTTATTAGTGAGATTAATTGATGGATAACTTAATGAAGTGTTGGATCTAGGAAAAATCCAAGCTTAACATTATTAATGTAACATACTTGCATAGTTGGGAGTTTAGCCCAAGAATTTGAATTGGTAAACTAATGTTTAACCTAATGTGTACAAGTGTTTGTACCTAGCCCAATTCAAATATTAATTTGGACAAACCCAATGTACATGGATTATATGAATACATATATAAGATAAGTATACTTATATATATATATATATATATATATATATATATATATATATATATATATATATATATATATATATATAGGTATAGAGATGTATGTGTAAAGGTAACAATAAGCTAGCATATTTTACAAATGATAAAATGAAAGTGCAACATATTGATGCTACCCCTCATTGCCAAAATTTGGCCCTATTAAGCCTAAGTGCTGATTTTTGTTGCACAAAAATGCTTACAAGTAATCCCATGTGAGCTCATGATGAAGAAGGACATAGTTGGTGAAGTAGTTGGTAATTCCTTTTTACCGAATCACCTTTTACCAATGGTTAATACCTAGTTGGGTGTACAAATACAAGTATTATACCAAGTATTAGTACATGTATTGTATATATAGACCTTGCCTATAAATATAACCCATCCTAGTTCATTGCTTCATTTACTTGAAATTTCATTAGTGTTAGTAGTATAGTAAGAGCTAGAGAGAAATTGAGGGAAGTAGAAGAAATCTAGAGGAACTCTTGCACTTTGGTGGTTCAAGAGGAGTTCAAGAAGGAGAAGCAAAGGTGGAGAACTACTTAAGCTTCCTAGCTAAGAGGAAGAAATCCTTCAAGAAGTAAGTTCATAATCTAGCTTTATTTTTGTCAAGCTAAGTTAGTATGTGTAGATATTAGTAAGAATGCATGCTTGATTGATGGAAGTTTATGTGTTGTGTTATCATGATGGATATAAAAGTATAAGGATGAGTATTAGAAGGAGAATATATGATTTATATGTCTTGGTATATGATCTAAGTTAAAATGAATCATGTAAAAGCATGTGAGCATGAAACCTAGCTTAGTAAGTTTGAAAGTTTGATAATTGTGATTAAAATTTGTTTAATTCTAAAATTTTATATTAAACATATATGAAATACGATCATAACCCAAGTTGAATCATCGGATTCGGGCATAAATGAACTCGTAGGAAAATAATTGGTAAGACAGGCTAACATGAGAACCTTTGCTTGGAAAGGTAAATAATTTGATTAAATAAATATTTTGGAAAATTGTTCAATATATCAAATATTGAAGATATGTAAGTTTATGAGATAATGGAAGTGGTTTGAACTCATTTGGATATGAAATGAGCAAGTTATGAAAGATTGAATCAAAAAGGGTCAAAACTCAAAATGTGGAAAAAATCGGATTTTGGCTTCTGCAGGGGAGCGCCTAAGCACTCAACCTAGGCTTATTTCAAGCGCCTAGGAACTAGGCCATTTTCAGTGTTGAGTCAGTCCGGTTCGGGTCGGGTCAAACGGGTCAAGACTTGTTTTTTATAGATAAAATAAGATTAATAACAAGATAAAATATAATGATAATAGTATGTAAAGTAAGAATACTCTATTTATGTAATGAGACATGGATAAATAAAATAACGTGAACAATTGATTAAACAAGTAAAATAATAGAAGGTTATTTTATTTGTAGTAAATAAAGTATTGTCTGAAGTTGTTTTTGAAGTCTTCGGGTTCAGACGTGACGAGATGTCTTCGGGTTCGGAGATGATGTCTTCAACTCTTGAAGATGACTTCGGGTTCGAACGTGGCAGGATGTCTTTAGATTTGGAAACAACATCGTGACTTTGGAAAAGGCTGGATTAATTGATAAATATTATCAATTTGATATATGTCACCCACGCGTGAACTAAACTAAATTTCTAAGTAGAGTTATACTAGCTACGTCTGAATAAACCTAATATATGTAAGCTTGCTTTGAAAAAGTTATTTAGAATTGTTATGTGATTTAATAAATACTATGATTAATCTTTGATGCAATAAATTTTCTTAACTTGGGAAATATAAATGTTATGAGTAAACAATAACAATTAGTGAAAGTAAATAAAGAAGACCAAACTTAATTTAAAAGTTCCTTGACACGTATGTGTGAACGACCTAGTCTAGAATGCGTAACTCAAGTAATGTTTCACGTATACAAAATTGAAATGAGTATATGAGACTTAAACTTGCTAAAATGTTTTTAAGGTTTTTAAAAGTAAGAACAATGTGAATTATACATCTATAAGTTCTAAGGTGTATTGATACATATATATATGATAATTGCATGTTGAGATTTATGTCAAGATGTGTGACTAATGAGTACCTATACATACATAAATACAATAATATACTTCATTGGTGTGATTTTACGCTATAAGTGGTAATCAACGTTTAAGGCAAGTATTTGAACCCTACTCTTATTGTGCAAGTATCTTTACATTCTTTATTCGACGAATACCGTAAACTTAATTCTTTGAATATAAGTTATATTACTTTCTCGTTCAAATGAGTTAATATGCTTAAACCCTTGTGAGAACTATTATTCATGATGAACTTAGTATTGATCTTGAATATTGTGAAAGAGTCGATGCCATTTTATTTGGCTAAACTATATGCATGTTTATAAAACTGTCCAAATCACTTGATTGGTGCGAAAATCTTAAAAACTGAGTTGAACAACCCTTATGGTAAGGGGAAGGTATGTTGTTGGAAACCTCGGCACATGAGTATATTATTACTGTGGTGTTATGCATAACTTAAAGTATTATAGACTGATCATCTATAGTACTTGATTCTCTTGGGTTATCAGTTTAATATTGGTAATTCTAGTAGATGTTCAATAGTCTTTAATGACTGCTCAGTATAAATTGTGATCCAGACGGATACCTTGATAGCCTTTAAATTCATATATATCGGTTGATTATATTGAATTATTGATCTTATTCCAAGGATTGTTGATATTCATTATTAATGATATTATTCTAAAACTCTGAACTATTTTAGAGATGATACTTCGATATTTCACACTCGTGTTATAAAACTATTACCCTTGTTGTATATTACTTGTTGGGCAATTTGTGCTCATTTGTGCTTATTTAAAACCTTTCAGCTAAGGCGGAACAGGGAGGTGTCTCTGGGAAAGACAAGGGCAAGGCTACTGACTAGCTTGTCCCTTTATGTTTAAATTATTTATGTTTTATTAAGACTATTTGCAGACTATGCTTAAACTTAATTAGAGTTATGTAATAAGTCTATATTCGATATTATTATGTAATCTATTAAGTACTGTAGTTTGCGAGACTTGGGGGAATAATTATAATAAATTGTTGTATATTATTCTAAATTAGATCTTTCGTTGTGAATGTGTGATTTTAGTTATTATGGTAATACTTTGAGATCGTGATGAACCGAATTTGGGTGACCAGGTGGAGGTCAGAATTTGGGGGCGTCACAGGTTGGTATCAAAGCTATAGTTATAAACCTGAGGAACGAGAATCCTTAGACTATAACTTAAGAAAACTTAGAAGTAGGAAAGGGGATACAACTCATGTAGAGTTTTCCCTGAGAGACTTAGTGTATTATGAGACGTAACTTCATTCTATACAATGAACTTATGTTTATTTAACATTCTGATGGAGTTATTGTTTGTCTTGTCTTATGTTGGTGATTGTAGAATGACTGACATGGGAGGACCTAGCTGAGTTGTAACACCCCCAAATCCGGGTTACCTGACCCCCGAGTTTGGTGTTCACGATCCATAATATAATACTAACTATCTACCCATTCATATAAAAATAGTAATACATATCACATTAACATATGTTGTTAATACATTAGTCATAGGTCCGCTAACCTTAACATTACAAACATACCACTTAGATATACAAAAAGGGTTTACAAATATAACATAATAATAATGTTATTTATAACTAGTTAATCACTAGGTCTTTGCCCTTGTTCTTCACAGCACCTTCTGCCACTTCGTCCCTAGCTGAAAAGTTTTATTTAGCAAGGGTGAGCAACAAATTTTCCCCGTAAGTTAAGATATACAATAAATGTATAAGTATTAGAATAATAGGCTATCTATTCTGATAGAATGAAACCAAAGTTTGGGGAACTTTGAATTAGCTGAACAATACGTTAATCAATAACAAGGTTTCTCCCTTTCTATGTAACACAATAATTTGATAATGAAAGAGTACAATGCTTTCAAAGTTATACGATATTCAAATGAATAAACAAGAATCAATTCTACACAATAACAAAGTGGAATATTTTCCAGATTATGCTGAGTGATCTCACCAGATCTTTGAACTTATTTTCTCGGGTATCTTTCAAAGATTTACTTTGATACATACGCAGGCGTATCAGATAACCATAAAGATTAAATCATAACCCTCTGCAAGTATAATAAGTGATCAGCTTTATTATACCTGATATTATGCATATTACTTAACAGTGCGCAATGGCCGAATTTACGACCCAAAATGTTCCCTTTATATAAAAGGTTGTTCTTCTCAGTCTCAGAATCAAGATTTTGATTTAAAAAAATGCAAGGATTTCAATATCTAATCACTTCTCTTCTCTTCTCTTCTCAAACCTATCAAGTCCTAACAAATGTTCGTCTAGCCAGAATAATTAGCTAAGTCATTTCTCAATATAATTTGACAATAAACAAGAATTATCTGTACCATCAATTCTACCTTCTACAAATATGAATATCCAACAACAGTTATTCTACAAATGTATATTCTCTGAATCAGTAATTTAATCATGCACTAACTGCGAATAATCAAAAATAAATTCCCTGGACATGGTATAATTAGCAATAATTAACCATTATAATATTTGAATGAATATAACTCAAGGTTGAGTTAAGAAACTTGCCTTCCGCGTTGATTACAGCTACATAATATAATTAACTGCGTTCGTAAGACCTATATTCAACAATGTTGGTCTCACAATTAGCACAATCATTTATAACATGTAACACTGTATTTTATAGTCAAACTTCTCCTAGGCACATTACCACATAGCCACATTAGTGTTTATAACCTATATAAACACTTAACAAGTCTAACTAGTTCAGTCTGGTTGGACTTCGGTCCATTCTTGGTGTTTTGGTCACCCTATCCGATAATTAACACATTGATTGTCAATTATACTTGGTCTCTAAGCTTCAATATTATTTTAGATAAGTCAAATATCGTTTATAATATTTTTCGGATGCTTTTAATAATTTATAAATAATTATTATAATTTATAATAATTTTTCAAACACTTAAATCATTTTTAAATGATTTTATTATCAAATAATCTTATCATTATTAATATTTAATAATATAAAAATATTAATAACATACTTGTCAAAATATTAAAGTTATTATTAATAACTTAAAATATTTTTAAATCATTAATATTCTACTTAAATGATTTTTAAAGTAATTAAAATCATTTTTAAATCATCACCATTAATATTTAAATATTAATGAAATTATCATCAAAATATTAAAAGTAATTAATTATCACTTAAAATATTTTTAATTCATTTCTCTCATTTTTAAATGATTTTTAGATTAATAAAATCATTTTTAATTCATTTATTTAATATAATAATTAAATAATTCTAATATCATTAATATTAATTTATTAATGAAATTTCTCCAAAAATATAGAAAATTATATTTTAAAGTCCCAAATATTTTCTAACACTTTATTCTTATTTAAAATTATTTTAAATTAATAAAATTTTTTTATCTTATTTATTTAATTTACTAATTAAATAAATCTAATATCATTAATATTAATTTATTAATGAAAATTCTCTAAAAATATTTAAAGTCACATTTTATAACTCAAAATATTTTTAAATACTTTACTCTTATTTAAAATGATTTTTCATAATATTAAATCATTTTCTTCTAATTTATTTAATATACTAAGTAAATAAATTAAATATTTTTAATATTTAAATAATTATAAATATTTTATAAAAATATTCTAATTGGTCAAAAATTATTTTTCATAATTTATAATAATTTTTAAAACTATTTTTGGTAATTTTTAGAATTTATTTTTATTTTTAAGCATTTTTCAGAATATTCAGAAAATAAAATAATTAAAACCGTCGCTGTAGGCCTTTAGCGACAAAAAGCGTCGCTATTGGTGTTCTTGAGCCCAAGAACACTGACAGCCGGCCTTAACAGGAACCTTACTTTGACCATTATTGATTTTCAGTTAATACATGCTCAGGGCTATTTCAAACTTGGATCTTGTAGTGTTTAGGTAGCACTACCATTAACACCAATAATATCAGACATTCATCAAAATAACAAGGAGATCGGATCTCCTAAAATCATTGTCAGAGTACTGTTGGGTTTTCTAGGTAACCCAGAAACCCAGGCAGTGACAACATGCCATATAGAGGCTCGATGTTTATAGGGTTTTGGTCATCCAATCAGTTAGATTAAGGTCCACAGCTATAGTACTAGTGTCAAGGTACAGTTACCTAACCCCATTTCAGTTAAAAAACATTCAAAGCTCCAGATTTGATCCGGTAAAATATTGACAGAAACCGTGTTCTTCATTTTTCTAGAAAATTCCCAGAAATGAAAGTCTGTGCAAGTGGCCTAATTTGATCACCTGTCACGATCGATCTATTGACTTTTTTAATGTTTTACTAGAATTGAGTTATAGTTCATCTTACAGGCTCCAATATGGTTACAAACAAAATATCAAAAAATGTACACACGGACAGATATGAAGCCAAAAAGAAGTTGTCAGACGTTGATCAAGGCTTTCTGGGTTACCCAGATTTGGCCCAGTCAACGTCGGTCAACGTGTTTTGACCGTTAATATCTTCAAATCCAGACATTAGATGGTACTAATTCCACTTGCATCGTAAGGAACACATACCAGTCTACCTGTAACAACTTTAAAACAACAAAAACAGTAAACATAGAAAGATTTAGAGTGACTGACAATACTTGTCAGACCACTGCAAAAGATCAAGAACAGATTTTGAAAAACACCATTTTAAAGCCATTTGATGTTATGGATCCATCATGGATCAACATAGATCAACTAAAAACATCTTTTAACACAAGACTTACCACTTAAACACAAAAGGTTTCTAAGCATACATGATCAAATTAGATTTTAGGGTTTACCTTCTCTTGTCCAATCTTTGATCCTTAATCTTCGAATCTGATCTATGTGTTTAAGAGAGGTGTTTTATGAATGACCAACTTGTATAATTCGGAGGTGTTGAGAGAAAATAAGTGGTTAAGAGTTAGAGAGAAAAATGAGCAAAATACTAGACATTCTCTCTATTTAATCTTTTTATATTACTTAGATACAATGAATGGCTGGCATATGTGTCAAAATGAGGCTGATTGCTGAGATTTTAGAGTCACCAAGTCAACAAAGTTGGTCACCTACTAAAGCTTTTGTAATATTTTACAAGTTACTAATTAAAGAATATAAAAGGGCATTTTTGTCATTTGTAAAATACATTTAATGGCATACATGTCCAATTAGCCAAACTCTTAGGGTTTAGGGTTTGAGTTAAAGTTTAGGGTTTGGACCCTTTAGGGTTTAGGGTTTAAAATTAAACCCTTAAGGTTTGCAATTTAATTTCCATGATTTTCGAATTTCAGTTTTCAAAATAGAAAATTAATATTCCAAAATTATAATTAGGATTCAATAATTAAATTAATATTTCCTAATTATAAAATTCAATCTTGTTAATTAGGATTAATATTCCTAATTAAAATTGCTTAATTTAGCAATTAGGGTCAAAATGGTCATTAGGATTTATAACCCATGAATTACGGTTTTAATTAAAAAAATGAATTTTCTAAATTATAATTAGGGTTTGTAAAATAGAAATTAATATAACTAAAATATAATTAGGTTTTTATAATCATATTAAAGTTTAATACACACAGTAGGCTTGCCAATTAGGATTAGGGTTTCCTAATTAGGGTTTAGGATTCCCAGATTTTAAATTAGGATTTCTCGGCTTTCGATTAGGGTTTCTAACGGTACGTTAGGGTTTCCAATCCTGAGATTAGGGTTTCTAATCTCTTATTAGGGTTTATTAATTTTAAACCTTATCCGATCAATCATTGATCAATAAATTTCTTCGGTACAAACACAAACTCATTAAAATAATTATTTTAATTATAATTTCTAACGAATCCCTATCCAGAAATTAGGTTTATGGTTTCTAAAGTTGTTAAGCACAACTCTACTCTAATTTTATTAGTCAATACACAAATTGACTCATTCTCGAGACTCGTATCACAATTACACCACACAATATTAAAAATTAATATTAATATTAATAAAAAAAATTATTCGTAAATTTTGATTATTCGAAATCTCAGGTTATCACATTCACCCCTCCTTAAAAGGATTCCGTCCTCAGAATCACCGCTTTTCTTATTCTCTACAATCTTTTAAAATTGTATCATCAATTCATTCTTATCAACACAATATTAAATTGTGTTTCAAATTCTAACTTGTGACTTGAATCTATAAAAGAAAATAGTTCATAGAAATATCTAACTCGTATTTCTCGCGTAACTAAATTTCTAACCGAACTCGTTACCTGTCGCCTCTTCATGGGCAGCTGCTGCATTTGGAACTGTCATGCTAAAAGTAAATGTTGTTGGTCTTCCTGGTTGTGCAGGTCCTCGAGTTGCCAAGGTTCCGCCACTGGGTCCTTTGTTGCCACTTTCCTTTTTCGCATTCTTCTTCGGACAGTTCTGAACAAAATGATCAGTCGATCTGCGCGCAAAACAACCTTGTGTCTTTTTTGGAATGGGACACTGGGGTGACATGTGTCCCTCTTGACCACAGTTGTAACAGACTCCTTGGTTCTTCAAATAAACTCCTTGATGACGCTTCTAGCAAACTACGCACAACATGCCTTTCTTCCTAATCTCTACTGGATTATTTCCTAAATTAATATCACCACCCCTCTTACGTTTATTAAGATTACTACCTCCACTAATACCTATCATAATATTTCCTTCAACTTCCTTTCTTTGTTCTTGACTATTCTTCAATACAGCTTCAATTTCTCCTTCAGCGATAATGGCTTTTTCTAATAACGTTGAAAATGAACTAATTTGCAGCACATTCAACTTCTCGAGTACCAACGATTTCAATCAGTTCCTAAAACAACGTGTTTTAATCTCCTCAGTATCCACTCGATGTGGAGCAAATTTTGCTAACTTGTCGAACTTGACAAAATATTCTTCCACCGTCATATCTTCCTGCTTCAGATTCACAAATTGTTCTTCCATATTTCTCTTTAGACTTCCCTTCCTTGGCGGCATTATATGATAAAAATCTTACATTAATTCTCCTTCTTTACACAGATTCTTATTAATAGCACAATAAGAATTAAAAATTTTCTCATATAATCGCATATTTATTCAAATAGCACATAGTACATTTAGCTCCTAACATATAGCACTATCCCTTTTTAAATAATATCAGCATTAAAAACACAACTTTAAACAAAAGTTGTAATTCTCTATTCACACATAACTATTCCCTAGTTCATCAAACTTACCACACCTAGGGGTTCAGGAACTTGCCACAATTATATGAGTGTATGAACTTATCCTAGTCATACTTTTGGCGTCCATTCGCTAAGGGGTTCAAAACATTTCACATAATTATGAGTCATGAACTTACCATAAGTATGAGTTTTAAGAACTCAAAAATTAATCTTAATCTTATATTTATATAGAAAATAAAGATTTCACTCATACAAACATATATATTTATACATATGTTCACACATCGTTCTTGATATTACAACCATTAATATCATACACTATCAAAAGATACTATCGCTTAAACTTTAAGCAATCTACCGTCCACTCCCTTCACCAGTCTTCTTCTTACTGGGACACTTATTGCATTCGGCTTAGGACAATATAAGAAAATATGTCATTCTTGCTTAAAATTGAAGCACACGTTCTTCTTCATCATATATTCTCCCACGGGAGTCTTTCCACAATTGCTGCAGACTTGCTTCTTCTTTGGGTTTGACTTTTCAAAATCATCGATGTCGTTGCCCCTCCTTCTCTTTTTCTTGCCTTTCTGCTGCTTGATTGTCCCTTTAGACGATCCATCACCTTCAGTCTTCATCCTTTCCACCTGCGCCTTCAGCTCGTTTCATTCTTCAGTCATTTCGTGTAATGCTCGCTCCGTCTTCCACAACTCCACCAAGAGAAACACTTTACTCCGGAGTTCTTGAACTTCTGCAGATTCTTGATCTTATTTTTCAACTTTAGTCTTATTCTCTTTCTCCACCTTAGCTTCTTTGGACTCTGCCTCCTTATCACCACTCAGATACATCTCGGGATAATCATCATGATCGCTCCCTAGATTGACCATGGGTTCATCTTCTCCCACCTTCTCAACTGATTCGTTTCGCGCTGGCACCTCGGCTACTGGCACTGGTGCAACAGCCGCTAGCATCTCCGCACTCATTTTATCTTCTCCAGACATCCTACAATCAGTCTAAATAACATGATTAATACTTTTCTAGTACGAACTTCTCACATTATGTGTCCACATATCTCACTATCGACGCACTTCGGCAATCCCTCACTTAGTACTCTAAATGAGTTTTCTAGATTTCGCTTATGGTTATAATCCTAGGGTTTTCCCTACCCCACTTGAGGTTTATTGCCTAAAGCTCTTCTACCACTTGTGACACCTTGGTCACTACAGCTTTGATACCAACCTGTGACACCCCCAAATCAGGGTTACCTGATCCCCGAGTTTGGTGATCACGATCCATAATATAATACTAACTATCTACCCATTCATATAGAAATAGTAATACATATCACATTAACATATGTTGTTAATACATTAGTCCCAGGTCCGCTAACCTTAACATTACAATCATACCTCTTAGATATACAAAAAGGGTTTGCAAATACAACATAATAATAATGTTATTCATAACTAATTAATCACTAGGTCTTTGCCCTTGTTCTTCACAGCACCTTCTGCCACTTCGTCCCTAGCTGAAAAGTTTTATTTAGCATGGGTGAGCAACAAATTTTTCCCGCAAGTTAAGATATACAATAAATGTATAAGTATTAGAATAATAGACTATCTATTTTGATAGAATGAATCCAAAGTTTGGGGAACTTTGAATTAGTTGAACAATGCATTAATCAATAACAAGGCTTTTCCCTTTCTATGCAACATAATAATTTGATAATGAAAGATTACAACGCTTTCAAAGTTCTACGATATTCAAATGAATAAACAAGAATCAATTATACACAATAACAAAGTGGAACATTTTCCAAATTATGCTGAGTGATCTCACTAGATCTTTGAACTTATTTTCTCGGGTATGTATCAAAGATTTATTTTGATACATACGCAAGCGTATCAGATAACGACAAATATTAAATCATACCCCTCTGCAAGTATAACAAGTGATCAGCTTTATTATACCCGATATTATGCATAATACTTAACAGTGCGCAATGGCCGAATTTACGACCCAAAATGTTCCCTTTATATAAAAGGTTGTTCTTCTCAGTCTCAGAATCAAGATTTTGATTTAAAAAAGAAATGCAAGGATTTCAATATCTAATCACTTCTCTTTTCTTCTCAAACCTATCAAGTCCTAACAAATATTCGTCTAGCCAGAATAATTAGCTAAGACGTTTCTTAATATAATTTGACAATAAATATGAATTATCTGTACTGTTAATTCTACCTTCTATGAATATGAATATCCAACAACAGTTATTCTACAAATGTATATTCTCCGAATCAGTAACTTAATCATGCACTAACTGCGAATAATCAACAATAAATTCCCTGGACATTGTATAATTAGCAATAATTAACCATTATAATATTTGAATGAATATAACTCAAGGTTGAGTTAAGAAACTTGCCTTCTGCGTTGATTACAGCTACACAATATAATTAACTGCGTTCGTAAGACCTATATTCAATAATGTCGGTCTCACAATTAACACAATCATTTATAACACATAACACTGTATTTTACAGTCAAAATTTTTCTAGGCACATTACCACATAGCCACATTAGTGTTTATAACCTATATAAACACTTAACAAGTCTAACTAGTTCAGTCTGGTTGGACTTCGATCCATTCTCGGTGTTCTGGTCACCCTATCCGGTAATTAACACATTGATTGCCAATTATACTTGGTCTCTAAGCTTCAATATTATTTTAGATAAGTCAAATATCGTTTATAATATTTTTCGGAAGCTTTTAATAATTTATAAACAATTATTATAATTTATAATAATTTTTCAAACACTTAAATCACTTTTAAATGATTTAATTATCAAATAATCTTATCATTATTAATATTTAATAATATAAAAATATTAATAACATACTTGTCAAAATAGTAAAGTTATTATTAATAACTTAAAATATTTTTAAATCATTAATATTCTACTTAAATGATTTTTAAAGTAATTAAAATCATTTTTAAATCATCACCATTAATATTTAAATATTAATGAAATTATCATCAAAATATTAAAAGTAATTAATTATCACATAAAATATTTTTAATTCATTTCTCTCATTTTTAAATGATTTTTAGATTAATAAAATCATTTTTAATTCATTTATTTAATATAATAATTAAATAATTCTAATATCATTAATATTAATTTATTAATGAAATTTCTCCAAAAATATAGAAAATTATATTTTAAAGTCCCAAATATTTTTTAACACTTTTTTCTTATTTAAAATTATTTTAAATTAATAAAATTTTTTATCTTATTTATTTAATTTACTAATTAAATAAATCTAATATCATTAATATTAATTTATTAATAAAAATTCTCCAAAAATATTAAAAATCACATTCTATAACTCAAATATTTTTAAATACTTTATTCTTATTTAAAATGATTTTTTATAATATTAAATTATTTTCTTCTAATTTATTTAATATACTAAGTAAATAAATTAAATATCTTTAATATTGAAATAATTATAAATATTAAATAAAAATATTCCAATTGATCAAAAATTATTTTTCATAATTTAAAATAATTTTTAAAACCATTTTTGGTAATTTTTAGAATTTATTTCTATTTTTAAGCATTTTCCGGAATATTCAGAAAATAAAATAATTAAAACCGTCGCTGTAGGCCTTTAGCGACAAAAAGCGTCGCTGTTGGTGTTTTTGAGCCCAAGAACACTGACAGCCGGCCTTAACAGGAACCTTACTTTGACCATTATTGATTTTCAGTTAATACATGCTCAGGGCCATTTCAAACTTGGATCTTGTAGTGTTTAGGTAGCACTACCATTAACACCAATAATATCAGACATTCATCAAAATAACAAGGAGATCGGATCTCCTAAAATCATTGTCAGAGTACTGTTGGGTTTTCTAGGTAACCCAGAAACCCTGGCAGTCACAACATGCCATATAGAGGCTCGATGTTTATAGGGTTTTGGTCATCCAATCAGTTAGATTAAGGTCCACAGCTATAATACTAGTGTCAAGGTACAGTTACCTAACCCCATTTCAGTTAAAAAACATTCAAAGCTCCAGATTTGATCCGGTCAAATACTGACAGAAACCTTGTTCTTCATTTTTCTAGAAAATTCCCAGAAATGAAAGTCTATGCAAGTGGCCTAATTTGACCACCTGTCACGATCGATCTATTGACCTTTTTAATGTTCTACAAGAATTGAGTTATAGTTCATCTTACATGCTCCAATATGGTTACAAACAAAATATCAAAAAACTTACACACGGACATATATTAAGCCAAAAATAAGTTGTCAGACGTTGATCAAGGCTTTCTGGGTTACCCAGATTTGGCCCAGTCAACGTCAGTCAACGCGTTTTGACCGTTAATATCTTTAAATCCAGACATTAGATGGTACTAATTGCACTTGCATCGTAAAGAACACATACCAGTCTACCTGTAACAACTTTAAAACAACAAAAACATTAAACATAGAAAGATCTAGAGCGACTGACAATACTTGTCAGACCACTGCAAAAGCTCAAGAACAGATTTTGAAAAACACCATTTTAAAGCCATTTGATGTTATGGATCCATCATGGATCAACATAGATCAACTAAAAACATCTTTTAACACAAGACTTAACACTTAAACACAAAAGGTTTCTAAGCATACATGATCAAATTAGATTTTAGGGTTTACCTTCTCTTGTCCAATCTTTGATCCTTAATCTTCGATCTATGTGTTTAAGAGAGGTGTTTTATGAATGAGCAACTTGTATAATTCGAAGGTGTTGAGAGAGAATAAGTGGTTAAGAGTTAGAGAGAAAAATGAGCAAAATACTAGACATTCTCTCTCTTTAATCTTTTTTTATTACTTAGATACAATGAATGGCTGGCATATGTGTTAAAATGAGGCTGATTGCTGAGATTTTAGAGTCACCAAGTCAACAAAGTTGGTCACCTACTAAAGCTTTTGCAATATTTTACAAGTTACTAATTAAAGAATATAAAAAGGGCATTTTTGTCATTTATAAAATACATTTAATGGCATACATGTCCAATTAGCCAAACCCTTAGGGTTTAGGATTTGAGTTAGAGTTTAGGGTTTGGACCCTTTAGGGTTTAGGGTTTAAACCCTTTAGGTTTACAATTAAATTTCCAAGATTTTCGAATTTCGGTTTTCAAAATAGAAAATTAATATTCCAAAATTATAATTAGGATTCAATAATTGAATTAATATTTCCTAATCATAATATTCAATCTTGCTAATTAGGATTAATATTCCTAATTAAAATTGCTTAATTTATCAATTAGGGTCAAAATGGCCATTGAGGTTTATAACCCACGAATTAGGGTTTTAATTAGAAAAATAAATTTTTTAAATTATAATTAGGATTTGTAAAATAGAAATTAATATAACTAAAATATAATTAGGGTTTTCTAATCATATTAAAGTTTAATACACACAGTAGGCTTGCCAATTAGGATTAGCGTTTCCTAATTAGGGTTTAGGATTCCCAGATTTTAAATTAGGGTTTCTCGGCTTTCGATTAGGGTTTCTAACGGTATGTTAGGGTTTCCAATCCAGAGATTAGGGTTTCTAATATCTTATTAGGGTTTATTAATTTTAAACCTTATCCGATCAATCATTTATCAATAAATTTCTTCGGTACAAACACAAACTCATTAAAATAATTATTTTAATTAAAATTTCTATAGAATCCCTATCCAAAAATTAGGGTTAGGGTTTCTAAAGCTGTTAAGCACAACTCTACTCTAATTTTATTAGTCAATACACAAATTGACTCATTCTCGAGACTCGTATCACAATTACACCACACAATATTAATAATTAATATTAATATTAAAAAAAATTATTCGTAAATTTTGATTATTCGAAATCTCAGGTTATCACACGAGTTGTAGAGGAGGAGCCGCGTGATATCCACGTAGTCTATGAGGCAACCTTGATAGCGAAGCCTATATCTGTAATTGCCCCTATTTATGACAATGATGAGGAGGAGGAGATGGTGCCTCTACCTGAGGAATCTGATCCGAAGGAGGAGCCTATTCAGGAGGAACCCGTGGAAGAGGAACCCGAGCCCATGGAGGACTCCGACGGGACTACCTTTGAGGATCGGTTGCTAGGAGAGTATGAGGAGTAGATTTTGGAGTTAGGGAGTAGAATCGAAGAGCTAGAGACTAAGACTCTTGAGAGCCAGCTAGTAATGCAGGAGATGAAAGTAGAAATTGCTCACCGTAAGGAGGCAGAGATCCAGATGGGTGCCTTGTTTCATCGATCAGTGGCAAGGAATGTCGAGTTGGCAGGGAAATTAGAAGAATTGGAACAGATGGTGTTGAGTGAAAAGGCGAAAAAGGAGGCTCTTCGAACTCAGTTAGAGATGGAAGTGATGGATAGGATCCACTTCAAAGAGAAGTGGGAGGATTCTAATAACAGAGTAGGTGATCTTGAAGATGAGGTGCCATGCAAAAGAAGGAAGATGAACAAGATGGGCTATGCTCTATGCACGACCATGGAGAGATTGATCGATGGGGTAAATCACTACCCCACTGAGCAAGGATAGACCCGGCATACCATAAGTTGGGATATGGTGGCACACATCACACAGAAGGAGTATGAAAGCGCCGTGGAACGTGGGATGTTAGATTGAGTCTAGAGAGAAAAGTTCAGTAGTGTAATATTCTGAATTATGTGTTGTTAAAATATTGTTGAAATCTCAGTCTTTTTGTGTAAGATGTGAGATAGTGGTAAACCCTAAACTTTTGAAAAATATTAGAGGGGTAGTAAACTAGTGTTGTCCCCGTCTTTTGTTATATTAGGGGATATGTGCTTTCATTTATAGCAGTATGCTAGAAAAGAACATGTATTTTAACCATTTAGAATATGAATATAAATGATCTTATTGCAGAAACGTGTTAGAAACTTTTAGTTCTTTTCAATTGAGAAATGTTTGAATATGATAGTTAGATAATAAGTTGTAATTTTGTGATGCAGAAAATGCCGCACAGACATAGAATACCTATTCTAGAAGAGTCAGTTAACGATGAGAGAGGTCCAGTAGATCCGATACAGCGACTGGTAGATTTATTGGGAGAAGCTTTGAGGGGAAGAAATGAACCTGTACCACCCGTTCCCCGAGCTGTCCCAGTAAAAACCTTCAAAGACTTTAAGAGTGTAGGACCCCCAGAGTTCACGGGAACTACTGACTCGATAGTTGTGCAAACCTGGATCAAGGAGATCGAGAAGACCTTTACTATAGCACGCGTGGGTGAAGACCAGAAGACAATATTTTCCACATACATGATGAGGGGTGAAGCAAACTATTGGTGGGAAACTAATCAGCAAAGAGCGGAGGAAGGAACGATAACATGGGAAAGGTTTACAACATTGTTTTTCGAGAATTATTTTCCGAAGAGTATGAAGAGTAGGATGGAAGTGAAGTTCCTAGACTTGAAACAAGGAGATATGACGGTGGCACAATACGCTGCTAAGTTTAATGAACTAGCGGGATTTGCGGAGCACCAAGTTGGGGATGAAGAAAGGAAGGTGAGACGTTTCGAGCAAGGGTTGAAGCCGTGGTTGTATAATAAGGTATCAGTCTTTCAGATTGATACCTTTACGACTTTGTTGGAGAAAGCAGTCATTGCGGAAGGTGGCAGTGAGGCCTTAAGTCTATATCATAAGGGGAAGAAGAATAAAAACAATGGTAGTAAGCATCGTGGAGGAAGCAGCAGCGGAGGAAGTGTTTCTAGAAAAAGGAAATGGGAAAACAATAACAACAACCACAACAGCAACAACCGAAACAATAACCAAGGTGGGAGTCACCAGGGAAACTTCAAGAAAAGGACCGAAGCTTGCAACAAATGTGGAAGAAACCATCAGGGAGAATGCTGGAAAGGAAAGAACACTTGCTATAATTGCGGCCAAGAGGGGCACATCTCGCCAAATTGCCCAAAGCCAAAGAAGATCAGAGGATGTTTTGCTTGTGGATCGATAGAGCACCAGATAAAGGATTGCCCGAAGAAAGGAAACAGTGGAGCTAGCGGAGGCGAGAGAGTAGGGAGCAAGTTAATGATTGGTGGACCTGCACAACCCAACCGATCGACCGCTCGAACCTTTAACATGACTGTCCAGGACGAAGTGGCTGCGAAGGACATGGTGTCAGGTATAATCCCAATCAATAATATAAATGCTTATGTATTATTTGATTCGGGTGTCACCTGTTCTTTTGTGTTTGAAGAATTTGCTAGTAAATTTAGTACACCCCGAGAATGTTTAGAAGATTCCTTGAACATAGAGGTTGCGAATAAGGAAATAATCCCTGTAGAATACGTTTATCAAAATTGTCGCACAAACGTTAGAGAACATGAACTGAGCGTAGAATTGATTCCTATTAGACTGGGAGATTTTGACATAATATTGGGAATGGATTGGTTATATAACTATGCAATAATAATTGACTGTCAGAATAAGTGTGTGAACCTTCAGACTCCGAGTAAGTCTAAGGTAGTGTTTCATGGTAGCTCATCGCTTAAGCAATCGTGTTACGTTACGATGATGCAGGCCAAGAAGTTGTTAGGGAAAGGATGTATAGGTTATTTAGCTTACATCGTAGATACTCAGAAAAAAGGAGTAGAGATTAAAGATATACCCGTAGTGAACGAATTTTAAGACGTGTTTCCGAACGATCTGCCTGGTCTTCCACCGGACAGAAAAATCGAATTCGTAATAGACTTAGCACCGGGAATGACACCGATTTCGAAATCTCCATATCGTATGGCGCCAGTAGAAATGAAGGAATTGATGATATAACTTCAAGAGCTATTAAATAAGGGTTACAGTCGACCGAGTGTGTCTCCTTGGGGAGCACCAGTGTTATTCGTGAAGAAAAAGGATGGATCGATGAGGCTCTATATCAATTATCGAGAATTGAATAGAGTAACGATCAAGAATCGATATCCATTACCGAGGATAGACGACTTGTTTAATCAACTGAAAGGAGCAAAATGTTTTTCGAAAATCGACTTACGGACAGGATATCATCAACTGAAAGTTCGGGACGAGGACATACCAAAGACTGCGTTTCGAACCCTTTATGGACATTACGAGTTTTTGGTAATGTCATTAAGTTTAACTAATGCTCCGGCAGCAATCATGGACTTGATGAATCGAGTTTTTAAGCCATACTTGGATAAATTCATAGTAGTTTTCATCGACGACATTTTGATCTACTCAAAAACAGAGGAAGAACACGCCGAACATCTGAAGATTGTTTTAGAGGCACTGCAAAGGGAGGAGATGTATGCGAAGTTTTCAAAATGTGATTTTTGAATGAAGAAGGTTCAATTCTTAGGCCACGTGGTGGATGAGAATGGAATCTCTATAGACCCCGAAAAGGTTGAAGTGGTAAGTAGTTGGGAACAACCGAGAACACCGACGGAAGTAAGGAGTTTCCTAGGGTTAGCAGGGTACTATCGAAGATTCATCCAAGATTTTTCTAAGATAGCGACCCCGTTGACTAATCTGACGAGGAAGATAGTGAAATTTGTATGGATCGACAAATGTGAAGAGAGTTTTCAAGAGTTGAAGAAGAGATTAAGCGAAGCGCTTGTATTATCCCTACCAGATGATACGGGAGGATTCGTGGTGTATAGTGATTCATCGCATAGAGGACTAGGCTGTGTGCTAATGTAGCATGGCAAGGTCATTGCATATGCATCACAAAAATTAAAGGATTACAAAAAATGATACCTACCCATGATTTGGAGTTAGCGGGAGTAGTTTTTGTGTTAAAGATCTGGAGATATTATTTGTACGGAGAGAAATATGAGATATACATGGACCACAAAAGTCTGAAATATATCTTCACACAGAAGGAGTTGAATATGCGTCAAAGGAGGTGGTTAGAACTCATCTAAGATTACGACATTGAGATTATTTATCACTCAGGAAAGGCAAACGTAGTTTCTGACGCTCTGAGCAGGAAATGAAGGGAGAAATTATTTCAACTGACTACTCAGGAGGAATTAATAAGAGATATGGAGAAGTTGGAACTAGAAGTGAACGAACCCGAGAAGCCTGATGAGAAATTATTTGTAATGGAAGCTTGTCCGACATTATTAGATAAAGTAAAGGAAGCACAGGAGAAAGATGAAGAATGCGAGAAAATCAGGAAAAGAATTACGTATAATGTGGAAGAAAAATTTGGAATAGATAAAGATGGTATTCTAAGATTCGAAGAGAGAGTGTGGGTACCAACGGTAACCGAGTTAAGAGAAGAGATTTTATAAGAGGCACATAATACGACATATTCTATTCATCCGGGAGGCACTACGATGTATCGAGACTTGAAACAACATTTTTGGTGGCCCAATTTGAAACGGGAAGTCGCAGAGTGCGTTAGTGGATGTTTGACTTGTCAACGCGTAAAAGTAGAGCATCAACTGCCAAGTGAGTTACTTCAACCGTTAGAAATACCAGAGTGGAAATGGGAGCATATTACGATGGATTTCGTGGTAGGACTTCCGGTCACGCAGAAAGGTTTGGATGCCATTTGGGTTATCGTGGATCAACTTACAAAGACCGCACATTTTCTACCGATCAAGATCCGCTATAGTATTAATTAGTTAGCAAGTCTGTACGTAAAGGAAATTATTTCACGACATGGAGTATCGGTATCGATTGTTTCTAAACGACACGCGTTTCACGTCAAAATTCTGGAAAAGCTTGCAAGAGAGGATGGGAACACAGTTGATGATGAGTACAACTTATCATCCTCAGACAGATGGACAGAGTGAGCAGATAATACAAACGCTAGAGGACATGCTTAGAACTTGCATGATGGACTTCAAGGGAAATTGGGACGACTACCTACCCTTAGTCGAATTTGCATATAATAATAGTTACCATGCGAGTATTGGCATGCCACCGTACGAAGCTCTTTACGGAAGGAAGTGCAGGACGTCATTATGTTGGGACGAAGTCGGTGAACGAAAATACTCAGACCAGAGTTAGTACAACAAACTGCGGATGTGATGACAGTAATAAGGGCTAGACATGTGGCAGCTCAAGATCGCCAGAAAAAGTATACAGATTTGCATCGGCAAGACCGCGATTTTGAGATCGGCAGTTTTGTATTTTTTAAGGTATCTCCATGGAAGGGAAAGATCTGTTTCAGCAAGAAAGGGAAACTGAGTCCAAGATTCATAGGACCGTTCGAGGTACTCAAACGAGTGGGCGAAGTAGCATACAAAGTTGCACTACCACCCGAGTTGGAGCGCATCCATAACGTTTTTCACATATCTGTGTTGCGTCCGTACAAGTCAGACTACAAGCACGTGATTTCTTATGAACCCATTCAGGTGGAGAAGAACTTAGCATATGAAGAAATTCCCGTTCAAATTCTGGATAGGAAAGAACAAACTTTAAGGATCAAAGTCATTTCTTCTGTAAAAGTACTTTGACGTAACCATGATGTCGATACTCAACTTATCACTTTATTACTTGTTGACCACGTATACTTGCGTGTTGTGCGTATATAGATTTTACCCAACTATACGTGGTCAACAAGTAATAAAGTGATAAGTTGAGTATCGTTCCCACAGAGAATTATTTAATAAAAATCACCAAGTACTAACCCGTAACCAACTCAATCTTATTTAAACGAATGAATTTAATGTTATAAATTAAAATATTTAACTAAACTAATTCTAATTACCACTAATTAAAAATCAGATTATAGAGATTTAAGATCACAACTTCACTTATTGCTTCATTTAGGTTAACACACTTCTCATCAATTATTCTCTATCCCGAATTGTTAATCAAGAACACGAAAGTAGTATTAACCACCTCTCGATGCACTAATACCGTATTAACGTCAATCCACAATTAAGATAGAAATCCGTTAAGCACCTTAATCAACTAACACACTATATCTCTATGTGAATTACAATTGAAGAAGGTTTAAGAGTAAGTTCTCTATAAGATTACATATGGCGTCAAGCATATCTCTACCTTAACACACATCAAGTTTAAGCTACTAACAAAATCCTGAACACATGCTATCATGATTAGATCTAAATCAATACTTCATCTCTCGAGTTCATATAGATTATCACGGTAATTGATGGCCAAGCAATTAAACAATTAAGTCCAAATCACAATAGACAATCCTCTAAACAGAACATAATAATTGATAACGAAGCATATTAAAATAAACTACACAATAAGATCCATTGTAATCTCAAACAAAGAATTAGTTCATTATTATTGAATTAAAACTAAGAATCCACAATTGAATACACATTAAAAGATAAAGATAGAAGAAGATGAGAAGAAATAATCTATTGTGTGTAGATTTGACGCTCCCTCCTTGCTCCTACTTTGAATCTTCAATGGTCTCCAAGTTGTTTCATTCTCCAAATCTCATTAGAACTAGTGTTTTTCTCTAATTTACTCTAATCTAATTTAATTGAATGCTCTCTAATCTCCTAATCTTCCTTTCTAATCTATGTTATTCCCCTCCTTTTATAAGCCTTTGTACATGTCTTTAAGTCCTCTTGGAAGTCCTTGAATCAAACAACTCGAAACAATTCTTTTCGGACTCAAATTCGGACAAAATCTCTTCACTTCCGCGTATACCCAGCCCCGGCTGGGTATTTCCTTTGTAACTATCCAGCCCCGGCTGGATAGCAATCTGCTAAAGCTCACAGGTACCCAGCCCCGGCTGGGTACTAAGCACAAAAACGCCCAGCCCCGGCTGGGTACCAATCTGCCAAAACGATTTTCTGCTGGAACCTCCTCTGCTAAAACTGCCATAACTTCTAAACCGAGAGGGGTTACGAGGCCCGCGACATATCAAATCGAAGCTATCGACGAGATCTACAACTTTCATTCTTTGAGCTTTGAGAAATAACGAACGCATGATAGTCGAAATTGAACTGGAAGTGACTGCTATGAAAATCACCACCCAAAACGGTGAAGTTCAACGTCCGTCGGTAGAAATGTCATAACTCTTTCATCCGAACTCCGATTTGAATGATTCAAGATGTTACGGAAAGCTAAGAAGATGCTCTACAATATAGTCCAAGCTCCAAGCCAAGAACATGAAATGAACATAAAATTATAAACGATGTCCGGATTGCTTTTTCCTTGCATTTTCCTTGCCAATAATCGCTCACACCGCTTCCAAACGTATAACCTACAAAACGAACACAAAATGCATGAAAAGTAACTAAGACACATGAATAAAAGCAACTAATTCAAGTAAAAGATACCGGATAAGTAGGTATAAAACCTACTTATCAGTGGCCCACACATGAGTGGCCCTCTACTTGTAAAGAAAATCCTCAGAACAGGGCATTACTGGCTCTCTCTCAAAGCTGACTATTTTGATCACGTCAATAGATGTTATCAATGCCAAATTCATGGGAATGCTATCCACGCCCCTCTATGGGAGCTCCACAATATGAGTTCGTCTTGGCCCTTCTCAATGTGCGGAATGGACGTGATCAGGCCCATCGAGCCCAAAGCCAGTAATGGGCATCAGTTTATCTTCACCATAATCGACTACTTCACCAAGTGGGTAGAAGTAGTCTCCTTCCCCAGGGCTACCAAAGAAGTCATCATTGCTTTCATTAGAAACAATGTCATTTGTCGATATGGACAACCAAAGGTAATTGTGTCAGACAATGCTAAGAACCTCAACAACAAAATGATGGAGGAGTTATGCAGTAAATTCCATATCAAACATCTCAACTCCGTTATCTACCATCCAAATATGAATAACTATCTTGATTTTTATCTTTGTTATGGTTGCGTTTCTTTGTATGATGTTTATGACTTTTATGGGAATTAATATGTTTATGTATGTGCTTTCTTCTAGAGGGAGCAATAGGGGGTAAACCATATTGTTCGGAAAAAGTACCTAACTCATACTTAGCCTTGTTTTTATCTTTACTAGCTTGCTTAGCTAACTTAAAATCAATGCACATTTTTAATCCAATTTTTTGAATATAGCTTATAATATCACCATAAGTTAGATTATCATAATCAATATAACCTAGATTTTTACTTAATTCTTCACAAACTTTATGAGCAAATAATGAAGGTAAACCATTAACGAATTTCTCTTTCTAGAATGGTTTATTGTTATCATTACGCATCATAACTCGAGAAGTAAACACATCTTTGTACCATTTAAAATCACTTAGAGTGGGACAAGTGAGGTTACTTAACTAAGCGTGAATTCTTTCTATGATGTTACTAGGAGTTCAAACAAAACGTTTAATTATGGTGAAAATTAGAGTATTGACTCCATCAGGCGGACCAACACCAACATCTTCATCAAAGATGGGGTTGCTGTCATCATCTAATTGGACAACATGGATTATTGATAATCTAGTATCTTCTGTGAGATCTTTTTCCCACCAAGATCTAAGAATACCAGTAAATCCACTAGCTATTAATTCAACGATATCTAGCTGAGTCAGGTTGTTGAATTTGGTGATATAGTTATTAGCTACTGTTAACGCCAAGATCTTTCTTCACATCCCAATCACTAAGACGCGTTCGATATCCTGCACAGTTCAACAAGTCAACACCAAAAGCTTGACGGCTTGACCATCGGGGGATAGCTCCGGCGTGAGAGTCAGTATCGGCGATCACAAGGTTAACAATGGAGAAATAATATGTCTAGTGTATTGAGAGAGATAATAGTTAGGTTGAATGTTATTACTTTTTTCTTGTGTGATCATTGTCCCATATATATTTGGTCTGGTTTTTTGTGCCACCTACAACTACCTGACACAACCCCCCACTACAGTCCTCTCAGCCGAAAGTGTGCTGCTCACCCACTACATTCTGCCACTGTTTGTCACCGCCGGTTGACTGAGTCCCATTCTCATTAATGCCATGCATGTGGTTGTAGACACTCGAAATTTTCTGTACTACTGTTACTAATATTGCAGGAGGACAGATTAGTCTTTTAAGAGACAACCCTAAAAGACAATCCAAATCCATACCGGATACTACCGGAAGTTCAACATCAAACCCTGAATCGCAGTCTGGGAGTAACCAAATCCAACCTCGGAGATAACCCCGAGACCTACAGATACAATACCGGAACACACACCGGAGAAGACCGATTAATCTCGGAAACAGCTCCGAGGTATCCAGTCTCAGTCCCAACTATGGGAATATCCACCAACCTTGGTGATAACCCCAAGGAATGCAGTTTTGGCGATAACCCCAAAAATACTTGTTTCAAATGCAACCAGCTTCAATCTCGGTACTCACAATGAGATACACTGCACCAACCCGGAAATAACATCGGGAAGACAGGCACACCTCAAAGATGACAATGAGGACCTTCAACAATTGCAGCAGTCCAATCCCAGTGAAGTCTGAGCAACATCTGCTTTATCAGCCCAATCCAATGATAACATCAGTGAGGGGAAATATCATCATCTCGTCAACACGATGCCATGTCACGTCTCTACGTAACGATGTCCCACAAGGCTAACCAATCTTGAGTGACTATTGTGCGGGGTAACAGATTAAAGTTGAAGCTTGAACACCGGAGGGCATCGTCCCATCTTCAATGACTTCGCATAAACTCTAATCCCATGTCATCGTACAACTCTCGACAACGGTGGTCCGAAATAGGTCCTGTATACCTCAAACGGATGCCCAGATTGCACTTCTAAAAATCCGAGTTGACATTACAGCACCTGAGTGTACGTACTTCGAGACGACCTGACCCGACAAACCCGGGCCAACTCGGGTTGCCTCTGGTACATCTGCGGCTCATATTGCCTATAAATAGAGGGCTTGGGGTGCTGATTTTCTAAGAGAAAAAGACGGGGAAACCCTGTACAATTTTCTCTACACTCGCCATACAATGTATTTTCCCACTTTTAAACACCTGTGAGCTCTTATATAGCCTCTTTTGTACCCACAAAAGCCAGTGTTTACCCACTCTAAAGATATAGAAGCCTTTTTTACCAATTAGCTGTAAGCCTTCTCACACACTTTAGAGTCTTTCTCTGCATCTTTGCACACACCCTTCTACACATTGAGAGTCGTATTGCTTGCTTTTGCTCGGACTTCGGTCCGTGGTTTCATTCCAATATATATATTTATATATATATATATATATATATATATATATATATATATATATATATATATATATATATATATTGACTAACATTATCGAGTTATGCCTCGATTGAGCCTAGACTTCGGTCTGGAGTGTTTACTTGCTTTTCTATATATATACATTTATATATATGGACTGTGTGACGGAACCTTGTTCGATGAGCCTAGACTTTGGTCTGGAGTGTTTACTACTTTAATATATATATATATATATATATATATATATATATATATATATATATATATATATATATATATATATATATATATATATATATATATTAACTGTGTGTCAAACTCTGTTCGATGAGCCTGAATTTTATATCCGGTGCATTTATTCGCTTTTATATTTATATATTTATAATTATATATATATATATATATTTATTTATTTTCGTCCAACCTGGAGTTTCCTTCATGGCGGTTGACCGTATTTACAGCTTTATTTACGTTTTGGCTCGCTTGGAGTTTCCTCCGTGGCGGTTGATAGCTTTTAATAGCTTTATTTATATTTTTGATCCCCCATGGAGGTGCTTCGTGGTTGGTGATCATGTCTGTATATATATATATATATATAAATATATATATATATATATATTTACCACTTTTATATATATACCTGTTTACTGCTTTCATACAAATTGCATCATTTTGTGAGCCTATGAATCATGTGATCACAGATTCATTTCATTGAATCTAGATTCGGTTCCCGTGATGGACATTTTTAGCTATAAACATCTTGTAAATTATTCTGCGGTGTTTGAATTTCCTCAGATTGTTTCCATACCCACGAGGAAGTCGGCATTATTTTTGTATATTATTTTCATACGGATGCCTCGCATCCGTCAAATAAAATCAATTCAGCCGCTCACTTAATAAAAATGGGAGTGTAAAAGGTCTCAATTCCTATTCAGCTTCAGGGTTTGAAAAACCTCATTTATAAAACATCACTACCATATTTTGCTAAAAACTGAATTTTTACATAGATTCAAACCCTGTGTATATAGGTTCGAATGAGGCCTAGCACAATTTCCATATAACAACACATTGACCCACACAAACACACACTCAGATAATAGTTTCTTGAAAAGAGATGGTCACCGTGGTAACACGGATGTCGGGGGGTGCCTAACACCTTCCCCCCGCATAACCACGTCCCCGGACCCTAAACGAATCTCGGTTTCGCCGACCCGTATATCAGTGTCACATCACTAGGTCAATGTGCAAACCTTTTATCGGTTTTGTTGGTACAACCATTTAGAAAACCAACTGGCGACTCTTAACAGTCCCATCGTCGACATCATACATGTCGGACCTTTTTCACTTGTTTTTTCAAACAAATCTCACCTAAAATGAGAACACCAAAGAACAAGTAACGGAAAGGGACACCCAAAAATCCTAACGTCGACAGGTGGCGACTCTGCTGGGGACTCTGGTAAGAGGACTTAAGTCGCTATCACAATCTTTTCAAAACTGTTATCTGCTTATGTGTGGATGTTGCATTTACATTTGATGAATGTGTACGAATGCATTTCCTTACTTAGTGCTTCGCACTATAAACTGCTTTATGATATTAGTGCTTCGCACCATATCTGCTTGTGATGTTAGTGCTGTACATGTCATCATTTTCATACGGTGAGACGCGATGTATGTGAATGTATGTTGTGTGGTCCCTCCACCAGGAGGCTATCCCATCGGTGTTTGATTACTGGACTAGTGAGAAGACTAATTCTCCGAGGCTCAGGAAAGGCACCACCCAAATTCGCTCCAGTTGAAAGACCGAATTAACTTCCCGTCAAGTAGATTGCGATGATTTGGGAACTTCATGCCAAAAAGCCGCGAGAGTAGCCTAAGATAGGTCAGCCTCTGATAAACCCAAAATGGAGGAAAGTCTCTTTATAATTTCATTTCAATTACTTGTAAACACAATTACTTGTAATTACATTCCATATCTATCTCCCTGTAATGAAAAATATATAGAAATGTGTCCGCGTACATGTTACAAATAGCTAACATCCGTTTTGCAGGATAAAATTCTTAAAATGGACACATCACATAACATGTTATTATACACCTCCCCTAAAGAGTAAACTATGCAAGTCTTTCGCAGGGAATAAATCGGACCTACCACCCGGTCAAAGTCCAAAAAGGCAACAAGCCTACATTCAATCATGTCATCATCCGACCAGACTGAACTTAATCCAGTTTCTCATAAAGAATTCGACGGATTAAGTAAATAAATTACAGATTTGGCTGTTCTACTCAAAGAATTACACCAGTCTACACAGGGTCAGAAAATACCCGTACATGCTGAATCCTCCACACAAGGGGGAGACTCGGTCATTACCATACCGAAACCACAGTTGGATATAACCAACAAAACTCTTGATGCCGACCATCCCACTGAAGATCAAGACACTGACGACATCAAAAAGAAAATCCTCCAAATGGAAGAGATCCTTCGCATTATCAAAGGAATTGGAACACACGGGAGTGTTTCATATGCTGATCTGTGTATTTTTCCTGGTGTTCAATATCCAGAAAAATTTAAAACTCCTAACTTTGAAAAATATGACGGGTTAGGGGATCCTTACACACATCTAAAAGTATTTATTGGAGAACTTGGATCCTATGCAGCGGATGAAAAGCTCAGAATGCAATTATTCCAAAAGAGTATAACTGGAGAAGCCCGTTCGTGGTACACAAGATTAGACAACTCCAAAATCCATAGTTGGGAAGAGCTAGCACATGCCTTCCTCACTTAATACAGTTTTCAAACTCAAATGGCTCCTGATCGATATCAAATTACCAAGATCAAGAAATAGTCTAACGAGTCTATCAGAGAGTATGCTCAAAGGTGGAAATGCCTGGCTGCCCAAGTTAGTCATTATATGGTAGAATCAGAAATGGTCATGACTTTCATAGACCTACAAGAAGCTCCCTTCTATGAGAGAGTTTTAGCCGGCATCGGCAAACCATTTTCCTAAATGGTCAAGCATTGGGAGATGGCTGAAATGGGGTTGAAGTCAGGAAAGATTCAAGACCTAGCCGCACTCAAAGCTATTGTTGATCACATCCAATCTGGAAATTATGGGAACAACCCCCGGAGGGTCCATAAAAAGAAAGAGGAAGATGTTTCCCTAATACTACAGGGGCAAAAAGGCAATCCAAACATGCATATTCAAAGAAGAAACTACACTCCCTTTCCAGCACAGTCTGCAAACCCTCCAGTACCAAAAGGTGGAGAAGTCAAACGCCCTTGAGTGTTTACACCCTTAGGGGATACCCTCGAGAACATTCTAAATCTTCTGACAACACAGAATAAAATTACGCATCTTCTTCCACCAGCTAGCCCTAATGGACGGGGTTTCAATGCTACTAGGAAATGTGCTTATCATACCGGGGTACCTGGACATGATACTCAGGATTGCTGGGACTTGAAACACAAGATCCAGGACCTAATAGACAATGGGGAGATCATAGTCACCAAACCCAATCAGCCTCATGTTCAAGACAACCATCTTCCTCAACACAAAGAAGAAGAGGTCAACATAATTAATTGGAGCAGTGGACAGAGTTCCAACTTCAGCTGTGATTCTTCCCAAACCATCAAAGATGGTGATGATAGATGGGAATATGCTAAGTTCTAGTTCGTAATGGAACGAAAGATGAAAGCTCTCTGCAAACAAATTGAATAATTGGCGAAACTGGTGACTTATCAACATCAAGTGACTCGTCAGTTAATCAGCCAGGAGCACGCCAGTCTCCTACCCATTGTCATGAATATTCCCTCGTCACCTTCAGAAAATGAAATGCTAGAAGACAAAGTGACGAAGAGAGCAAATGCCAAAGCCCATCAGAATTTCACCAACAAAAGGGAATTCACCTATCTGGGCCAACCTATGGAGGAAATTCTTCATAGGTTAATCAATGAAGGAAGGATCAGTTCACTTCTACCTCTAATCAACCCTCGTTCAGGACGGTACAACTCTGATGGAGTATGTTAATACCACTCCCAGTCTCGCGGTCACATCACAGAAGAATGCTGGGCACTCCGCCACCTTATTCAAAATCTAATCGATAGTGGTGTACTGCGCTTGGCAGATAACGACACTGTGTTACGTGCAAGTGAGAATGCAAGCCCTAATAAGTTAAAAAGTGTGGTAGCAGTCATATCCACTGAAGATGATGGGATTAATGCCTTACTCACAATGCCAACAATTTAACTCAAGGGAGGAAACAATCCTTTGAAAGTGGCCGCTCCCGAGCCAATCAACTTGCCGTGCAGAGCACAATATCCCATTGTTAGCTTGCGCAAAGTCCCATTGAATTAATGAGAGGGTGAAGGATCCACCTCACATACAACTTCTATGGTGTTAAAGGAAAACCCGTTGTATCTCCCCCATCGGGCGATGAAGTCTACCACCAAATCGAAGGGAAAAATACCCATGGAGAATATTGAGAAATTCCTCCGCGCTGTGGGTCATAACGAAGCTGCGGTGGTTTTAATCTTGAAAGAAGTTCCACAACAAATATCAATTTTGGACTTGGTCCTAACTTCCGAGAATCACCGGAAGGTCTTGTTAAAGGTTTTGGAAGAAGCCTATCTCCCGACATTAGTGGATACGGAAAAATTTCAACATATGGTTGATCACATTTTCAACAACAATGTGATATACTTCACTGATGATGACATACCGCCTGAAGGGACCGGTCATTGCAAACCGTTACACATTGCGGTCTTGTCCTCTGGATATATGGTAGCTGGAGTCCTAATAGATGGAGGTTCCTCTCTGAATATTTTCCCATACGCTACCTTGGTGAAGATGAACATCAATCTCAACCGAATTCGGAGTAGCCATATCGTCATCAAAGCTTTTGATGGAGCCTGCCGAAATTCGGTCGAAGTAATTGAGTTGCCAATTAAAATTGGTCCTCACACATTCTGCGTATCTTTCCATGTGCTCAAAATAGATTCAGGATACAACCTGCTCCTTGGACAACCATGGATTCATATGGCTGGGGCAGTCCCCTCCACTCTTCACCAACAGTTGAAATACATTATCAACAATAGCCTGGTCATAGTCAACATCGAACCAGAGATTCCTCAACACGGAAACATGCCATTCATCAATGCAAATGCCGATGTGGAACCAGTCAATTTTCATACTTTGGAAATAAGCAACACCCAATACCATGCTATTGGAGCACCATTGCCCGAACCCAAAATTTCTGTCGAGGTAATGTCGGCTACTCAAGAAATGATGTCGTCAGGTCATAAACCGGGACAAGGGTTGGGTAAAGATTGCCAGGGTATCAAATACCCTATTCACTTAACCAAGTAAAGTGGAACAGCTGGACTAGGCTATTCTTCCAGCTCTCATCACAAGAATCCTCAAAAAAATCAGCAGATTCCTTCAGCTTCAACCATGTGGCGTTTAGCTTCGCCTTCAAACTTCGAGTCCGCACAATCTCCAATGAAGGTGCCAGCCAATGTAATAGCTATGCTATGTCCCAAGCCGGTACCGGTGAAGGAGAAAGAAATCTTTGTTCCAAATCCCGCAGTGGAAGAAGAGGAACGAAGAATTAAGCAAAAAGTCATACGGATGATGTCCGGTATACGCATCATCGTTCATGATGAACATACCAACAGATACACCCCAGACGATGATTGCCCAGACGTAATGGCCATCATTTGGGACAAGGAGGATGATGATAATCCCTCCATCACTACGATCCACCCGGGCTTTACCCTTGCCAATTGAAACAACATTCTTTACTTTGGTCGACGAGGGTAAAACGGGCAGAACTCTTTCTGCCCTATAGATATAATAACTGCTTACTTTTCTGTTCAGTATTAGCAGTTTATGTTTCCAGCACATGCTAACATTGTGTATGATCAACGCATTTCATATATACTAAGTGAAAGCATATTTTATTTTAGGACTCTGAATTTAAATGTGCTTGTACTTGCTGATACGGTGCCTCTTCTACACAGGGATTGTACCTTTGATGTAGAGATGAATTCATCCTTGATGGATATACAAGATGACATTGAGGTGCCTCCAGAAATTCGAGAATGGGTCAAAGACAAACCTAAACCCAACCTTGATCAAACCACTTCTTTCAATCTCGGAACCTTAGAAAGCCCTAAGTTAATCCAGATTAGTTCAGACCTTACCCCAAATAAACGGAATGACATGGTTACGTTATTAACCCAATCCAGGATGTGTTTACATGGTCTCATGAAGACATGGTGGGTTTGTCCGCTAACATTGTCCTTCATCGCCTTCCCATTAAAGAGGGATTTAGGCCAGTCAAGCAGAAGCTCAGGCGATTAAAATCTGAATGGAGTTTGAAGATGAAAGAAGAAATTGTGAAAAAATTTCAAGCTGGCATCATAATGGTGTCTACATATCCTGAGTGGATATCCAACATTGTACCCGTGCCTAAACCTAGAGGGAAGGTGCGAGTTTGTGTGGATTACCGAGACTTGAATAAAGCTTGCTTAGAAGACAGCTTTCCTGTGCCATTTATCCACATTCTCATTGACAATACAGCACAATACGACATGTACTCCTTTGCTGATTGCTTTGCGGGGTATCATCAGATTATGGTTGCCGAGGAAGATCGTGAGAAAACTGGTTTCATCACTCCTAGGGGAACTTTTTGCTATAGACGGTTGTCATTCGGCCTCATCAATGCTGGAGCTACCTATCAACGAGATATGATGGCTCTTTTCCATGACTTAATGCACAAAGAGATTGAGATATACATGGATGACATCATTGTCAAGTCCCAGAAGGAGGATGACCATATAGACCATCTTAGAAAGTTATTCAACAGGTTGCGTAAGTACAACTTGAAGTTGAATCCAGCTAAGTGCGCCTTTGGCATTAAATCAGGCAAGTTGCTAGGATTTCTAGTCAGCCACAAAGGGATAGAGCTGGATACTGCCAAAATCCAAGCCATCATTGAAATGCCCATTCCTCAAACAGAGAAGGAAATACGGGGATTTTTGGGAAGAATCAACTTCATCAGCAGGTTTATCTCCCAACTCACAGCTGCCTGTGAGCCAATCTTCAAGCTATTAAGGAAGAACTCCTCCATGAAATGGAATGATGAGTGTCAAAAGGCCTTCCTTACAATCAAGAAATATCAAGTCAAATCTCCTGTTTTGGTGCCACCCAGGGATGATGTTCCCCTGTTTATGTACCTGTCCATAAGTGACAATGCCATGGGCTGCATGCTGGGACAGAAGGATGATAGAAGCCAAGAACGAGCTATCTATTACCTCAGTAAAAGGTTCAGCAGCAGTGAACACAAGTACACTCTGATCGAAAAGATGTGTTGTGCTTTAGCATGGGCTTCCATGAGGTTACAACATTACCTCCATGGTCACACAACCCATCTCATATCCCGCGTAGATCCTCTCAAGTACGTGTTCAACAAACCCATATTAAATTGCCGGCTGTTCAGGTGGCAGTTGATCCTACAACAATTTGACATCGTATATGTGACTCAAAAGTCCATCAAGGGACAAGGAATCGCGGATCAACTGGCCGCCGCACCTTCAAGGGATTTCAAACCCTTGGAAATATATTTCCCCGATGAAGGAGTAATGACAGCGCAGCAACACAATCAGTACGATACGCGCCAATCATGGAAGATGTATTTTGATAGAGCTGTTAATATGGAAGGTTCTGGAGCTGGAGCAGTTCTAGTATCTGGTACGGGGGAGCAGTATCCCGTCACCGTCGAATTACAGTTTGTCAGCAGAAACAACACGACTGAGTATGAAGGCTGTCTCATGGGGCTAAAACTTGCCCGTTCAATGGGCATCAGGCGGTTAACTGTCCTTGGAGATTTGGAGTTGGTAATCAGACAATGCACCAGAATCTATCAAACCAAGGAGCTACATCTGTTGCCTTACCATCGGTAGGTTTTGAAGATGGCTTTGGAGTTTGAAGAAATCTCCTTTCTACACATTCCTCGTAATATGAATGACTTTGCAGACACATTAGCAACTTTGGCCTCCTTGATTCGCATATCGGACAAGGAACACTTGCCAAGCATCACAATTGCCCTGAACAAGGCCCCAGCCTATTGGAATTATGTTGGAGAAGTATCAGATGAGCTACCTCCCATCCAACCTACTTGGTATCAGCATATCAAGGACTATCTGTGAGATGGATCTACACTCGCTGAGGTGAGCCTGACTGAGAAAAAGTGGATCCATCGACTTGCTATGAAGTTCTACCTGAGTGGAGATGTGCTCTACAAAAGAGATGCAGGACTAGGTCTCCTCAGGTGTCTAGACAAAGACCAAGTCCAAAGTCTTATGGATGAAATCCATGGTGGAGTCTGTGGCCCCCACATGAGTGGCCCCCTCCTTGTCAAGAAAGTCCTCAGGACAGGACATTATTGGCTATCTCTCAAAGCAGATTGCAACGACCACGTCAAAAGATGCTATCAGTGCCAAATTCATGGGAATGGTATACACACCCCTCCACGGGAACTCCACAATATGAGTTCACCTTGGCCCTTCTCAATGTGGGGAATAGACGTTGTTGGGCCCATCGAGCCTAAAGCCAGTAATGGTCACCGATTTATCTTCATCATGATCGACTACTTCACCAAGTGGGTAGAAGCAGCCTCCTTCCCCAGGGTCACTAAAGAAGTCATCATTGCCTTCATCAGAAACAATGTCGTTTGTCGATACGGACAACCAGAGGTAATTGTGTTAGACAATGCCAAAAACATCAACAACAAAATGATGGAGGAATTATGCAGTAAATTCCACATCAAGCATTTTAACTCTGTCATCTATCGTCCGAAGATGAGCGGTGTTATTGAAGCGGCTAACAAAAACATCAAGAAGATAATGCAAAAGATGTCCGCCAACCACAATGATTGGCTTGACCTATTGCCTCTGACTCTGTTAGCCTACAGAACCTCCATGCGCACTTCAACTGGGGCAACCCCTTACACTTTAACCTATGGGATTGAAGCAGTACTCCCCATAGAAGTTGAGATGGAATATCTTAGAGTGTTTATAGACGCTCAGCTGGATGAAGACCAATAGGTACAAGATAGGTATCACCAATTATCTCTAATAGACGAAATGTGAACCACGGCTATCTTCCATGGTCAGTTATATCAGCAAAGGATCGCCAGATCCAACAACAAAAAAGTCCAACTACGGTAATTTAAACAATATGACTTGGTTTTGAAGAATATTCTTGACAACCAAGATCAGGCTAAAGGAAAAATCGCTCGTAACTGGGAAGGCCCGTTTATTGTCAAGGAAGTATTGACAGGAGGCGCTCTCAGATTGCAAGAGATGGACGGCGATGAATTTCCACAACTCATCAACTCAGACACCGTGAAATGGTATTATGTCTGAAATAACCAGCAAACACCCTAATGCATAATCATCAGGTCACCAGTCATTCTGGTTCTTTAACCCTTTACCACCTACAACTTTCCTACACTTTGCCCCTCAGGGAAACATACATTTCAAGCCAGCAGCCTGGCTCTCCTTTGCGTTCCTATGACTTAGGTTATCCCACCGTGGATTGAACCTCTTCCGTTTGTAGTTTGGCTACCAATACCTGGGATTAAACTTTTCATACCTGCAGTTTATCCTCAACCAGGGATTAAAACTTTCGCCTCCCCGCACTCTGACCTGCACATGGGATCACGCTTTTCTTCTCGCCCTGAGGGGAGAACTACGTCGACCTGATCTCCTCTTCAATAGGAGTACGTAGGCAACCATTTCATATGCTCAGTCGCAATAAAACAAAAAACAACAAAAACATTTCTACCCTTACAAAAACAAAAAAAATAACAAACACATTCCAACACCATGTCAGCCATATACAGCGTTGAACCTCATACACAAGGTTCAAACTACGCAGACCTGATCTCCTCTTCAATAGGAGTACGTAGGCAGCCATTCATGGTGCGGTCTCACCCCTACCAAAACACAAACCATTGTCAACTGGTACTGGGATTCTTTTTCAATCCACTACATTTCATTTGGCTTCAGACCAAAGGGATGGAATTACCTGAACTCCTCTAAAATAGGAGATTTGGAGAACATCTAAGTTGCGGTCATACCTTGAAGAGAAACACCAATCCATAAGAGGTGGAATTAACTAGCAATCTCCTAAATAGAAGTACTGGCTACCATTTGTGGTATGGTCAATCTCAGAGAGGAAAGCCACACTCCTATCCATATTTCCATTCAGAGACAAGTCCCAAGACACTAAAGATGGTAGGGATACACATAGATCAATGATCCATTCTAAACTATCCAGAGACAACTCAATGTCCATCCATCCAGGAGGAATTCAGAATACATCAAGATCACAAGCCCTGAAGCTGCATGTAAAATATCAAGCAAATAGCAAGGCATATCTAAAAGGGAAGTGATCCAAAAATATATTTCCCTGTCATATATAATGTTGTTTGATATATATACAATGTAAAATGTACATAACAAAATGGCTAAGCTAGTCTATGTAGGTAAATACAAACTCATCTACAAGTCGAGATATATGCGAGCCAACAAGCCCAACATGGTGTCCCTCTCAGAAGATGGAGGCGAAGCTGTAGTCTCCTGTATGAGAATATCCGCACGACCCAAAAGATCTGTAGCCATCTGCATGGTGACCATATGATCATCAATATATGCGCTCATCTCTGTAATCATGCCAGTGGTAAGGGACCTCACTGCAGTGCTATCTATGACAGCTGCATCCCGGATAGATATAACACTATCTCGCTCAACTATCACTGTATCTCTGGCTGATATAGCCTCATCCCGCTCAACAACAGCGGCATCTCTGCGATCTAATGCCTCGTCTCTCTCCAATAGAGTGGCGTCCTTCACATCAAGAGTAGTCGACATCATAGATCGAATCTGATCTCTCTCAAAGGTCATCAGATGAAGACTCTGCTCTAAATACTGTGCCGAGTGCTGGATCACAAAAGTACTGGTACTAGGAGAATCTGAAAGAAATGCTGGCAACCCAGTAGCGGGCTCCTCCTCGATGTAGGTATCAATGTCATTCGGTAGTGCAGATATTGCTGTAGTCGATAAAATATCTGTCTCCATCCATGCAGAATACTCTGTAGAATAACCGGGATGACTGACAAAAAAAGAAGTTATCTCACGCTGATCCCAGCAAGCGTATACACGAGATCGGTCCTCTGCTGATAGTAATCAAGAAGTTGAACGTTGACCTGTCGCCCCCTCAAAAGGATGAAAATCCTGGAACTGGTTGAACTGCAACATCACGGCCAATGGGTGATAAGCAGTCATGCCCCTCAAGCCAGCCAGAGGGAGGAAATCCATGCCTGGAGCGTGAGTAATGAAGCTGTATGGTGAGCAAAGCCTCGAGCACAGCAATATGCTAAATGGATCTCTGATATCTGCCAAAAATGCGGACCAGGACTGAGCATCTGTACACTCTGATAGCTGAAAGGAGTATGACATGGCCACATCATGGGAGAAGCAATACCTAAGTCGTCTAAGGGTACCAACCGATCTCAAGTGTGACATAAACCACACGTACAACATGACCCAACTCCCTGTGAACACTCTTATAGGAAACGTGCAACAATAGGATGCCGACCACAGAGTCTCTGCTACAATCATAGGCACAATGGTACAACCCTCTTTGAGAGCTCTCACGACCATGATAACGCCTATATCTATCTCATCCATATACCGCGACATGTACACATATGACAGTACACATAGCATCAGTACATCAACTCTGGCCAAACGCCAATGATCTTCTGACGCGGTGAAATCCCCAGAATGTCGTGAGTAGCCATCCTCCGCGCCAAATCTATCATATAAAAAACGCTAAAAGATCACGTGACCTGATGTCAGCTCATCGCACACTACTCTGCGCCTCAATCTTGTGAGAGTCATGAATCGTATACTCATGTCTCCCAAAGCTAGGTGCACGCAAGGTCTGTCTAAGGGTAGCATCATCAAACATGCATACTCCTCCAGAGTAGGAGTCAACTCATGGGTGCCAAAATGGAATACTGACCTATCAGGTAGCCAATGCTCTAGCATCCCATCTACAAATCCTGCAGGAACCTGAAATACCAAAAGGGTCATGGTATGTTGCAGCAACAGATCTACAGTCACCCTGTCTGGTGGTGACATGTTATCGTACCACGATCGCATACCTAATACCACCACTGACGGTGGGGTATGATCTATACGGTTAACTGTCGAGGAAGACACTTGTGCGAGCCGTGTCATAAGACCATCCAGGGGTCAATGCTGAATATCTCTAGACATACATACATATGCATAACATGATACATGTATAACAGATAATGGATGGCAATATGATATAGGGAATGAAAAAATAGTTCATACATTCCTAAATATATCATCATCTACTACATCAGCTCTATAAAGCTACAAATACATGAAAATGGGGCACAAATACATCAGCTCAGCAACTCCAGCTGCATACGGCAGTGAGCGAAGCCCTCAGCTACAGGGACATCTGGCAAAATAGAATGGTGCCATCGTCGTCCTCGTGGATAGGTATCCAAACCTAACACACTCAGAGGACGCAAACATGGGAGCCTCTCACAGGCCCAAAACTGCCAACACAATGGCAAAACATCTGCTATCAGTAAACACTCTTAACCTATGAATGGGAAAAAATAAGAGAAATACTCACCAGCAGAAATGGGTAAAATCCTAACCAAGCCTCAATCAATCCCTGTGAACGCATGCGAACGCCCCGGAGGAAATAGGCAAAAGTGTAAGAGCCCCAATTGTACTATCCAATACGGTCCACATCGCTTGTGGCGCTGACCAAAGCGAAAGATACCGTGGAAGAATTATCTGCTATGAAGCAGCCTTGAATGATAATCAAGAACAATTGCTGCAGAATGCGATCCCTGATCCTGGCATCATCAGGCATGGGCTCACTCAATAGCCCGCTCATAACATCTACGTTCAGAGGACCTGAATGGACAGTCTTGCCTTTGAGCGCCTCCGCCGGCACTCCTAGTAAGGATCGGATGACAGTAGGGGTGATATTCGCCATGCAAGGCACTGGCTCCCCTCCAAACTCCATACCTGTGATAAATCGCCAATCCATAGGCGTCATCATCACCTCGCAATCCAGCAGGTAGAGTGACTGAGTCTAATGAAACCATCGCTTAGACAATGCCCTGAGGTAACCCCAGGGACAATGACGGAGAAGGATAGAGAAAAATGCCCCGAATCCCCACTCATGCACTACTGCTCTATAGTCAGGATGAAGCGCCTGGTACATGGAGTGAATGCTGAAATAGCTCCCTCGCGGCTGTGTAAAACCTGGAACCTGTATGAAATGCAGATCAACATCAGAACCCTTTAAATCCTCATCAATAGGAAGAAAGGAAGATCAAAGTCTAACGCCATACCTCGTTAGCATGCAAGTACATCGATGGATGTCTACCCAAATCACCCAGCAACTTTAGGTTCACCACCTGAATGCTCGGAAGCTCCCTGCGAGGGATATGTGCAGCAGGAGCGGGATCCTCAATCGGAATATCCGCCTCCACGTCCTCAACGTCTGGAACATCTACCTAGACAGGACGTATCACGGCATCCACCAACCGATAAGGCTGTTTGACAGAACGGGGACGAGGCACTTTAGAAGCCCTCCGCCGTACGCCAGAAGCAGTCCTGTAAGAGCTGCTCGGCTGATCCGGATCCATAATATCTGGACAAATAAGTCTCTAAATCAACTCAGAAATGTTGTGGTATTTCCTTACCTGGAGCTTTCTAAATGCATTTATGACTATATGTATGCATGCATTTACTTTAACATATAATGGAGTTAGAATGCATGACTACCCAATGCCTACATTTGGAAAAAATTTGCCATAGTCCCCTCTAAAAATAGGACTATCCACATACACATAGGCATGTCTAGGTTGCCATTCAGTAGCACACCTGCCCCAAAGTCATATACGTAATATATGCATTAAAAATCAAAATCATCATGCACAAGGCCAACCTCAATACTAGGAGTACTTTGCCTTTCTACATTTTACTCATTGGACCTCATATAGGACAAAAAATAGCAGAGAAGGTGCCAATTTGACTGTTTCAGAAGTCAAATTTTTTTACATCATTATGTTCATCATGGTTTAATACTAACATTTACTATGTTGAATATTTTTTTATCAAGTCATTTGTGCATACATAATCACTACTATGTGTTTAGATGCATTTCGTGCGATAACTCACAATCTAACGGACAAAAATTGGAAAAAAAGGGCAAAGGGTCAAAAATGCCCCTGATGTTTACACGGATGTCCCACTTCCACCCTAAACTAATTTTTTTTTCCAAAAGTACCCTTAATGTTACAAATTTAAGCTCAATTGTGCCCCTCCTGTTAACAATACTTCCAACTAGACAAACGGATGTAAAGCCTATCTGATGTGGCTGACACGGGGCTCTTTTCTCTTTTGTCTACTTTTCTCTCTCCAAAAAATAACAAGAAAATGGATCAAAGAGAAACACCATAACTATAGATCTTAAAATTGAACACCCAAAACAGATAAATTTGAACATGTATTTGTCCAAATAAATAAATAAATATAGATCTTATATATTCCATAAAGACAAACATACCCACCATAATTGACAAGGAATTAAAATCAAAAGGAGAGTAAAAAGGGATTCTAGAATCCTCTGTTTTGACCTGCAGCAGAGCAGAGAAATTTTCATAGCCATTATTAGGCATTTGGTAGAGTGAGAGATTCCCTATTTGGTGAGTTGGTGGTGATGAAGACAGAAGGGTGGAAGTAATTTGGTCAATTTCATCAAGTGGGTTTTCGTTGCTGTAATTTTCTTTGAAAATATTGTCAATGTTAACACTGGACAAGAGAGGAAGATGACAACACAACCATTTCTCTCTCCTCTCTCTGTCTAGCAGAAGCAACGTTGGAGTCGGCCTCCGTCAAAACCTAAAACAACTGGAGACTTGTCCACTTTTGCTATAAAAAGAGCATAAATGTGCTTGGAAACCCCTCGACTGTCAAAATCTTCAAATTTTTCAAAATCCATAGTTTCCGATAAAAATCTTCAAAGCCGCCGTCACAGATCAGATTCCTTGTTAAGTTAAGCTGTGATTTTAATTCCTTGTCAGATCAGGTGGCAGCTATGTTGGCAGGTTCAGCTTGTTGGAGTAGCCACTCGATAGTTTCACCGTCCGATTTATAACCGAGCTCGCGTGTTGGGGTAGCCGGAGCTGGAACAGGCTTTATCTTCTTCCTCTGTTCTGTTCTAAAATAGAGAAAAGAGAGAGAAGAAAGGAAGAGAAGAGAGAGAAGAAAGAGAAAAGAAAAAAAATAATTATTAAATTTAACTTTTGCCAAGTGTCAATCGTATAGCACTTCTGTTTGTCTAGTTGGATTTTTTTTAACCGGAGGGGCACAATTGAGCTTAAATTTGCAACGTTAAGGGTATTTTTGGAAAAAAAATAGTTTAGGGTGGAAGTGGGAAAAAAAATAGTTTATACGTTACCAGGATAGTGTAGAACACTTGTACGATGATAGAATTTGTAGAAAACAGCCCGAACTCAGCAGATCTGAAGATGGCTCATGGTTTTCTCTTTGCAAAAAGAGTTGGAAATGAACCTGTGAAGGCTGGCTGCAGGATTTATCATCCATGCCTGGCCGCAGGTTCACCTGCGGCTCCTCTATGTGGGTCCCACCCCTCCGGATCAATCCAGTTTGAGTTGAAACGGAGTTCTTACGGACTAGAAAGGTCAAATCGGGAATACAAATGCCACGCGATTGAGCAAAACAGCATACAATCCTGGTCTTCTCAGATAAGACTTTGAATCTATACATCACTCCTTGGTAGTCACCTGAACACAATGTGTAC
This sequence comes from Panax japonicus, assembly GCA_020205505.1. NCBI lineage: Eukaryota > Viridiplantae > Streptophyta > Magnoliopsida > Apiales > Araliaceae > Panax > Panax japonicus. Next base: position 18,888,730 of record CM035107.1, on the reverse strand, counting down.
CCTGCCGATGATCTCAGTTGTCATGAATCTATACAGGTCTGATGCCGCCAACTCCAGGTCGTTATCCTAAATGGGTCCCCGACGGGGGTTACAACATGGGTCCCCGACGGGGGTTACAACGTAGGTCCCCGACGGGGGTTACAATGTAGATCCCTAGTGGGGGTTACAACACGTTCATCCGTTGACATTTCTATCAACGAAGGTCAAGCAGTCTTGACGTTATTTCAATCGATGGCAAGTAAACCCATTGAAGCCTTGGGAACCGTTCGATACTTACATACGTACTCATGCGTCCCCAGCAGATCTCCAGCGGGGGTGACAACGTATATCTCCAGTGGGAGTAACAACGCATACTCAACTGTTGACACACATATCAACGAAGGTCAATCAACCTTGACATCATTTCAGCCGATAGCGTTTAAACCTATCAGAGCTATAGAGCTATTCGAGGATCTCATACCCAACTACTCATATCCCCCAGTGGATCACCGGTGGGGGTCACAACGAAATGCTCCGTTGATCTACACGTCAGCGAAAGTCAAGCAACCTTGACGATCTCCTCACAGAGTCTCAGCCGTTGATTCACACGTCAGCGAAGGTCAAGAAACCTTGACAAGATATCCCAGAGGATTTTTCAGCCATTGATTCACACATCAATGAAGGTCAGGCATCCCTGACAACATCTGTTGTTGGCGATAAATCCAACAGGATCTTGACATTATCTGGCGATACTACCCAAAAAAGTCAATATTATCAAAGAGGATAGATGATGGAATATGTTATACAAATCTTGAAACAGATCAAACTTTATCCCCATAAATCTCTTGCAATAAGAAGTACCTCTTCAGGATCAAGTCGTTATCGAGAACACATGAATTTGGTGATAACTCAAACATCAACATCCTAACAGATTCGGCTTACACATCAAATCTGGTCAACATTGCCAATCCCCAGTTGAAGCAACAGGGATCCCGCAATCATCCCCAATATGTTGGACTATAACCCCGTACACATGCATCATACATTTTCATCATTTTACTACCTATAGTACCATGTTTATCTTGTTGCGTTTCAAGTGTCTAGGATTCTTTATCCTACCCATGCATCGCTATGCATGAGTATGATAAAGAGGGGCATCTGTAGACACTCGAAATTTTTTGTACTACTGTTACTAACATTGCAGGAGGACATATTCGTCTTTTAAGAGAGAACCCTAAAAGACAATCCAAATCCATACCGGATACTACCGAAAGTTCAATATCAAACCCCGGATCTCAGTCTGGGAGTAACCAAATCCAACCTCAGAGATAACCCCGAGACCTGCAAATAGAATACCGGAGCACACACCGAAGAAGACCGATTAATCTCAGAAACAGCCCCGAGGTATCCAGTCTCAGTCCCAACCATGGGAATAGCCACCAACCTTGGTGATAACCCCAAGGAATGCAGTTTCGGTGATAACCCAGGAAATGCTTGTTTCAAATGCGACCAGCTTCAATCTCGGCACTCACAATGAGATACACTGCACCAACCTGGTAATAACTTCAGGAAGACAGGCACACCTCAAAGATGACAATGAGGACCTTCAACAATTGCAGCAGTCCAATCTCAGCGAAGTCTGAGCAACGTCTGCTTTATCAGCCCAATCCGGCGATAACACCGGTGAGGGGCAATATCGTCATCTCGTCAACACGATGCCATATCACGTCTCTACGCAACGATGTCACACAAGGCTAACCAATCCCGAGTGACTATTGTGCGAGGTAACGGATGAAAGTTGAAGCTTAAAGATCGGAGGGCATCGTCCCATCTTCAATGACTTCGCACAAACTCTAATCCCATGCCATCGTACAACTCTCGATAACGGCGGCCCGAAATAGGTCCTGTATACCTCAAACAGATGCCCGGATTGCACTTCTAAAAATTCGAGTGGACATTACAGCACCTGAGTGTACGTACTTCGAGAAGACCCGACCCGACAAACCTGGGCCAACCCGGGTTGCATCTGGTACACCTGCGGCTCATATTGCCTATAAATAGAGGGCTTGGGGTGCTGATTTTTTAAGAGAAAAAGACGAGGAAACCCTGCACAATTTGTTCTCCACTCGCCATACAGTGTATTTTCCCACTTTTAAACACATGTGAGCTCATATATAGCCTCTTTTGTACCCAAAAAAGCCAGTGTTTACCCACTCTAAAGATATAGAAGCCTTTTTAGCAGTCGACTGTAAGCCTTCTCACACACTTTAGAGTCTTTTTCTTCATCTTTGCACACACCATTCTACACGTTGAGAGTCGTGTTGCTTGCTTTTGCCCAGACTTTGATTCGTGGTTTCATTCCAGTCTATATATATATTATATATATATATATATATATATATATTGACTAACATTATCGAGTTATGCCTCGATTGAGCCTAGACTTCGGTCTGGAGCGTTTACTTGCTTTTCTATATATATACATTTATATATATGAACTGTGTGTCGAACCTTGTTCGATGAGCCTAGACTTCAGTCTGGAGCATTTACTTGCTTTTCTATATATATACATTTATATATATGAACTGTGTGTCGAACATTGTTCGATGAGCCTAGAATTCGGTCTGAAGCGTTTACTGCTTTAATATATATATATATATATATATATATATATATATATATATATATATATATATATATATATATATATATTTATTCTCGTCCCACCTGGAGTTTCCTTCATGGTGGTTGACCATATTTACAACATTATTTACATTTTGTCTCGCCTGGAGTTTCCTCCGTGGCGGTTGATAGCTTTTAATAGCTTTATTTACATTTCTGATCCCCCATGGAGGTGCTTCGTGGTTGGTGATCATGTTTGTATATATATATTTACCGCTTTTATATATATACCTGCTTACTTCTTTCATACAAATTGCAGTATTCTGTGAGCCTAGGAATCATGTGATCACAGATTCATTTCATTGAATCTAGATTCGGTTCCCGTGATGGACATTTTCAGCTATAAGCAGCTTGGAAATTATTCTGCGGTGTTTGAATTTCCTCTGATGGTTTCCATACACACGAGGAAGTCGGCATTATTTTTGTATATTTTTTTCGTACGGATGCCTTGCATCCGTCAAATAAAATCAATTTAGCCGCTCACTTAATAAAAATGGAACTGTAAAAGGTCTCAATTCCTATTGAGCACCGGGGTTTGAAAAACCTCTTTTATAAAACATCACTGCCATATTTTGCCAAAAAAATGAATTTTTACATAGATTCAAACCCTGTGTATATTGCTTCGAACGAGGCCTAGCACAACTTCCATATAATAGCACATTGACCCACACACACACACTCAGATAATAGTTTCTTGAAAAGAGGCGGTCACCGTGGTAACACTGATGTCGGGGGGTGCCTAACACCTTCCCCCCGCATACCCAAGTCCCCGGACCCTAAACGATTCTCGGTTTCGCCGACTCGTATATCAGTGTCACATCACTGGGTCAATGTGTAATCCTTTTATCTGTTTTGTTGGTATAACCATTTAAAAAACCAACTGGCGACTCTTAACAGTTCCATCGTCGACATCATACATGTCGGACCTTTTTCACTTGTTTTTTCAAGAAAATCTTACCTAAAATGAGAACACGAAAGAACAAGTAACAGAAAGGGACACCCAAAAATCCCAACGTCGACAGCGGTGACAGATAACAGTCAACTGTTATCTTTTGTCATGATTACCAATCAAAGGTAGGATAAGATAAAATTTACATAGTGGACCGGTCCAAATGAGAGGCCCAACATATTTAAAGCATAACAAATATAACATAAGGGAGGAGCCCAATAAGTCCGGCCCATTAGTGAAAGTAGCATGGCCCAACATTGCCCCCCAGTCTTTTATTAAACAGGATGTTTAATGGAAGACTATAAATAATATAGGTCCATGATGAAATGAATTGTAATAAGTCAAAAAGAGGCTAAGAGATGCCTCGCCGAGGCCCAACTTATTAGCACCAGCCAATAATTCAAATAAAATCAGAGGCCTAAAAGAAAGAAGCCCACTCCGTTTAAAGCATTATACCCAAAATCGGACGCTACCACTCCAACTTCTCCATCATTGCTGTGAATTAATTGCACCGCCCTCGTGTAACGTGCAACCGTCAGTATAAAAGATAACTTTCCCCCAAATTGACAACTTTACCTGTTAATTTGAATTTCAGATGCCCTTTCGAGCTCTAGACTTCTTCTCTTTAAATTTCTTTATCTTCTCTGTAAGTCGTCAACAATGGCAACAGCCTCATCGAATACTAACAAACTTTCTCCACTTTGTGTAGCCCCCCTTAACACTATTGTTCCCCCACCAAACCCTACTGAAGCAACTTCGACTTCAAACCCACCACCAGCCACCTCTCTAACCAAGAATCCACCCCCCAACCTTCAGAATTCTTCAAGGATAGGACAAAATTTCCTCATGCCAACACTCCCTCCACCGTTACTGAAACCGAGCTTCGTAACATTCTAACTCACTACCAAATACCAGATACCCGTAGGGTAAGGATCGCAACATCCCATGAAAGAATGTACCATCGACCTGACGGCTGGACCGCCGTCCTGATAACGTTTCTGGAAAAAGGGGGTTAGGTTCCCCCTGCATGCCTTTTTGATTACCCTTCTAGGGTTTATTCGAGTTGGATTTACACAACTGGTGCCGAATTCATAAATCCACATTCTGGCCTACATAGCATTCTGCTACGAAATTGGAGTCCCTCCTGCTATTGATTCTTTCTTCACCCTTTTCTCAATCGGGAAATCTCGAGAAAAAGGCTTCAAGATGCTGAGCAAAATAGCCCCTAAACCCAATGCCAAAATTGAGAAACGACCTCTAATGGATACTCCTACAAGAAACCGAGGGTGGTACAACATGTGGTTTTTTGTTAATGGTCCTGAAATCTCTTCCCTTCTAGATTGGACTGTTTTCGTTCATGTTTCTGCAAATTTTGGTGATATATCCGAAGAACGTGTGAGAGAAATGGTACGTATCATAGAGAGGATACCTTTAAAGGAATGGAGCTTCGGACTCCTATGCAAACAAGCATGGTTGTATGATCGCAAATGTAAGCTTTTGAATTACAAGGATGTATAATTTATTTTAATCTTCTTTAGAAATGTTGATTCTGACTCATTGTTTCCTTTGCAGTGTCCTTAATCGAACCGACGTCCATTGATCAAAGGGAGCTAGACAAATTTCTCTCGGGTAAACCCTCATCCCCTTCTGACAAAATTACTCTCGAAGAGATTTCGACTTCTGACACACAAGAGGCCGAAACTCCTCAAGAAGAACCAATAACTATAGAAGAATCTGACCGACCTCATAGAAAGAAGAGAGCCATTCGAAAACCTCCTCAGACTATTCAAGACTCTCGACCGACTTCTACCGCGAGTTTGATTGATATGCCTAAGATAGTACCTTTATCTGCTGACGAACTCCGAGTACCTACTTTCGTTGAAATCTTGGCTTCTGAAAATGAAGGTGAGGAACAAACCGAGGCTTTAGCCGTATCTCGGAAAAGGAAACAACCTTCGAGAGATCAGCCACCACCACCTGCAGGACCTACTCCTGTTCAACCTCCATCTTCTTCAGATCCACCTATTCAATCTTCTTCTCGTGATGAACCTCCCGTGCTTTCCCCAACACGATCACCACCCTCGGCCTTCTAGCGTGAAGCGATGTCTTGGCCTACAGTATGGCCAGAGTTTAATAGAAACTTCCCTTTCCAACTCTTCGAATCATTTGTCAGGGATACCAATGAGCATCGATTCGGTAACAGTTCAATTATGGACTTGATAAAGGAAGGAATGAGCTATCACGCCAAGGTAAATACTTATTCATCTGTTCACTTGAATTTATATATATATATATATATATATATATATATATATATATCTCCTTGAGATTAACTGATTATTAACTGATAATTTCTGAACGTTTACAGGTCAATGCTGTCTTCGGGCGTCTTCTCCAACGCTACAAAGAAATCGAAGCCGAAGAAGATGCAGCCCAACAAGAGAATATCATTCTGAAGTCGGCTTTGGCTAAGGAGAGAAGTGATCTCGGGACAGCTGTTTACAACAATGAATGTCTCCAAAAAGACATGAATAAACTGAAAGAGAAAATGGAGGCCGCCGAAGCCATTCATCGAGCGGCTGAGGCTAACCATCGAGCCATCACCAGTATAAACGCAGATCTGGTTCATACAAACGTATCCCTTATTGAAAAGAATGATATACTGGTGAAGACTAACAAGAGTTTAGCGTTGCAAGTAAACGATCTTGAGGCCAAGGATTTACAAGTTGGGAAGGAGCTGGCCAAAGATCGAGAGAAATTTGAAGCGAAACTTCGGGAACATCGTGATCTGAGGGATCTAGGTCTTCCCTTGACCGAAGATCTTCGTAAACAAATTCAAGATGAGTATCGTCAGTCAAATGAGTTGAACAAGAAGGTAGTTCAAATGTTCTCTGATGGATATTATGAATGTCGAAGGAAGGACAAGGCAAAACTTGTCACGACCAAGGCTGATCCTACCATTCTTGACTCCTCCGAAGATGAAGCAGCAGCCTGAAGACGAATCTCTATCCTTTTAGCTTATAGGATTTCTGTATAAATTTCCATTTTTTGTAATGTAATGAAATATCAATATCTTTCCTTATTACTCATTTGTTATTAATTTTTGTCAATAGTACTATATCTTAAAAAATGTATGAACCCTTAACTTAAACTGTTAATAATTAACTAAACAAGTTATATAACAGATAAGATGAAGTTAAGTAATGAGGCAATCCGAACTCAACGCTTAGAAAATTTTAGGTAATAAAGTAAAGGAATACTTATTCGTTACTGAAGTGCGAGATAGATCTGCTTCATAGGGAATTTTTTTACCACGAAGGGCCTAACAAACCCACAGGATGACATTTGCCTACCACAAAGGGCCTGACAAAGTCTAAAGAACGACAATTTCCTACCACGAAGGGCCTGACAACGTCTAAAGTATGACACTTGCCTACCACGAAGGGCCTGACAAAGTCTAAAGGATGACAATTGTGACGCCCCCAAAATTAGGTATACATCACCCATCTTGAGTCGCCAGATACATGGTACAGAATTCAAATACAACTTGCGTACTTTGCAAAATTTATAAATATTACCCACAACTATAACATTATATCAAATCAATACCATAATATTAAAAAATATAATTCAAAAAAAATTATTCTTTATTCATAAAAGTTGGGGTCTTACAAACTCTCCTTCTTATGAAATTTCATCCTCAACATTTGGGTATATACCTGGTATGTCAAAGAGATGATGATACCTTGACTTCATCTCAGATTCTAACTCCCAAGTCATTTCCTCCACATCGTGGTTTCTCCACAAAACTTTGACTTGAGGTATGACCTTGGAGCGTAGAACATGATCCTTTTTATCCAAGATTTTAACAGGTAACTCTTCATACGTTAAATCTTCCTCTATCTCGTCTGGTTCTAACTCAATAATGTGGTTTGGATCTTTCACATATTTACGTAACATAGATATGTGAAAAATATTATGAACACGAGACATACTTGGCGGTAAGGAGAGTCTATAGGCTACAGTTCCCACTCGCTCAAGAATTAAAAATGGGCCAATGAACCGAGGATTGAGCTTTCCTCTCTTTCCAAATCTTGTAACTCCTTTACATGGAGCAACACGTAACAACACATGATCTCCAATATTGAATTCTACGTCCTTTCGATGAAGACCAGGATAACTCTTTTGTCGATCTTGTGAAATTTTTATACGTTGTCAGATCGTTTGAATCTTTTATGTAGTCATACGTACCAACTCCGGTCCCAACAATGTTGCTTCACCAACCTCATCCTAGCATACTGGAGAACGACACTTTCTTCCATACAACACCTTAAATGGAGCCATGCCAATACTTGCTTGATAACTGTTGTTGTAGGAAAACTCCACCAATGGTAAGAACTTGTCCCAACTTCCCTTAAAGTTAAGGACACGGAGTCTTAATAGATCTTCAAGAGTTTGATTAGTCCATTCTGACTGTCCGTTCGTCTGAGGATGATATGTCGAGCTAAATCGTAAGTCTGTGCCCATAGCTTTTTGCAAACTAACCCAAAATCGTGAAGTGAATCTTGGGTCTCGATCAGAAATTATGGATACTGGCAAACCATATAGTCTTACAAACTCATTTATATACATACGAGCAAGACGTTCAAGTGTATAAGTTTCTCGTATCGGTAAGAAATGAGCAGACTTGGTCAATCTATCAACAATGACCCAAATCGCATCTATGCCTTGAGAAACCTTAGGAAGACCGGTAACGAAATTCATGGTAATGCGCTCCCACTTCCATTTTAGAATTTCAAGTGGTTGGAATCGACCTTTTGGTACTTGATGCTCCGCCTTGACTCGTTGACAAGTTAAACACATTGAGATAAACTCCGCTATCTCTCTCTTCATATTGCTCCACCAAAATGTATGTCGAAGATCGTGATACATTTTGGTACTCCCAAGATGGATTGCAAATGGTGTGTTGTGTGTCTCCATCATGATTTTATACTTTAAATTAGGGTCATTAGGAACACTAAGTCTAGAGTTGATTCGAAGTATTACTTGTAACGACCCCAAAATTCATAACATTTAAATCTCGACTTTGGTCATTAACCATACATTAAATCTCTAATTTTACATTATTATTCGATATTAAAACACTAAAATTGCGGAATATTTAAAACTTTTATACATTTCCTTCTTTTTTGCCCTGAATTGCAACCTTTACGTCTTTGATTCATTCTTATATCATGAATCGTTACAACAAAATGACTATACAAAGTCTTACATCATAACTAAATATCCATATACATTGGATAGCTCAACTTACAATTAAACAACATGTTACGTTCAAAATATGAAATACATTTCTCATAAAACATAAGTAATCTTCGTGAATATAGATCTCTATAACTCACTTAGCACATATATTTACCTTAAAATCTTGACCTGCAAAATTGGTTATTTGCAAGAGTGAGCTCGACCGCCCAGCAAAGTCTAACAGTTTTCATGCATCACATAGCACATAATAACATGCTCGATATACATCTCATTAAAGTAACATGGAATACATGCTTTTAATTCATATAGCAAATATAAAGATTGAGTTCCTTACTCAATCATCATTACTTAGTCAAAACAAAGCAGTCATATATTGACTTTAACATTTCATGATTTCAACATGCATAACATATCATGCAATTTAAAACAGTTCATCAAGTCCACGTAGAAAATAGGAACCGAAAGACTTGCCTTGATCGTTGTTTACCAATAATAGTTTAACAACTTACAGTTATCTGCACTTCACGTGCCGTACACAATTATATAATCATACACATCAACTATTAGTCACATAAAAACACATAGTAATTGTAATGTAAACTCTACTCCACATCTCATAATCATTCCTATTAATTAGCACACAATGTTCAATTAGATTGTGTTAACTCACTATATTTCTTCTTAGTCAAACTTGAAGTTCATTCAAGTACTTAAGTTTTGCTAAGACTACTTATTGGTTTTATATTAAACCCATTTTATATCCTATAATATTCATTTCAATTGAATTGAAACACTTTTTAAGTTCGTTAACACTTGACATGACGTTTCGACGTTCATTCGTCACACGCCTGATTTGCTTCTCTTGGGTATGCTTACTATGCTTCAATAACTTATCTAATACATCATTATATTTATTAACATTCATGTTTTATAACTTAGGACATCATCTTTTATGGTCAGGAGCACTACACGTGCATATATGCATGTCTGACGCCCTTCAATTGCCCCCGAAAACATAACAGTCCTAATGATGACCATTTTGACTACTGTTAAAGACCTAAAATTAAAAACTTAAAGCATGAAAGTTTTAGGTCTATTCGTCCTCGTTCTGGATCATCTTGAATCAACTCAATCATAGTTCGTATGAGATAGTTATGGCCATTTTACTACAGGAGGCCAAAACTGTCTGACTCAGACTTTTGTACTCGCGCCGGGCACGAGAACTAGGCTAACCAGTGGTGCCGCAGCACGAGATTGGCACTGGGGCATGAATTTCAGCGCTGGGGTGCGAACTTCTGGCGCTGGGGCGCTAATTTTGGCGCTGGGGCACGAATTTCGACGCGGGGGCTCCATTTTTGGCGCTGGGGCGCCGAAACTTGCAGAACCCAACCACGAAGAACAGAACAACTAAATTTCTGTCTATAACTTAATTTTTAACACTAATTAGCATGGATAACTTTATCGTAAACTACATATAACCGTTAACAATCATCCATATAACAATTACCAACAATTAAACAACTACTTTAGAAAAACTTAATTCTTTGAAAACACTGTTTTAAGAAAAACTCCATTGTTAACGTTGTTTAACACTGTAATATCAATAATAACCCAAACTTGATTACTTTAAAGTACGATTCTCTAAAATTCATACCCAATTAACATACATGACGTTCAATTTCATAAATAGCATACAATCACGTACTAATTTTTTTGTTATCATGCACAACATACGTTCATACATATATATTCACTGTAAAACTATTTCCTTCTTGTAAACGTAAATTATCATACAATTCTTCATCTAACACTAGTTATAATCCTCATAATCACATACCATCATTATAATTCAATTGTATAATAGCAATTACAGAAATTATACCACTAACGCTATGAATTTCAAGAACACCGAGACTAAGGAATTATAGTATAACAAATATATGTTAAGATTATAAAACATACCTTTTGTTGCTTTGAAACTATTTGTTAATCACTGATAATAACTAGAAGAAGTCAGAACTTGCTTTGAAAATCACTGCCTTTTCTCTCTCAAATTTCTCTGAACTTTTCTCAGACAAACTTCTATTTTCATTAGGCTTAAGCCAAATGCATTATACGTAAACTAAAACTAACCCAAACGCACGTCTTATTCAAATGTTTAAAACTGAAACTACTAATGGCCTTATTAATTCAGCGGTTACCATAATTACTATATATTATTTATATTTTGTTTAATTTAATTTATATTACTAATAAATCAAATTTAAAAATCCAAAAGCCATAGGCTCTGTTTGGCAAAAACTCTTTTAAATTAAATACTTAATATATTTAAGCCTTGTTTGGCAAAATAAATTAAAACTACTTTAATTTATTTTAATAACCACTTATAATATAGTTATTTGTCATACTTCTAATTAATTAAGTTTTCATACTTAATTAATTAATTCAAATAACAATTTATTAATTAAATCATTTTGAGTTCCTTTTGAGTGAAGAAATATTTGAGGCTTTTATGATCCGTAAAGATCTCCATTTTCTCCCTATACAAGTAATGCCTCCAAATTTTAAGTGCAAAGACAACAGCTGCTAACTCTAGATCATGAGTAGGATAATTCCTCTCATATTCTTTGAGTTGTCTTGAGGCATAGGCTATGACTTTCCCATGTTGCATGAGAACACATCCCAACCCTTTGCCCGAAGCATCACTGTAGATGACAAATCCTTCCGAGCCAGATGGTATTGTCAGAACAGGTGCTGAAATGAGTCTCTTCTTGAGTTCTTGAAAACTCTTCTCACATTCTTCGCTCTAACTGAACTTTTCATCTTTTCGAGTCAGCTAAGTTAATGGAGTAGCGATTCGAGAAAATCCTTCCACGAATCTCCGATAATAACCAGCTGAACCGAGAAAGCTACGTACTTCGATCACTGATTGAGGTTGCTCCCAGCTTTGAATAGCTTCAATCTTTTCCGGGTCAACAGATATTCCATGACTTGATACTACATGCCCAAGGAATACTACATCCTCAAGACAGAACTCACATTTCTTTAACTTGGCATAAAGGTTGTATTCACGAAGCTTTTGGAGTGTCAGCCTCAAGTGTTGCTCATGATCTTCAAGACCTTTGGAATAAATAAGGATGTCATCAATAAAGATTACCACAAAGTGATCCAAATATTCCTTGAATACTCTGTTCATCATATCCATAAAGGCAGCAGGAGCATTAGTTAATCTAAAGGACATGACTAGGAATTCATAATGCCCGTATCGAGTTCTGAAAGCCGTCTTTGGAATGTCATCGATTCTAAGCTTCAATTGCTGATATTCGGAACGAAGATCAATCTTTGAAAAGAATTTGGCTCCTTGCAACTGGTCAAACAGGTCATCAATACGTGGCAAAGGGTACCTATTTTTGATGGTGACATGATTCAACTCTCGATAATCAATACAAAGTTGCATACTCCCATCTTTCTTCTTCACGAATATAACAGGAGCACCCCAAGAAGACGTACTAGGACGAATGAAACCAATGTCTAACAATTCCTGCAATTGGGTCTTTAACTCCTGAAGTTCAATAGGAGCCATTCAATATGGGGCTTTGGAAATGGGTTTTGTACCAGGTTTAAGGTCGATACAAAATTCTATTTCACGCTTCGGGGGTAGGCTAGGAAGTTCTTCAGGGAATACGTCAGGAAATTTTTTAACAATAGAAATATCGTTCAAAACTGACGTATTTTTGTTTAAATCTGTGACATGAGCTAAGATAGCTTGACATCCATTTTTCAATAAACGAATAACTTTATGTCTTGAAATGATCGTGATTGATTTTAATGGTTTGGTCGCTTGAATTCGCATAATAGGTTGATTAGGAATATGAAAACTAAAAACCTTACGAAAAAAATTAATTTTGGCATGATGAGTATTTAACCAATCAATCCCTAGAATTAAGTCAAACGTAAGTATTTTTAAAGAAATAAGATCGACAGGTAATGTGCGGTTACCGATTTGAATCAAACAAGACTTATAAACAGTGGATGTAATGAAGGTTTCTCCCAACAGAGTTTCCACAGATAAGTCAAAGTCTAATTTCTCCGGAGTCAAATTTAATCGTTGAGCGCAAGTAGGAGAAATAAAAGAATGGGTAGAACCGGTGTCAAATAAAGTATAGACTTCGCTAGAGTTTATGATAAGCTTACCCATGATGATCTCATTCGGGTTCCTTACTTTCTGGGAGGTCACAACAAACGCTCTCCCTTGCACTACCAGCTTTGACTTTTCTGGGATGGCCTTTGGTGCCTCCATCCTAGCTGAACTTATCTTCGGTGAAGGACAAAATTGGGCTAAGTGACCTTCTCTTCCATAATTATAACATGCTTTGGACGGCATCACGTAGTTTGGACCGATGTGTCCCTCCCCTCCACATTTAAAGCATATGATAGGTGGTCGTTCTCCTTCCTTAACAACGGGTGCTGGTGCTGACTTCCTTCTATTATTGTTGAATCTCCTCTTCTTGAAATGTCCATTCTTATTATTTTGGCCCTGATTACCACCGAAGTGGTTACCATTTCTGGCCTATTGATTCCCTCTACGCTTGTTGTCACTGCTTCGATGACTGTTCTCCTTTGGTTGCATTGACTCGTTATCGCGCTCCACTAACTGAGCCATATTTACAACATCTGAATACAAACACAATTTATGAGAAATAAGATATTGACGTATCTTCGGCTTCAAACCTCTTAAAAACATCCCCGTAATTCTCTCTTCATTATCCACCAAGTGGGACGCAAACCGGGACAACTCGGCAAACTTGGCTTCGTACTGCTACACGGTCAAATTATTTTGCTCCAACTTGATGAATTCTACCTCTTTTATATGACGAATACTTTCGGGAAAGTACTTTTTGTTGAATAGTTATTGGAACTTTACCCAAGACATCTTCATTGCGGCAGGTTGAGTACGCTTTACCGATTTCCACCAGTAATCTGCCTCTCCTCGCAACATAAAGGCGGAAAAGGAAACCTTTTTCTCCTTGGAGCATTCCAAGACATTAAATATCTTGGTGATCTGCTTTATCCATGCTTCCGCCTTAAGTGGTTTTGGCTCTCCAATAAACTCCGGTGGTCCCAGCTCCTTGAACTGTTTAGCGGTGACCGTCCAAGAGTTTCCAGTGTTTCCACCTACATTTTGGACAGGAGCTGATCTCGCCTGCTGTTGCATGAATTGCATAAAGCCTCTGAACATTCCATCATTCATCATTTGGTTAGTGTTGTTGTTTGCATGAGGATTGTCGCCTTCCTGATGCACATTATCCTGATTATTTATATGTGGTGAATCAACGGTCGCCTGTGATCCATTGCTATTCTCAACATTCTCATATGTCATTTTCAGATACTGCCATAAAATAAAAGGTTAATTGACATGTAACATATTATCCCTATATTCTGACTGACCAATCAAATACCAAAAAACTTAGGTAGGTCATACTAGCGAAGGAATTTCCCATCTCTCCCCTCCTAGTTCTATTCTCACATCTTAGCCATGGATCATATCCCTAAGCTTTGATACCAACTATGACGCCCCCAAAATTAGGTATACATCACCCATCTTGAGCCGCTAGATACATGGTACATAATTCAAATACAACTTGCGTACTTTGCAAAATTTATAAATATTACCCACAACTATAACATTATATCAAATCAATACAATAATATTCAAAAATATAATTCAAAAAAAATTATTGTTTATTCATAAAAGTTGGGGTCTTACAACAATTTCCTACCATGAAGGGCCTGACAACGTCTAAAGGATGACAATTGCCTACCACAAAGGGCCTGACAACGTCTAAAGGATGATACTTGCCTACCACGAAGGTCCTGACAACGTCTAAAGAACGATAATTGCCTACCACGAAGGGCCTGATAACGTCTAAAGAACGATAATTGCCTACCACGAAGGGCCTGACAATGTCATATGGACCACCTGCCAATAAGGCTACCATCGAATGGTCAGCGAGTCCACCCGAACCTCCTTACACCAAAGAATTGAACAGCAACGAAGATAAGACTAGTTGAGAAAAAAGTAACTTTTATTGATGATGACTTAAACATTTATAGACTACCAGTATACAGACGTTGTATCTACTGAAAATATTTCCGAAGCCTGCCAGCACGCCAAGTATTTTTAATTTCTAATCCGTCCAATGCCCTCAACCGATAAGTCCTCGGCTTCGGTACTTCGATGACTTCATATGGTCTTCCCAGTTTGGCATCAGCTTTCCCAAATTCTAAGGTGTAGATACTTTGACTTCTCTGAGAACAAAATCTCTCACTTCAAATCTACGAAGCTTTACCCCCTTATTGTAATGCTTAGCCACCCTTCGCTGATAGGTTACCAATCTGATAAAGGCCGTTTCTCTGAATTCTTCAAGCAAATCAGGATTGACCTTCAGCCCCTCGTCATTGTAGATCTCTTTGAATTGACTGACCCGAAGACTTGGAGATCCAATTTCAACTGGGACTAAGGCATCAGTACCATAGGCCAGTCTAAAAGGTGAATCCCTGTTGTAGTCCTTGGAGTAGTCCGATAAGCCCATAGCACGCTGACTAGCTCTTCTGGCCATCTTCCCTTAGCTTCATCCAGTCTACGCTTGATCCCATTCAGCTGCATTCTGTTGGTCACTTCGACTTGTCCATTCGACTGAGGATGAGCTACTGAATTCTTTATGTACTGAACTCCCAACTACTTCAAGAATGCTTCAAATTTTGATCCCACAAACTGACGTCTGTTGTCCGATATCATCACCTTAGGAATTCTGAAACAAAACACCACTGACTCCTTCATGAACTTTAAGCAATCCTGTTCCGTTATTAACCTAAGTGGCTTCGCTTCTATCCATTTGGTCATATAGTCAATGGCAACTATAACAAAACTGACCTGACCTTTAGTTTTCGACAATGGACCCAGTATATCAACCCCCCAGAAAGCAAAGGGTATAGGAGATAAGATCGAGTATAGCTCTTCTGGTGGCTGATGTGGGATTAGACAGTTGAGTTGACACTTCTCCCACTTTTTGACATACTCTGTTGCTTCCTTGAAGATGGTAGGCTAATAGTACCCCAAACGAAGTACTTTGTAGGCTAATGACTTAGCATCCATATGGTCGCCACAGATGCCTTCGTGAACTTCTCGGAGAGCATATTCAGCTTCGGACGGAGTCACACATTTCAGCAATGGAGATGAAAAGGCCCTTTGAAAAAGATCTCCATCTATCAAAACGAAGTTAGCACTCTTGTACTTGATTTTCTTGGCCAACATCTGATCCGAAGGAAGGACCCCATCTGCCAGATACTTCAAATATGGAGTCAACCAGTAGTTGGAACGATCAAGGAACATTACCGATTCATGTTGAACAATAGGATGTTGCAAAATTTCCAAGTATGCGGATCCGTCATAAATGTTAACTTCCGTAGTGGCTAGCTTCGAGAGTGCATCAGCAATGGAATTATCACTACACTCTACTCTTTGGAATTCATATGACTGGAAATATTGTAGCCGATCTTTCAGTTCTGCCAAGTACTTGACCATTCTATGACCACGGGCTTCGTATTCCCTTGAGAGCTGTTTAATAACCAACTAAGAATCAATGAATATGACTATTCTCTGTACTTCAAGACTCTTAGTCAGTCATAACCCTGCAAGTACCGCCTCAGACTCAGCTTCGTTGTTCGTTGCTCTGAACTCAAATCTAATGGCTTTCTGCACCTTGAATCCCTCTAAACTTGTTAAAATGATCCCTGCCCCACTGATGTCCAAAGTAGAAGACCCATCTGCATACAGCGTCCACGAGCTCTACTTCTGTTGAAGAACTACAACTTCTCTGTCAGACCATTCAGCTTCTGTTCCAGCTTCAGCTGCTTCAGAAAACGAACACTCGACCACAAAATTAGCCAAGGTCTGCCCCTTGATGGCAGTTCGGGGATGATATTCAATAAAAAATTGGGACAACTCCATCGTCCATGCATCTAATCTCCCCAAAACCTCAGGTTTGCTCATAATTTTCATCAAAGGCTGATCTGTGTATACCACCAGCAAACCTACCTTGGAAGTATTGCCTAAGCTTTCGACTAGCAATCATCAAAGCAAAAGCAAAATTTTCAATGTTTGGGTACCTTGTTTCAGCATACCAAAGGACATGGCTTACGAAGTAAATCGGGTGCTGCTTACCCCCAACTTCACACACCAAAACTGCTCCTACTACCAATGAACTAGCTGCAAAGTATAAATACATAGGCTCAGCAGGAGCGGGCTTCACCAACAAAGGCGCCGAAGATAAATAGGACTTTATGTTCTGAAAGGCGTCTTCACATTCTAAAGTCCACTGGAATGTCTTCGCATTCTTCATCCCTTTCAAAGTATCAAAAAATGGCAAACACCTTTATGCCGATTTGGACATGAACCTCCTAAAAGCTGCAATCCTTCCAGTCAGACGCTAAACATCTTTAAATGACTGAGGAGTCTTCATATTCAAAATTATTTGAATCTTCTCTGGGTTGGCTTCAATTCTTCTGTAATTGACAAGATAACCCAGAAACTTGTCAGCCCCTAATCCGAAGGTGCACTTAGTATGATTTAGCCTCAAGTTGTGATGACGAAATTTTTGGAAGCATTCTTCCAAATCATCTAAGTGTTTATGCACCTGCATACTTTTGACAATCATGTCATCCACGTACACCTCCATGTTCTTGCCCAATTGATATCTGAAGACGTAGTTCATCATCCTCTAGTATGTGGCCCCGACATTGATTATGCCAAAGGTCATTTTCTTGTAGGCATATACCGAACGATGCGTAATGAACGCCATTTTCGGTATATCCTCTTTATACATAGAAATTTGGTGATACCCAGAGAATGCATCCATGAAGCTCAATAAAGCATATCCCAAAGTCACATCGATGAGTTGGTCGATGTGGGGCAGCAGGTAGAAATCCTTAGGACAAGCTTTGTTCAGATCTGTATAGTCGATTTAGACTAGCCACTTTCCATTCTGCTTCTGGACCAGCACCACATTTGCCATCCATTGCGGGTAGTCAATTTCAAAGATGAAATCTGCAGCCAGCAGCTTTGCAATCTCTTCATCGATGATCCGTTGGCGCTCAGACACAAAGATCCTCCTCTTCTGTCGAACTGGCTTCTTTGACGGGTCCAATTCCAACCGATGCTCAACAATCACCCAGCTCACCCCTGGCATGTCTTGAGGTTCCCACGCAAAGATGTCAGCATAGAAACGTAGGAGCTCCATGAGGTTCGTTCGGAGAGGTTCCGGCAGACCCGAACCTATTTTAACTGTCTTGTTTGCTTTGCCAGGAATGAGTTTGATTTCTTCTGTATCTCCAGCTGGCATAACTAATGGTACTGAACTTCTCTTGGTGAAGGGCTCGATCTCTATTTCCATGGTCTGCTTCTGCTTCGACACCCCTACTCTCGAAGTGATCACAGCGTTTCGATAACACCTTCTGGCCAGATCCAAATCCCCTTTCACCTCTCCAACTCCATGAGCCGTAGGGAATTTGATTTTGAAATGAGGGATGGAGGTCACATCTTGTAGAGCAGTTAAAGTAGGCCTCCCCAAAATGGCATTATAAGCAGAATCTACATGCACGACATAAAATTTGTAAGTTATTTCTACCTATTGGGGAGCCATTCCGAAGATGACCGGCAGCTCAATAGTTCTAGCCACCTTGACTGGATCATTGCTGAAGCCGTACAAAGGAGCCTCCTGACCGATCTCCATCTTCTACCCATCCAGATGCATCCTCTGATAAGCGTGGGCATACAAAATATCCACAGAAGACCCATTATCGATCATCATTCGCTTCATATCCACCGAACCCACTTGTATAGTTACCACCAATGATCCCTCGAGCGGTTCGATGGTTTTCGAAGGGTAATCCTCATTAGTAAAGGAGATTACCGTACCCAGATAAGGTCTGTCAGTCTTTGGGAGGGTACCCACCACCGACATGACCGAATCTAAATAACTTCGGCAGTTCTTTCCAACAAGCTTTCCAGAAGTGCCCCCGGTGATGACATCTACCACGTGCCTTGCAGGCTGTCCAAGAGCTGGAAACACTTGTTGAACTGGCAGAGCTGTCTGAATAGGCTTTCTATCCCTCTGCTGAGTTTGTTGAGTCGTTCTGGAAGCCACATACTGAACTAAAGCTCCACCTTTAACCTTCCTCTCGATAAAGTCCTTCAGACTAGCACAATCATTCGTATCATGATCGGAAGCTTGATAATAGTCGCAATACTTACGAGAGTTACCTTTTCCAGGCATAATGTTATCTTAAGGGGATTCGAAAATAGGTTGATTTTTGATTTGGTCCAGGATGACAGCCCTATCAGTATTGAGTGTAGTGTACGTCTTATTTACTCTTTGGGCAGGAGTGGACGAACGACCTCCCCCTGTTTCCAGTTGTTATTGTATTTCTTTGACCCACCATCATAGCGGTCCTTGTTCCCTTCACTTTTCTTATGGTCCTCGTCTGTTCTATCCCGATCTGTCTCCTTGAGCCAATCAGAAGAAGAACGTTTGAGACTATTCATGGCCTCCTCTACCACGATATAGCCTTCTGCTTTGTCGAAGGCTTCAACGAGACTCTTCGGGTGGTGAAACATCAACTTCTTCACCAACTTTTCTTATTTGACTAGGTCTAATCCATTTTGAAATAGTCCAATGGCTTATAGATCGTTTAGGTCTATCACTTGGTCGACTGCTTCACAGAACCGTTTCACATATAGGCCCAAAGACTCATTCGAATATTATCGAACCTGACCCAATGAGCCGGTTGGTTTTCCCCTCCTCTTGTTGCTCCCAAATCTCTATGACGAGATTGAGTTAGAAGGCAAAGTCCCCATCCACTGCCTGGCATCCTTTCTGTGCGTGGTGACAAAGGTAAGACACTTAGTAGCATCACTAAATTCAGAATAGTCCATCAGTCGGTCGAACGCCTGGCTGTGATCATAAGGATCACCTGATCCATCATAGCTTTCCATGTGGGGTAACTTCTTATTGGGGTCAGCTTTTTCATTAAGAATCTCCATGGAAAAAGGAGATGCCTTTTTTCCCGAAGTATCCTTTGATTGTTGGACTTCGGCAAGGGGATTCTGAAGTTACTTTAGTTCATTCACCAGATACTCCACTCCCTCTAGTTGAGACGATGCTTCTTTTTTCGATGACTCTTTCTTCCTCTGAGTAGACCGGGCTTTAATAATGGAACTCCCAATCTTCACGGGGCTTTTCTGACAATGAGAGTCCACAGGGCGGTGTGCCCTCAGTGGACCCTCCGGAGTGCGACTTCTGAATCTACTTCATCGCTGAACTTAGTTGTTGTGACGAGAATGTACAAGGCAAAGTGCCTTCTTTATATTCTCAGGTGTATATTCTCTGGATCGGCCTCTCTGCTTGCTTCGACCCTGCTCCCTAGAACCGACAGGGTGGTGTACCCTCTTCAATCTTTGGGGAGTAGGGCTTCTTGACCTTCTTCGTTCTCGAGGTTGGCCCCGAGATTCAGGACCCCAATGGGTAGGCTCTTTTCCCCTCCTGTGCCCAAGCTCTTCGGACTAAACATAGCTTGACGCTTCATCCCTTAAATCTGCCATCTGAAGCATCTGCTCGGCTATATCCTGTCGTTGTTTCAGAAGTACCTCCATAACCTTATCCGCTTCATCTGCCATCTTGGCTAACCTGGAGGCCTTATCATCGTGATCATCTCGGTGTCGGGTTCTAGGCGGTGTGCCTTCTACCCATTTCCGACCATGACCATATTCTTTTTCAGCCGTGAAAACTAGCCTTCGCTTGACATTACCCACAGGCTTCGCTAGCATGAGCACTGATTGAAGGTCACAAACGATCTTTGACTGATACTCGCGGTGTAGATGAACTGACAGCCATCGGCTATCCGTCAGGTGTAGGTGTTCTACTCTTCCCTATGGATTCTAACATATAACAACACAGTTTGTGATTGAAAATGTTCAAGATACTAGAACTCAGCCCTCCTTCTAGCGCCAATGTTAACGTCAAGATCTTTCCTCACGTCCCAATCACTAAGACGCGTCCGATATCCTGCACAGCTTAACAAGTCAACACTAAAAGATTGACGGCTTGACCGTCGGGGGATAGCTTCGGCATGAGAGTCAGTATCGGCGATCACAAGGTTAACAATGGAGGAATAATATGTCTAGTGTATTGAGAGAGATAATAGTTTGGTTGAATGTTGTTACCTTTTTCTTGTGTGATCGTTGTCCAGTATATATTTGGTCTGGTTTTTTGTGTCACCTACCACTACCTAACACAACCCCTCACTACAAACCTCTAAGCCGAAAGTGTGCAACTCACCCACTACATTCTGCCAGTGTTTGTCACCGTCGGTCGACTGAGTCCCAACCTCATTAATGCCATACAGGCGGTGACAGATAATAGTCAACTGTTATCTTTTGTCATGATTACCGGTCAAAGCTAGGATAAGATATAATTTACATAGTGGACCGGTCCAAATGAGAGGACCAACATATTTAAAGCATAACAAATATAACATAAGGGAGGTGCCCAATCGATCTGGTCCAATCATAAAGGATATTTAGATCCAAGGGAGGAGCCCAATAAGTCCGGCCCATTAGTGAAAGTATCATGGCCCAACAGCTACCATGGACATGTGATTTAACTTGTTTAAAATCTCTTGTTCACTAAAACCATCAATGTTCCATTCATAAATTTTAATAGAATAAACAAAGAATTGTTTATCTAAATTTCTTTCTTCGAATTGTAAATCCAGAGGAGTAGATCTAGAATACCAATTTCTGGTAATGCTAGTGTTATTGACAATTAATTTATTAAGCTGGTCATTAAAATTTGGAACTGAAATAGTATTAGAATGATCTGATTGGCTATTGCTCTCATTATCATATTCAACTTGATCAATGATAGCTATAGTCCCACTTGTTTCAGGTGCAATTTTTAATTTTTTAAATAACTTATCAATTGCTCGGGGTAAGTTCACCCTCCTTATTGGGAAAACCTAATTTATTTCTATTTTCTGGTAATTTCAACAAAGGTTGTTCAATCTTTGAGTCGGGTTTTTTAACAGTGGTTTCCTAAAATTTTTATTCAATTCTATAAAGTTGCTTACCTACAGTTGCTAGGTACTGGTAACTAAAATTAAATTGTTTGATAATTTTCTTATCATCTTTATTACCATCTGAAATCTTGAACGGACTGGCAATAACAGATGTATTTCTAACTAATAAAAGAATAGTTTCAATAGGATGATGACTAGAAGAAACTTTTAATTTATCTTCTTTATCCCATTGTGATTTAGTTATAACATTACATTTACCTTGATACTATTTATATCAATCGTAAAATGTAATGTTTATTTTTTTCATTATTGATAAATCGCTTCCATCTATTAATAACTTTATCTTGCTCTTTATCACTAGGGTGATTAGAACGAAATGAATGTCTTTTTTCTTTATTAGACTTGGAATTGAAATCTTTAACAAGATTGTCCCAATCTAATTTAAAATCTTTTTTAATTACTCTTAATTGATTATTAATTAAAGCTTCAAAGTCTGACTGGGTAGGAAACTCTGAAGGAGTTGGAGAAGAAGAACATTTTTCTTCAACAGGATCATTATGATCATCATGAGTATAACAAGGATGACTAGATTGCCTTTGATTAAGGATACCTTTCATTTTAATATCCCTAATAGAAGGGTTACTTAGAACTTCAGTATCTCTTCGAGTGTGAACTAAAGGTACTAAAGAACTAGTAAAATTTTCTATGATAACTGGCCTTCTAGTGCGTTCAAAGCTTATTTTGACAGTTTATTCTATTTTTTTAATTTACAAACATAGAGTTTGAGACTTAATATTTAAATTTCTAATACACTAAACACTACTGTTATAAACACAGATAATAATGTACCGAACATATCCTTAATTGTCATATAAACATTTTGCTCTCAAAAGAAGAAGAAAAATGTTTAGTGTGAAATATATTTTTATCTTTCAATTTATTTCTTATCCTATCCATACAAATTTAATACATGTATTTGGGATCCGGTTAGCATGAAATATATTTTTGAGTAAGTTGGTCAATTGGCTAATAGAATACTAACACACATAGAGTCTCGATTGCGTGTCAGCATTCTATTAATCAATTAACCAACTTATCCAAAAATGAACTTCATATTAACCACTTCCATATATTTGCAAACTTCAAAATAAAGAAAATAATTAAAAACTTCATTCAAAAAATATTAAAATCTTGTCAATTAAACTATAAAAAAGACTAGACTGTTTATTTATTTTTTAACCAAACTTTTAAATAATTGTTAAAAGTATTTAAAATCTAACCATTTAAACTGTACGTGTGCATGTGATCTTATCAAATTTTTGCTAATTTTCTTTTTTTGGTTTCACATCATACGAGTAAGAGAGTAGAATAAGACATGAGTACTACATTTTACTACAAAGAGTAGTATTGCACATCTAATTAACTAATTAATATTCTTTATCTAATAATTGCCTCGTAAAATGTACATATCTAGCTAATTAATTTAAAGAACTAAAATATAGTTCTTTCATACGGCTCACCAATGCATACTCCATCCATCTCATAGTTATAGGTTGATTTTCCATTTTGAGATGTCCCAATATATAGGCTACTTACAATTTATAAATTTTAGTTGGTTCATTGTTTTACTTTTATGCCGTTATAATAAATATTCAACCATTACTCTTTTTTTACAAAAACAATATTTAATTTCATTATTTTTATCATCATATTTAATGTTGTTGTATTCTCTTTGGTTAACGTTCTATGCATGGTTATGGATTTTAATGTGTTCGGAATAAACATGTGAATGATATTCCTATTTAATATATGATTTGATTATGATATATATATGAATTAATATGCAAGTATGCTTGCATTAAAAAAATTCTGTAAAGTCCTTTGATAGATAATAGAAATATATGTATAAGGACTTAGAATGAATTGATCAAATATGTTAGGTTGATCCTACATAAGCAAAACAGCTTTGTAAAGTCCTTAAAAAGAAATGATGTACAATGACTATAAATATAGAAATATCAAGCTTGTTAGGTTGATTTTATGATGTAATAGATAGGCTTGTCTGATCGTCGAGCACTGCACCAGAAGTCGTAGTCTGCCAGGAGAGTGAAAGGTAACTCGAGAGCTATCAAGGCAGAATAGGAGTATGCAAGATAGTAGATCTCGGAGTTTGTAGACTTCCAGGGGAAACGAAGAAGGATCTTAGTGTGTCTAGTAGAGCTTCCTTGGGATCGTAGTGTGCTGAGGAAGTCATGTTCAAAATCGTAGAGACAGCCTGCCTACGAGCCGACCAGTCATCTGCCGAAGCCAAGTCAGAAACATAGACTACACTCGGAGTCGTAGAGTCCACTGATGTCGAAGCTATGTCAAGGATCGTAGACTACACCCTGAGTTCGTAGAGTCCATTGACTACATACAGAGCTCGTAGTCGAGCAAGATCAGATGAAGACAACAAGCACAAGGCAGAAATTGTAGAGTGTCAAGATCTGATCTCGGGATCGTAGTGTCTGCACAAGCCAAAGTTGAATCGTAGAGTGCAGAACTATGACCTCAACAGAAGTGTTCACAATGCCAAGGTTGAATCGTAGAGCATATACGGTTCTCAACAAATGAGCACTCCCAGAATATCCAAAGGAACAAAGCCTCTGGTTCAAGCTACAAGCTACATCCAAGGAAACCAAAAAGCACTCAACGAATGGCATGCAGGCTAACAGAAGATCTAAGTACCAACCCAATCAGCATCAAGATTGAGTTGTAAGGCCATTCGTGATGAAGTATTCCACAAGATCCAATGAAGACTTTAGAAGCTGACTAAGGAAAGTTAGCTAATGTAGTAGCTATCAAGTGAACAGAAGACAACGATCTTGGAAGCAACCAAGATCGTAGTGTTTGTCAAACAAAGAAGGAACTAATGGAAGGTGAACCGAGATACTGGTTAGCCTCTGAAAAACAAGGCTAAAGTGATTAAGTGCAGGGTCAGTTCATTAATGATAAGTTAACGGGAGATCATAAGGAGAAAGCAAGCTAGACGCGCCACAAATCTGAAGTATCTTGATATTTAGAAAGGGACCAGAACATGGAATTAGGCCATCAATTTCTGAGAACAGTCGAAGCAAACAGAAGTATTAAAGCATTGCAAAATAGAAGGAAGAGGTGTTCTACATTAAAGATTCAATCAACACTCTTCAAGATCGTAGTGTTAACTCTACCAGTCAATGAGCAACACTCAACAAGACACTACGATCAGGTCCTTGAAGACGTGCATCAGAATTGTAGAGTTTGAATAGCTGAAGACTGAAGCATTGGCAATGGTTCAATCTGAAGGGTAATATTCGGACAAGTGCTTATTGAGAGCATCGATGCAATAGGACTACCTCTAATCGAGAAATCAGGAGGAAATAAAATCTTCGACCTGCCCAAGATATTAAAGTGATACATCTGACAGGGTAGGTGAAAAAAGTAGACTTCAACGTCAGAAAAAGTATGACATGTCACATCAAGCAGTCTACCTCCAGCAACTCGAGATCTGTGAAGAGATTTGAATAGTCTTCAACGGCTACTTTCCAACGGAAGGATTGGGAAAAAGTATAAATGAGAAAGAGATTCAAAGATCAAGGGTTGCTGGAGTTGTCGAGTTTTGAGAGAAGGTGGACGGATCTAAACCATGTGAGATAGTGAGTCCGGAGGCTCACTCTACGATCCACCAAGAACACTCAGAAGTCAAATACATAAAGAAGTAGAAGTGTGAGTTCTACTATATAGAAGTGAGAGTTCTACTACATGAACAGTGTTCTGAACTGCCGAGAGAAAGAAGAGCATTATGTCATCTTAATGTCCATCATGGGAAGACTCTAAATACAATTGAGAAGAGCCTACATTCATCTTAGAAAGTCCATTATTAGAAGGCATCAAGTAGCAAGAAGGAAGATCACAAATGCCATCTTGGTGTCAAGCATGAGAAAGCTTCTAAGTACCTAACAGAAGAGCTTATAGTCATCTTGGAAGCCTATCATGTACAGCCATCAAGTACCAAGGAGAAGGATCTTCAAGGCAGTTCATAAAGGTGTCATCCGAAGTGGTTGAGTAACAGAAGAAGCTGAGCATCATGCAACACTCAGCTGTACTTCAAGGATGATCAAGCCAAGCTGGTAAGGATAGAAAATGTTGACATTTTAGCAGCTCAGCACCAACTCTAACAACAAAAAAATAAATATTCAACAAAGCCAGGTCCTGAGGGGTCCTTCTCCGAAGGGACTAAACAAAGCAGGGCCAGAAGGGTCCTTGTTCGGAGGGACTAAATGAAGTTCCAAGCCTGCTGGGCTTGGAGAGTTCTTAGGGAACTAGAGGAGTCCCAAGGCTACTAGCCTTGAAGAGTTCTTAGTGAACTGAAGTCCCAAGGCTGCTGGCCTTGAAGGAATCTTAGTGATTCAGGGTGCTGCCCTTCCTCAGTGGAAATCCTGCTAGTTTAAAGCAGAAGAGTGGATTAAGAGCTTGAGTCTCTGAACCACTTAAAACCCCTTTGTGTGTGACGCCCCAAAATCCGGGTCTCTTTCAACCCGACAGATGGTGCTACAGTTCACACAAACATTCAATTGAAAAGGCCTCAAATGAACGAATCTGTCTTATATATATTCCAAAATAATACTACCATTCCCCAGGTTCTTTATAACCGTTACATTTTTTCTTATTATAATATCAAATATTATCATTACAAACCTATACTATTACATAGGTACGCTACAAGTTCGCTTTAGCCTTCACTTTATCCTTGTCGAATCCTTTGGCCATATCGTCTAAGCTGCAATCATGTGGTTCGACTAAGTGTGAGCATAACACGCTCAGCAAGTACAACAATTTCATTTTTAAAATCATGCTTGAAATATAGGAATTGTATATCTTCAATAACTGGATGATAGTTACGGAGTACTATCAATACTTCAAAATTCCTTTTTCCTTCAAAACATTTTACAATAATAATATTCCTCAATTCATCAATTATGGTTCAAGACGTGAACGTCTTATAGTTTCTTTTAAAATGACAACCCGGCACTAAATCCGTAAGTCCGACATAGCTTATGAGTATATCTAAGTGATCAGCCTATAGTACCCTATGTTGATCAACACTACATTCATTAAACGTGTGTACGTTTAAGTTGTGGCAACCTCACGTTCCCATCAAATACTCGATAAAAATACATTTATTTATTCATATTCAGGCTTACCTTGAATCTGTACCAAATAGTTGGCGTAGGACAGCGTTAGCAATTGTATATTAAAAGACTTGTAAACAGTTCAATCAATCTATCACGATTAGTCAGCCGAGCTAAAACTGGCATCGACTCTTTCTTTGAAACCATACATGCATCTCGTAATTTGAATCATTTGAAAACCTGGCTAACACGAAGGTTAGACAAGCGTTTAAGAAAAACTTGCCTTCAGCGTCTGCTACAGTATAATTATGTTTCCTTTGAGTCTTTACAATCTCTACAATACATAATCAGATAACATACCATATTAGGTCATGAATGAACATACATAGTTCCTAAAGAATCTTACCCTACTTCTCAATCTAATCCCGTATTAGATTTTTTATTATTGGTTCTGGCTTTCCGTCATTCTTTACATCATTCTTACCGACTTCTGTCTCTTCCATAACTTAAGTGAAGTTATTTCATTAGTACAACTCAGTTTAAGTTAATTATCCTTCCTGACGGCTTACTAACGTCCTTACGTTATCATCCGAAACTCGATCGTCATTGGTTAAGTATACTTATTGCATATCGTTCACGATCATCTTCAATTGACTTTCTTTAACCCTAAGTAATCATACTTGAGTTTTAATTATGACTTAATAATATTTTATTAAGTCCCTTTGTTCATTACTAAACAATTTCCCTTCATGTTCCACTTGTAACCATTCTTCATTGTCTAAGTTTTAAGGCTAGCGCTGCAGCACCGACTATTGCACTTGATGTCGCGCTACGGCGTCACCACTTATTGCTCAAAATCCAGAGTCGGCGCCGCGGCGCGAGTCTCTGTGTTACTGGTCGCGCTGCGGCGAAGTCTTGTAGTGTGCTCGGTTACTGTTCCACACCGCGGCGTGGGTCATTTTGCCTAGGGTTGGCGCTGTGGCGCCAACTCTGTGCACTAGAAAACAATTTTAGTTTTAAAATTTTGTGAACATCCTGGAAGCATAATTTCTTCGTTATAAGTCCGAATTGGCTCGTTCAAAAGCCTACGGTTCAAAAATTACGTACTCTACATGGTCATGCAAGAATTATATCTATTCGAATTCGTTTGCTAAAATTTCACCTATCAGTCCCTTTTTAACGAAAACGATAAACGTTCATGAACGTTCAACGCTCGTTTCTTCGTCCTAAGTCGGAATCCGGCCATTTTCGAGTTTGCAACTCTATAATGTCAAATACAACTTGTCTCCATTGAAAACCAATGTTTCCAAGCTCAATATCAAAATTTTACTTCCATTCCGAGATTTTCATGAATTCGACGATCGTCGTCTAATCGTATGAATTCCGGCGAAACTTCGTTACTTGAGATTTTTAAACAATTTCACTTGGATTCAATCCATCCTACTAATATCTTGACATACATATTACAACATCTTATTTTCATGTGAAATCATTACATGTTCTTCATGAACTTATTTACTTATTAAAGTATAACATACTTAATTTTATTGCTTATGACTTATTAATGAGTTAAGTCCTTTAATCATTATTCTTACCTCTTTTTATCATACTTGTGCCATTAATGTAAACATGTTATAAGTTCTTACAATTTCTTATTAAGTTCCTACTAACTTCATCACCATTATCTCATGACAAGTTCTGTAATATCCTAGATTTTTCCATGTAATTAAACAATTTCAATAAACAAACTTATGTGAAATTCTTATGTGACAATTATTTTTAGATGAATTATTTATTTTATTATATATTATGTGATAAGATGCATATTAATGGTTGTTACGGTAAGGCCAATTATTTAAATTGGTTAAGGATGGAATTAATTCTAATTAATTTCGTGGGATGACTTATAAATATGAGTTTGAGTTTGGAGCAGAATTTAGAGACGCGGTCTACGTATTTGAGTTCGAAACGTCGAAAATAGGCAGGATAGACTGTAACCACGAAAATATGTCACGAAAATGAGACATGCCTCATAATATTTGTATATATCCATCATTCTCTTTTACAATACTCTTATTTATAGATATATGGACTTGGAAGTTTCATGACGTAAAACATCACATACAGTCAAATCTATTCTCTTGGAACTTTATTAGATATAATATTATCTTAAATTTAGCCCAAACACACTTTGGAGCGACGAATTGTCAACTACGAATTTTGAAGTTGTGTTTTACGAAACGGAGAGTTCCATGACGTCCGGGACGTCGACTTTAGTAGGAGTCGATATAAGTATCAACACATTTGACTACGGAGGGCAAAATGGTCAAAATGACTTGTTAATTGATTAAATGATTAAAATAATATTTTTATTTACATGAAGTTCAGTTGCTGGGAGTTCTTGTGACAATCTATATGGGACAAGGGAGTGAGTATACGTACTATAAGGATTATTGAGGGATGGGGGTTACTCTTGTGTTATTAAACAAAAACCTTTCATTTTCTTAACTCCTACCCATAATTAGCCTAATGAATTGTAAGCGTAATGATATCTGATCATGGGGGAGTTGTAATGGGCTAGAGATTTCAGTTTCATTACACTATATATGAGGTATATACATTCCATCTAAGCCTCTTCTTCCTTTCACAACAACTTTCTAACTAGTGAGCAAAAATAAAGAAAAGAGAAGAAAATATTGAGAGTAATAGATGTTGTGGTGATTTCTGGAGATATTGGAGAGTCTAAGCAAGTAAGGAGTGAGTCTCTAACAGATTAAATCAAGAGGAATTTGCCAAAGAGGTAAGCTATGAAACCATTCTCTATGTTCTTCCAAAACTATGAGAGAATATGCATAGGAGACCTTTATAAATGATTTGTTTTGGAGTATGTGATGTTGTGTAATTGTGGTCTGATTGTTATGGTATAATAAGAACATAAGTTCTGGACAAATCATGCCATGTATGCTTTAAAAATCCAAAGAGTTATGTCATGCATGCTAAGCGTTTTATATTATGCCTCTTAGTTGCTAATTTGATCAAAACATGAAAATTTAGAGAAATGAATTACTGTAACATGTATATATATGTTATTAGAAGTGGTCTGGATAATAGGAATCAAACCCATGCATGCTAGAATCAAAATCATGATTTTCTCAAAAGTTGGGTTAAACTAGTTTGCATGATTTTTCAGGATTTTTGGTCACTCGAAATCATGTCTTAGATAATCCATTTGTTGCGTGTAATAATTTTGTAAAATAGTATGTAGCATGATGTATAACATGTCCAAATTTTATTCGGATCGAAGCTATATTGAGTGAGATATAAAAATCGTAAGGTCGCGAGATAAACATGTTAGAAACCGAAAAAAATTATGAACTACTGACCTTAAGGACAAATTCAGGGCTAGCTAAAGTTTCCAAAAAAATTTGGGCTTTTGGGCTATTATAGTACACTGAATAAGCTTTCCATAGACTCCAGAACGGACTAATTCCGACTTCGGAGAAAGGAGTTATGACTTTTCAAAGTAGTTGCGTCAAATCTGTCCAACAAATTCGGAGCAGTCTCCTTCCACGGATTTTCTGGACTTTTGTGCATGGAATTTGAAGATGGTTCATGAACAAAAGTTGTAGTCCCAGAAGTTAGCTTCGTGTGGGCGTAAGAATCGCTCAAAAATGTTTTAAAAAGAATTAGTTATGACTGTTTTAGCGAGGTATGGTAAAGCTGAGAAAAAAGAAATGTAAAAACTGTTATGTTTGGGCATTTTTAAGTTCTGTTTTGGGCTGCCTATGATATCTAAAATGGGTGGCATATATTTTCTAAATATATTCTATTATGATGTTTATAGCATATCCAATAGGAGACCCTTTTACTTCAAACTAGATTGTGTATGAATGGTGATTAACGAGACACATGTGATTAGGTTATGTGAAGGTTAATCGCTAGCGTTAATTGTAACAAGCTTATCAGGCAAGTTTCCTAACCCTAATTTCTTTTGGGTATTTATTAAATCCTTACTAATATTATCGCAGTAAGGGTAAGTATTGGATTTGTGTTAGTAATTTATTCGTGCAAGTTTCTTCGTTGAAAAGTCAACAAACTTCAATTATCTTGCAAGCTTATCGATGATTATTCAGTTATTATTTTAACTGCCATATGTTTAAATTTCATTTCATTATCGAACTGTTCTAAGTATGTTCCTGGCCTTTGTTACCGGCTAGTTTTTATTGATGGAAAAAGTGATTTAAAACAAATCTTTCGAATTGTTTTCCGATCCAAATTGCTTTGGTACGGTCTCACATGATTACTAAGATGAAAAAACCGAATAAACGGGCAAACAGATGTAGGGAAAATAGTCCCATTTCGCTTATGCAGCTTAAAACTTAATACTTGTGCACAACGTAGGGTACAATGGGTTGATCACCTGGTGTACTTGTAGAGATCGTTTACAGTCTACACCCCTTAGTATGATATTGAAAATTTTTAAATTCTTATTCTCGATGTTCTTCTTTAACACTTGATAATCTTTCAACTATTGAGATCTAGTAATTCAAATGCCTTTATCCTGATGTATATTTCCCATTTATTCTGTATACTTGCTGGGCAATTTGTGCTCATTCTTGTTTAAACCTTTCAGTTAAGGATGAGAAGGATGAGGGTTTGAGCAAGGACAAGGGAAAGTCCAAGATGAAGTGATGCTAATGGTTATGTAATAAAATAATTATTTCCGCATATGTGTATTGTAGCGATAAACGCTAAGACTAAGTTCCAGTATGTTTTAAGGTTGTAAAGACTTGGGATTTTATTTTGAATAATTATGTAATAGTTAATATTATTATTCCTTATTGTTAAGGTTTACTTAGTTAGACGATGGTGTATGTTGTATCGTGAGCACTAAGTTCTGTAATCGATAATTACACGGATTTGGGGGCGTCACAGGTTGGTATCAAAGCTGTTGGTTATAAACCCTAGGTTGGAGTACCTTAGGCTATAACCTTAGAGAAGGAAGGTGAATATAATGAAAGCATAAGCTCAAATAGAGTTTGAACAATAAGAAGTAATTTATGAAATTTATAAAGAAGGGATGAAAACATGCGTGAGAGTATTCAAAGAAGAATCTCGCAGAGTTATGGAGTTACCTAACTCCAATAATAAGAATGTAAGGTGATAACAAATAGACAATGTCTATAAGAAGAGATTTGTAACGAAGTTAAGAATGAAAAGTTATAGTTAAGTATGGTACAGTTGTACTCTTTAGTAGTTGAGGTATGGTATCTGGGCTAAACGATTCCATCATAGAGCGGAGGTATATACGAACTAGTAACGCGGAACCTAGTTTGTTGGTTGTTTGTGGGAAACCACTCAGCGTACCATATGGAAACTGTTAGAGACCCGATGTGTACTAAGTATAGAAAATGGATATATATGATGAAAATGTGGAACTCGATTGGAATTTTGAGCAATGTAAATGAAGATGAAAATTCTTAAAGCAGGAATTGTTATATAAACAAGAAGAATCTAAGAGATATAAAGATAAGAAAAGGGAGTTTCCTAACTACAATAGCCAAGATAATGAATAATGTCGTAAATGATGAAAAGAGAATGAAAGTAGATCGTAAAACAAAACGATCACGAGATAAGAAAAGAATTTTAAGGGAGATGATTATAGAATAAGATCACGACGTGGTCTGTTTAAGTTATAAAAAAAATGGTCTATAATGTTTGAATAATTATAGCTTAATACTATGAAGATGGAGTACTATGAAATAGTACGAGATAACTCATGAGGAGTTATAGATGATGTGATACGAGGAATTCGTATCGAGCAAAGAGCAAGTTATAAACAAGATAGAGTTAGGTGAGATTTCAATTGAGAACTCATGTGATGGCTGAGTTGTACAAACCTTTGTATGGGCGAGGGTTTTGTTTTTATACTCAGTTTATCACATTGATAATCATTGGAATGTTTGTGTCGCACTATTTGCTATATGCCTGTTGAGAAGGTGATTCTTTTCTCATGTGTATAACAGATAGGTAGAGTATAGTTAGAGAATATTATAAGGTTAAGTGCGAGTTCTTAAAACTCATACTTATGGTTGGTTCGTAACTCATAATTATATGGTATGTTTTTGAACCCCTCAGCGAATGGGCGCCTATGGTCTGACTAGGATAAGTTCTTAAACTCATATAATTGTGGCAAGTTTCTGAACTCATAACGTGTGGTAAGTTTAACGAAATAGGTATAGATAAGTGTAAATGGAGTATTGAGGATGATAAGAATAGATAGATCTATTAAGCAATGGATCATTATAGAAAGTGGAGTTGATGGTGGAAGCATAGGTACTCTAAATCTACTAGCTATGCTAGACTTTCGAAATTTATTGACTTCGTGATGATGTTTACACTTCTATTTTCTTGAAAAACATTGGATCAAATGATGGAACCAATGAGTTTTAACAACAATACTGTTATTCGTATGTCTATGTTAATTGCTTCGGCTAGACAAAAATGATTTGTAATATATCAAAATGTATTTTATATCATTAATGCATCATGTAACCTGGTGCAAAGATGATAAAAATGATGGAGTCATCAATGCAGTATTACCTAGTGTTGGATGTTATCTAAGGATCGTCAACCCACTATGGAATGATGTAGTATGATAAAATCACCAAATGACGGAATCCTCAACGGACTGTAAATACAGTGCGGTATCATGACATCATAAAAAGATTTTTGAGATTTCTTTAAGATATGATAATATATATATATATATATATATATATATATATTTCGATTGATGTTCGAATTGTTGTAAAAGCCTATGCTATTTGATTCAGCTAGACGAATATTGAAAGATGTTCATGAAATTCAAGCGTTTATTGAAAAGTTATGCCAAACCAAATTGTTTTGGTACGGATTCAGATGTTGAAAAGCTGAGGTGAACAACCCTATAAGGGGACATGTTTTCGGGGATAATGGTTCCGAGAGTAACGCATATAGTCGTTACAAAATACTATGTTGCGGCCCAACGTAGTGGTACAATAGGCTGGCCACTTAGAGTACTTGTAGAGAGTTTTTTCAGTCTGTGTGGTTGCTAAACATTCTATTAAAGATAGTTTATGGTCGTGATGCACTGTTAAACCTAGAGAAGAGTTCAAGGTCCGTATAGTCTTATGACTGTTAAAGGTTGAAGTCGAGATACTTGATAACCTAGGGACGTAGTTCAAGGTCTTATGACCCCTCCGTATGATTTGGAAACTTTTAAATTCCTATTATTCATATCGCTTCCCAATTATTGAGCAATTGAAGAAGTTTCTTGTTATTCTAAAAGGTGAAAGTGGAAAGGATGAGACAATTAAGCAAAGCATAATAATTTCAAGAAAGAAATGAAATTTCAGAAAGAAGAGAAATGTGAAACTCTTAAAAGAGGATGAAGTGAGGAATATGATGATCTTAGAAAGATCCGCAGAGAAAGAATTTGGTTGCAGAACCTAATGAATAAATAGATATTAACATAAAATCTATTTTGATAAATGGAATGAATGAAAATTAGTAAGTCAAAAAAATTTCGAGGACGAAATTTTTAGAAGAAGGGGTGAATGTAATGTCCCAAGAGTTTGATAATATAGTATATGATAATGATCCTTATGGAAAGATAATGAACGGGTCAAAGAATATGTAATACTCAAATATAATTGAGTCTAAGTAAATGTTATGAAATAAAACGTACAAAAATTTATTATCAAGAATGATGGGAGTAGGAAATATAAAACCTATATTAAGGTAATGTGTTGAAGTTATTCAACGAAGAGATTTGATGAAAACCTGGGTAAGGTAGGGTTTCGGTGATTCCGAGGACAGAATCCTTATAAGGGAGGGTGAATGTAATATCCTAGATTTTTCCATGTAATTAAATAATTTCAATAAACAAACTTATGTGAAATTCTTATGTGACAATTATTTTTAGATGAATTATTTATTTTATTATATATTATGTGATAAGATGCATATTAATGGTTGTTACGGTTAGGCCAATTATTTAAATTGGTTAAGGATGGAATTAATTCTAATTAATTTCGTGGGATGACTTACAAATATGAGTTTGAGTTTGGAGAGGAATTTAGAGACGCGGTCTGTGTATTTGAGTCTGAAACGTCGAAAATAAGCAGGATAGACTGTAACCACGAAAATATGGCACGAAAATGAGACATGCCTCATAATATTTTTATATATCCATCATTCTCTTTTACAATGCTCTTATTTATAGATATATGGACTTGGAAGTTTCATGATGTAAAACATCACATACAGTCAAATCTATTCTCTTGGAACTTTATTAGATATAATATTATCTTAAATTTAGCCCAAACACACTTTGGAGCGACGAATTGTCAACTACGAATTTTGAAGTTGTGTTTGACGAAACGGAGAGTTCCATGACGTCCGGGACGTCGACTTTAGTAGGAATCGATATAAGTATCGACACATCTGACTACAGAGGGCAAAATGGTCAAAATGAATTGTTAATTGATTAAATGATTAAATTAATGTTTTTATTTACATGAAGTTCAATTGCTGGGAGTTCTTGTGACAATCTATATGGGACAAGGGAGGGAGTATATGTACTATAAGTATTATTGAGGGAGGGGGTTACTCTTGTGTTATTAAACAAATACTTTTCATTTTCTTAACTCCTACCCATAATTAGCCTAATGAATTGTAAGGGTAATGATATCTGATCATGGGGGAGTTGTAATGGGCTGGAGATTTCAGTTTCATTACACTATATATGAGGTATATACATTCCATCTAAGCCTCTTATTTCTTTCATAACAACTTTCTAACTAGAGAGCAAAAATAAAGAGAAGAGAAGAAAATATTGAGAGTAATAGATGTTGTGGTGATTTTTGGAGATTTTGGAGAGTCTAAGCAAGCAAGGAGTGAGTCTCTAACAGATTAAATCAAGAGTAATTCGCCAAAGAGGTAATCTATGAACCCATTCTCTATGTTCTTCCAAAACTATGAGAGAATATGCATAGGAGACCTTTATAAATGGTTTGTTTTGGAGTATGTGATGTTGTGTAATTGTGGTCTGATTGTTATGGTGTAATAAGAACATAAGTTCTGGACAAATCATGCCATGTATGCTTTAAAAATCCAAAGAGTTATGCCACGCATACTAAGTGTTTGATATTATGCCTCTTAGTTGCTAATTTGATCAAAACATGAAAAGTTAGAGAAATGAATTGTTGTAACATGTATATATATGTTATAAGAAGTGGTCTGGATAATAGGAATCAAACCCATGCATGCTAGAATCAAAATCATGATTTTCTTAAAAGTTGGGTTAAATTAGTTTGCATGATTTTTCAGGATTTTTGGTCACTCGAAATCATGTCTTAGATAATCCATTTGTTGCATGTAATAATTTTGTAAAATAGTATGTAGCATGAGGTATAACATATCCAAATTTTATTCGGATCGAAGCTATATTGAGTGAGATATGAAAATTCTAAGGTCGTGAGATAAACATATTAGAAACGGAAAAAAAATTGTGAACTGCTGACCCTAAGGATAAATTTGGGGCTAGCTAAAGTTTCCAGAAAATTTTGGGCTTTTGGGTTATTATATTAAACTAAACAAGATTTCCATAGACTGCGGAACGGACTAATTCTGACTTTGGAGAAAGGAGTTATGACTTTTCAAAGTAGTTGCGTCAAATCTGTCCAACAAATTCGGAGCAGTCTCCTTCCACGGATTTTCTGGAATTTTGTGCATGGAATTTGAAGATGGTTCATGAACAAAAGTTGTAGTCCCAGAAGTTAGCTTCGCGTGGGCGTAAGAATCGCTCAAAAATGTTTTAAAACTAATTAGTTATGACTGTTTTAGCGAGGTACGGTAAAGCTGAGAAAAAAGAAATGTAAAAACTGTTATGTTTGGGCATTTTTAAGTTCTATTTTGGGCTGCCTATGATATCTAAAATGGGTGGCATATATTTTCTAAATATATTCTATTATGATTTTTATATCATATCCAATAGGAGACCCTTTTACTTCAAACTAGATTGTGTATGAATGGTGATTAACGAGACACATGTGATTAGGTTATATGAAGGTTAATCGCTAGCGTTAATTGTAGCAGGCTTATCAGGCAAGTTTCCTAATCCTAATTTCTTTTGGGTATTTATTAAATCCTTACTAATATTATCGCAATAAGGGTAAGTATTGGACTTGTGTTAGTTATTTATTCGTGCAAGTTTCTTCGTTGAAAAGTCATACAAACTTCAATTATCTTGCAAGCTCATCGATGATTATTCAGTTATTATTTTAATTGCCATGTGTTTAAATTTCATTTCATTATCGAACTGTTCTAAGTATGTTCATGGCCTTTGTTTCCGGCTAGTTTTTATTGATGGAAAAAGTGATTTAAAACAAATCTTTCGAAGTTATTAAATGTTTGCCGATCCAAATTGCTTTGGTGCGATCTCAAATGATTACTAAGATGAACAACCCAAATAAACGGGCAAACAGATGTCAGACAAATAGTCCCATTTCGCTTATGCAGCTTAAAACTTAATACTTGTGCACAACGTAGGGTACAATGGGCTGATCATCTGGCAATTTGCGCTCATTCTTGTTTAAACCTTTTAGTTAAGGATGAGAAGGCTGAGGGTTCGAGCAAGGACAAGGGAAAGTCCAAGATGAAGTGATGCTAATGTTTATGTAATAAAATAATTATTTTTGCATATGTGTATTGTAGCGATAAACGCTAAGACTAAGTTCCAGTATGTTTTAAGGTTGTAAAGACTTGGAATTTTATTTTGAATAATTATGTAATAGTTAATATTATTATTCCTTATTGTTAAGGTTTACTTAGTTAGATGATGGTGTATGTTGTATCGTGAGCACCAAGTTCTGTAATCGATAATTTCACGGATTTAGGGGCGTCACAAGTTCTTACAAGATCTTCATAAGTTCACAACTTATATAAGTAGAAATGACTTATTCATGACCTATTACGGCTTAAGTACATTAACCATTCATTCTTACCCTTCCTTAGCATGCTAGTTCTACCAATACCCCTTCTCTATCAATAGAAGAGAGAGAAAAACATGGTTTAAGATCACTTACTATTGAATAACACTTGGTAAATCTTTGTTCTTCTTTCTTGCTTCTTGAATCTCAAAGACTAACTCTCTAGCTTTTGTAACTTTTTTCTCTCTAACCAATAAGCTATAAGTTATTGGATGAAAATCTCACAAAAGCAAGTATAACTTATATGTGCTTATTCTCTCTACCAAATAAGCTCTCCTCTTAGGTTGGATGAAAAACTAACAACCAACAAATTAATGCTTGAGCTCTCTATTTATAGGACATCCTAGGTTAGGGCATAAGGGTCATTAAGCCACTCCACCTCCTTACTATTCCAAGCTTAGCAACCAAGTAAACTTGCTCCCCACATTTACTTGCTCTCCATATAAGTTATCCATTGCATAGCCCTTAAGTCTCTTGCTAATCACAACACTTGGTCACCGCCCTTACTTAATCATTAAGTATACTTGCTCCCCGCAACACTTAGTCCTTAAGTTTACTTTGTCATCACTTATAAACACTTTGTGTGATCACCATACTAACTTAGCTTCTAAGTTTACTTGCTCCCTAATTTGGATCATCCATGGTTTGCCTCATCGGTTTAAACCAACTCTTAACCCATTGGATATTTACTTTGGGCCTTAGCTTAATTAACTTACTTAATCATTTGGGCTTCTAGCATAATTTTACTTTGGGCTTGTAATTAAACAAACATTGGTCTTACATTAATAAATTCACATTAGACTTAACCATTCAATACTTGGGCTCACATAATACTTAACAAATCCTACCAATTCTACAAATTCAATACATTGAGCTTAAAGCCTTATAACGTATAATCACGTATTCATCTCGTATTCCCCTCGTATATTTATTCAACATATACGATATACCATCATTCATACGTACTCATATAATACCCCGTATCATACTCGTATTCTCTACCTCATACAATACCTACGTATTATACAATCATCGCTTAATTCATTAATCACATTACATTTCCTTCTCGAAAGTCATATTTCCTAAACGTTAGATTTTAAGTCCACAGACGAAATATTACATTTTCCATAACTGAAATATTATTAGATATTCAATCTCACATCAATATTCTATCGTTACGTCTTTCTCGGAAGTTCAAAAATAATTCCCGAGCAGAAATGCGTGAATAGTATTTTTTAAAAAATTTCTCGGAAAGCTTTTATTTTCATCTTGAAAATTCAAACACTTTAATTCTACCACGTAGTCAAAATCCTACGATGTTCTGACATTTCTAGGCCAGAGAACGACGTTCGATTAGCTTGCTCCATAAATAATTTATTAAATTCATTTAATAAATTTAATTCTCAAAAATCCGATTTTTTCGGGGCGTTACACTCTTCCCTCCTTATAAGGATTCTGTCCCCAGAATCTCGCTAATAATACTTACACCATAGAGGATACTTTTCTTTTATTTTAATCTCTAGTTCCCATAATGCTTCTTCGACATTGGGGTTCTTCTATTTCACCTTCATCGAAGGTATTATCTTTTCACAAATGACTTATCACTTCCTGTTAACAATTTGAGTTGGATGTTAAACACTTAATAACACATTACGATATCTTCCTTTTATTAGCTCTTCTTTTAACGTTAAACTTATTTGAAACTCAAATTCCTCCCTCAAAAAAAGACTATACTTAGTCTTCTACTTATCCTGCCTTATCTTCTTCATTTACTTACATTCCTCCTTACCTAGTTGTACTTCATTAACTCGTTTCATTAACGTGCATTGGGTCTACGTTTTAGATAACAATTCTACCCCTTCATTCCGTAATTTAACTCCTAACTCCAATCTTACCATTTCTGTTATTAACTCTTTCTGAGTTGCTAACATCGATAGCTTTTCCTTACCCTTCATACTTAACGCGTCGGTTTCTACTTCTACCTTCCTTAAATGATATAAGATATCATAGTCCTCCCCCTACTGCATATTCAACTTTTCCTGTGTGAAGATATATTTCAGATTCTTAAAGTCCGTGTATATCTCACACTTCTCCCCGTATAAATACTATCTTCAGATTGTTACTTCAAAAACTACAACTGTCAATTCTAGGTCATAAGTAAGATAGACCTCCTCATAATCCTCTAACTGGCATGAGGCATACACAATGACATTGCCATGCTATAAGAGCACACAATCATGTCATCTATGCGAACATCGAGATACACTACAAAATTCCCCGTATCATCTGATAATGATAATACAGGTGTCTTACTTAACCGTCTTCAATAATCTTGTGACACTAATGGTACCTTCAACCATAGCACCTCACAAGAATATCTATCAAATTGTCCACCGACATGATTGGTGCCCCTTACGGAAAAATCTACTTCCGCACATTAGTCAACCTAAATGACATAACCAGAAACTTGTCATAACCATAACGAATTCTTAACGTCATCTTAGGTACTTCCTCCTTCTTCCTTACTTCCAACGGACTATACCCCATACATACATCTATCTTTATAAAAAAATTCTTTGCCACTCTCAACTGACCAAATAGATCATCGATCCTGGGCCATGGGTATTTATCCTTAACCGCTATCTTAATCCTATTACGATAGTCGATATGCAACCGTAACAACTCATCCTCTTCCTTAACACCAACCTAACTTGTGTCATGGTTCGACAATAATAATGTCGCGGTATTTTAATACCGTAAATTACTACCTTAGATTTTTCTGAGAAAACTAATGGATCACCCTTTTCTTATAACTATTTGTTATAGCTCTATGGTTAATCAAACCATTCATACCGAGAATTTCCTCAAATTCTCTCAACATGAACAGTACTTATCTACTGATACCTACTTACTTCGATTATCCATGAAATAATTTTCATGAATATAATGTAACAAAAGTTATTTCCTCCTTCTCTACCTTAGTGTTTTAAAGATATTTATAATCCCTTCTAGACAGACTCCTAGATGAGTCTTTCCACCTGTCTTACACACCTTAATCCTACACTTAGGATCCCCTTGTCCCACTCCAATATTCCCAGAGTTAAAAAAAAAAATTGTCTTGGGCATACTGCCGATGGCATTCTCTGCCTTGGTTCGTCCCTCTTTCTTGCTCTCATTCTTTCCCTCTTTGTGGTATTGAGTCTGTAATTCACTACCATCTTATGTTATAATCACCTTTTCCAGAATGATCCCATAAGAAACACTCTAGATCACCAAAATCCCACTATAGAGCTAGGGTCTCAGGCCCTGCTCTAATCTACTAGCCTTCACCTCCTCCTTGTCCACATGATGTGTAACAAACATTTCCAATTCATTTGAATTTGGTCGCGTACTGAGGAAATATCATATCCCCTTGCTTAAGTTCTAAGAATTCAATCTCTATCCTCCCTCACATATTTGTAAGGAAATAATTCTCAAAGAAAACCTTTTTGAATTGTTTCCACGTTACTGCATCTGTTCTAACCCCACTCTGGTGAGCCTTCTACCAAAAGTTGGCTTCACTCTTCCTCGTGTAAGTCACAAAAGAAAACTTCTGCATCTCACATACACTTGTAATAACAAATGCTTTCTCTATTTCTTTTACCCCGGTATGGGCCTCGATTGGGTCCGTCGTTCCTTTGAACTCCGGTGGACCTATGATTTTAAGCTCTTTAAAGGTAATCATTCTAGCTACCTTAGTTTTTGCGGGTACTCTACCCCCAGTTTGGGTTAATGCAACCCTTAATAAATTAACGAACTCTTGCATAGGGTTGTTTTGACCCCATTAATTATCATTATGTGATTCCGCTTCCTGATTACGTTATCTTCTCCCTAGCGACATTTTTAGATTAAATAAAATTTCATTATTATCTATTTACTTACTTCATTATTAATCGCCACATACCAAATCGCATCATAACAAATCATTTCAATGAAAAATTTCATTATATTCATATGCTTCTTCATAGTTTGAAACTATTTACAATTTACATCCATAGCCAAAAGCTATTACATTTTTATCCCGCAATTGAACTTTACAAAAGTTGGGATTTACAAAAAGACTACCCTTTTATACAAAAGAGGGCTTCACATCACTACACACATATTTATAACTCTAACGTTCTAATAATGCATAACAACATCCTCGTGTTTCTCATTTGCAATCATTGCTACAGTATCCCGACTAATCATATGACGGGTTTGTCCTGATTCCATGGAATAACAAGCAACCTTCACCTTGAAATCCTTATGTGCACTCTCATGGATGTAAGACATCCGTGCTATCTTCCAGTCCTTCTCCCTCAGTTCTCTACGAAGCTCATCGGCCTCCTTCTTAAAATCCCTAGCCTTATTTATCATGAGCACCTTCTCATCATGCTCTGACTTAAAATCTGCTTCTGCAGACTCCTTCGCTATATAAAGAGCACTAATCTCTTCATTCTGTTTTTGCACAACTGCACTCAGTTGCACATTCCTGTCAAGCTCTGCCAGATACAATGCTTCCATTGCATCTGGAGGTGATGACTCCAATGTAGGTACCACCATAGTAACCGATGTTACATCTCTTTCTTCCTCCATATCATTCATCATACTAAGGTATGACGATATTTCCATCTCTCCCTCGGAGTAGTCTTCATCAGAAAAGTAATCCTCTGCCTCCGACTCCTTTAGAATCACTATTGGTACCTCCGCCACTGGCATGGGTATAGGCTCTACTTGGTTCACAAGCTCTTCGCTCACCGCGTGTATATCTATATCCATCAAGCTATCGATCGACATCCTACAATAACACATATGTTGATTAGTACATAACACATAATCGTATAAGCACAAATCACATTTAATTTATTTAGGGTTACTTTCCATCTTTTAAATCTTTCGGTACTGAGTTTCCTCAATACCATATTGACTCATTCAACTTAAGTAAAGCTCAAGTTTTTTTTTCTTCCTTTGAACTTCTCTTCCTTAACGAGGCTATTAGCCTAAGGTTCTTCCCCCCTTAAGTTTTATAACCTAATGCTTTGATACCAACCTGTGACGCCCCCAAATCTGGGTCTCTTTCTACCTGACAGATGGTGCTCCACAGTGCTACAGTTCATACAAACATTCAATTGAAAAGGCCTCAAAGGAACGAATTTGTCTTATATATATTCCAAAACAATACTACCATTCCCCAGGTTCTTTATAACTGTTACATTTGTTCTTGTCATAATATCAAATATTATCATTACAAACCTATATTATTACATAGGTACGCTACAAGTTCGCTTTAGCCTTCACTTTATCCTTGTCGAATCCTTTGGTCATATCGTCTAAGCTGCAATCATATGGTTCGACCAAGTGTGAGCATAACACGCTCAGCAAGTACAACAATTTCATTTTTAAAAGCATGCTTGAAACATAGGAATCGTATATCTTCAATAATTGGATGATAGTTACGGAGTACTATCAATACTTCAAAATATCTTTCATTTTTCCTTCAAAACATTTTACAATAATAATATTCCTCAATTCATCAATTATTGTTCAAGACGTGAACGTCTTATAGTTTCTTTGAAAAGGACAACCCGGCACTAAGTTCCTAAGTCTGGCATAGCTTACGAGTACATCTAGGTGATCAGCCTATAGTACCCTATGTTGATCAACACTACATCCATTAAACGTGTGTACGTTTAAGTTGTGGCAACCTCACATGCCCATCGAATACTCGATGAAAATGCATTTATTTATTCATATTCAAGCTTACCTTGAATTCGTACCAAATAGTTAGCGTAGGATAGCGTTAGCAATTCTATATTGAAAGACTTGTAAACAGTTCAATCAATCTATCACGATTAGTCTAGCCGAGCTAAAACTGGCATTGACTCTTTCTTTGAAACCATACATGAATCTCATAATTTGAATCATTTAAAAACCTGGCTAACACGAAGGTTAGACAAGCGTTTAAGAAAAACTTGCC
This sequence comes from Panax japonicus, assembly GCA_020205505.1. NCBI lineage: Eukaryota > Viridiplantae > Streptophyta > Magnoliopsida > Apiales > Araliaceae > Panax > Panax japonicus. The sequence goes on along the minus strand of CM035107.1, from coordinate 18,844,540 downwards.
TTCAGCGTCTGATACAGTATAATTACGTTTCCTTTGAGTCTTTACAATCTCTACAATACATAATCACATAACATACCACATTAGATCATGAATGAACATACATAGTTCCTAAATAATCTTACCCTACTTCTCAATCTAATCTCGTATTAGATTTGTTATTATTGGTTTCGACTTTACGTCATTCTTTACATCTTTCTTACCAACTTCTGTCTCTTCCATAACTTAAGTGAAGTTATTTCATTAGTACAACTCGGTTCAACTTAATTATCATTCCTCATGGCTTACTAACATCCTTACATTATCTTCCGAAACTCGATCGTCATTGGTTAAGTATACTTATTGCATATCATTCACGTTCATCTTTAATTGACTTTCTTTAACCCTAAGTAATCATACTTGAGTTTTAATTATGACTTAATAATATTTTATTAAGTCCCTTTGTTCGTTACTAAACAATTTCCCTTCATTTTCCACTTGTAACCATTCTTCATTGTCTAAGTTTTAAGGCTGGCACTGCAACGCCGACTATTGCACTTGATGTCGCGCTACGGTGTCACCACTTATTGCTCAAAATACGGAGTCGACGCCGCGGCACGAGTCTCTGTGTTACTGGTCGCGCTGTGGTGAACTCTTGTAGTGTGCTCGGTTACTGTTCCATGCCGCGACGCTGGTCATTTTGCCTAGGGTTGGCACCGCGGCACCAACTCTGTGCACCAGAAAACAATTTTAGTTTTGAAATTTTGTGAACTTCTCGGACGCATAATTTCGTTGTTATAAGTCCGAATTGGCTCGTTCAAAAGCCTATGGTTCAAAAATTATGTACTCTACGTGTTCATGAAAGAATTTTATCTATTTGACTTTGTTTGCTAAAATTTCACCTATTAGACCCTTTTTAACGAAAACGATAAACGTTCGTGAACGTTCAACGCTCGTTTCTTCGTCCTAAGTCGGAATTCGGCCATTTTCGAGTCCGCAACTCTATAATGACAAATACGACTTGTCTCCATTAAAAACCAATATTTTCAAGCTCAATATCAAAATTTGACTTCCATTTCGAGATCATTAAGTATACTTGCTCCCCGCAACACTTAGTTCTTAAGTTTACTTTGTCATCACTTATAAACACTTTGTGTGATCGCCACACTAACTTAGCTTCTAAGTTTACTTGCTCCCAAATTTGGATCATCCATGGTTTGCCTCATCGGTTTAAACCAACTCTTAACCCATTGGATATTTACTTTGGGCCTTAGCTTAATTAACTTACTTAATCATTTGGGCTTCTAGCATAATTTTACTTTGGGCTTGTAATTAAACAAACATTGGGCTTACATTAATAAATTCACATTGGACTTAACCATTCAATACTTGGGCTCACATAATACTTAACAAATCCTACCAATTCTACAAATTCAATCAATTGAGCTTAAAGCCTTATAACGTATAATCACGTATTCATCTCGTATTCCCCTCGTATATTTATTCAACATATACGATATACCATCATTCATACGTACTCATATAATACCTCGTATCATACTCGTATTCTCTACCTCATACAATACCTAAATATTATACAATCATCGCTTAATTCATTAATCGCATTACATTTCCTTCTCGAAAGTCACATTTCTTAAACGTTAGGTTTTAAGTCCACAGGCGAAATATTATATTTTCCATAACTGAAATATTATTGGATAATCCATTTCACATCAATATTCTATCGTTACGTCTTCCTTGGAAGTTCAAAAATAATTCCCGAGCAGAAATGCGTGAATAGTGTTTTTTGGAAAATTTCTCGGAAAGCTTTTATTTTCGTCTTGGAAATTCAAACACTTTAATTCTACCACGTAGCCAAAATCCTACGATGTTCTAACATTTCTAGGCCAGAGAACGACGTTCGATTAGTTTGCTCCATAAATAATTTATTAAATTCATTTAATAAAAATTAAAATTTAATTCTCAAAAATCTGATTTTCTCGGGACGTTACATTGTGTCATTTACATTATGTACTATAACTGCTATAACTACTATGTATATTTTAACAGCTTACAACTAAACTTACTCCACGAACAATGTATGTATGATTATGAATATATCAAGGAAGGGGGTCTTTTACTTATTCTGTTGTGCTTGAAAAGATTCTTATGTTTGTCATATGTTAATTATGAACAATATAATATAAACCAGAAAAGTATTTGACATAAAAAGGATCTATTCAACCCCGCCCCCCTTCTAGATCTATTGTGCCCTCTTGGAACTAACAATTGGTATCACAGCTGTGGCAGCCTCGAATCCAGATCCCAAATCACCTCGGATCCGGTATACTATTTCTATCACTATTTGCGGAAGATATAAACATAAATTGTTTATACAATACATTACACACTATTTTACCCAAGTCGAGTAACCTTAACTTAAACACCATTCATATAATATCTATTATACAACAATATTTATCACAATATATTATTACAAACAAGCCGCACTTTATATCCCAAGCTGAACTTGGCCTTAACCTTTTTCCTGAATCCGAACACGTTCGCCTTATCTGCAATGTTTTATCATGATATAGCAAGGGTGAGCATGAAAGTTGCCCATCAAGTTTAAATACAACAATATAACAATATATCATGATTGAAGAGTATGAATAATAAGATGACTATTATTCATCAATATAGTTGAGAATTATCACGAACAAACTTTTGACTGAACAAGTTTTAAACATGAACAAACATTTCTGAACCAACTAGTAATGAAGGTGATCAGCCTTTCATACCTGACTTATACATGCAAGATGTACAGAGTACAATTTTCATGGCAATCAGCAATGATTAACCATAAGCTTGAATAAACTACTCTTATTAGAGTTAAGTACAAGAAAACTTGCCTGAACCGTTGATTACCGCAACGCAATTTATAACGCTTTACCCGAAGACCTAATATTAATAATATAGATCTCCAATATTAGAATAATATCATCACAGTATAATACTGTTATATTTATATCCACAGAATAACCTAAACACATTACCATATAAGCCTATCAGTCTATAACACACATAAGACTAGGTATCAAGTCAAACTATTGCAGTTTGAGTTCAACCCGACACAATTCTAGCATCCCGACGGTCTAGTCGGACGAAAATCGAGTTTAAGTTCAATTAAACTCTATCTAACCACTTAACCATTATCACAGATAATTTCTTATCAGACAAAATATTTTTCCTAGGCTCGTAATAATTTTCGGATAATTATTATCATTTATCAACATTTTTCAATCCTTAAAACCGTATTTAAATAAATTAAATATCACATAATTCCTTAATCATTAATATTCATTTAATATAAAATATTAATGACAATCATTACATAATATTATAATATAATTATAATATCACAAAGTATTTTTAATACTTTAAAATCATAATTATATAATTTTTAAACACTTAAATCCATTATCTGATAATTAATATTAATATTAAAATATTAACATTTTCATGCCAAAAATATCAAAAGTTATATTTTATAACTTAAAATATTTTTATAACACTTAAATCATTTTTATATGATTTATAAAGCATTAATTTCATTTTTCCTTAATTTATTTAATATAGTTATTAAATAAACTAATTATCATTAATATTGATTAATTAATGAAATTAATTCCAAAATATTAAAAGTCATCAAAAATAACTTAAAATATTTTCTTATACCATAATATTATTTTTCATGATTTTTCATGAATTAAAACTATTTTTAAATCATTTATTTAATATTATAATTAAATACATAAAAACCATTTATATTCCAAAAATACTAAATATTTTTGAAATATATCCAAAATAATTAAAAACTATTTTCAAGCTTTAAAATAATTTTTCATAATTTATTTTGTATTTTTAATAATTAAAAACTATTTTTTTCTAATTTTTAATCATTTTCTAGAAAATAATAAATAAACTGTCGCTATAGGTCTTTAGCGACACTTGTCTGTCGCCATTGGTGTTCTTGAGTGTTCTTGAGTGTTCTTGTCAGTGTTCGAGGGTCCTCGTTTGACCGATTTTATTTCTATGTTGTCATTGATTTCTGGGCTGGAATTCGTGTCAACGTTATAGTACTAACGTAATACTACAATCACCAACTTGTTTCATGGCCATACAGCATCAGATCAGAGAGATATCGGCCCTTAAAAGTCATGTCAGGCTTGTTCTTCATTTTTTGGGTTACCCAGAAAATGAAGAACAGTCCATGGTCCCTACTTTGAGCCTCCGGATCTAGGCCTTCCAGGTATTATTAATGTAATATTAATGTTTCATTGTGTATTAATCATGTCACTGCACAAGTAAATAACCTCAGATCATCTTAACAACAACAGATCTAAGCTATTAAGTCCGGTCAAACTACCTGACAAAACCTGTTCTTGGTGAATTCTGGATTTTCCAGAAATTCATCCGGTCAGTTGGTCAAACCATGTTTGACCACTGATTACATTAGTTCTGAGCACGATCCAGGTGATCTAATGGTTTGAGTATGTAGAATACATGTCAGACTACAACATTCAACCAACAACATGACATAAATAATAACAGAATGCAAGATCCGAACCTCCAAAAATGATTGTCATACTTTTAAAAATTTTGGGTTTACACAGAAACAAAAATTGTGATCGGTCAACGTACTTTGACCGATCATATCTTTCAATCTAAACATTATCTGAGGTTCATTTAAGTCTCACATCAAAGTCCTAACATCAAATAACATATCTATAACATAAACTATACCAAACATCAAACACATAAAGATATAGAGGCCCTGACATTTGACTGTCAGGCCTTATTTTCCAGATTTCCAGATTTTCTAAATTTCTAGATTCGAGCATCTAGGTGTTATGGATCCATGATCCAACAACCCAGATCTCTAATTGACACCTTATTGCACATATTTAACCAACAAACAACAACATTAAACATCAAAATCATAGATTTCGAAATTTAGGGTTCTTATACCTTTTGAGCTATGATTCATGAATCTGATCCTTTGTTGCTGGTCATGGAGAGTTAAGACATGATATAAGCCTTGGTTCTCACCTTTTCTTACTCTAAAAATTTCGAATTTTAGCTAGAGAGAAAAAAGTTGGCAAAATGAGTAACTTCTTTAACTTTTCTCTCTCTTTAACCTATATATCATGATATATGTGTAGATCTGATGTTGCTGGCCTGATTTTACTGGATGTTAGCTTATCAAGTCAACATGTTAGGTTACCAACTAAAGGTTTTGTAATTTTCTACAAGTTACAAATTAAAGAAAGTAAAAAGGGCATAATGGTCATTTAGATTTTATATTTAATGGCATTCTTGTAATTGGCCAAACCCTTAGGGTTTAGGGTTTGGAAATTTTAGGTTTAAGGTTTGGAGCATTTAGGGCTTAGGTGTTAACCCTTAACTTTGCAAGTTTAATTTCTACAATTTCTGAATTTCGGTAATAAAAATAGAAAATTAATATTTCTAACTTATAATTAGAATTTTCTAATTATATATAAATTTCTTAATCATATTTTAAATCTTACTAATTAGGATTAGTATTTCCTAATTAAAATTTCTAATTTAGCAATTAGGGTCAAAATGGTCATTAGGGTTTAAAACCCTTGAATTAGGGTTTCTAATAGAAAAATTAACTTTCTAATTTTAGAAATTAAATCTCGTAATTAGATTAGAGTTAAAATAATTAGGATTAGGGTTTCCTAATTAACATTGCTAATTTTAGCAATTAAATCCACAATTGAGCATTAGGGTTTCTGACGGAACAATTAGGGTTCCAAAAATTGAAAATTAGGGTTTGTTAATTAATTAACCATTACCCTAATTAATACTTAATTATTTAAATCACTTGAGCAATATAATTCTCCGTTATTTTCCCAGATTAGGGTTTCATTTTATCAGAATCTGAAATTAGGGTTTTCAGATCTGGTATTAGGTTTTTCTAATAATCAACTAGAATTTCTAGTAATTCATTAGGGTTTTTCCTAATAAATTTAATATTAATGACGTTTAACCTTGTACATAACATTGCATTCCCAATCTAGGGTTTTCAATATCCGAATTAGGATTTCGTACTCCCGGAACTGAAACTAGGGTTTCCAGAACCGATTTCTAGGGTTTCTTATTAGACGTTAGGGTTTTCTAACCGAACGTTGTCGTTCATAATATATTCATAGGGTTTGTTACAGATATTCTTTATCTGGTCAACCCTTGACCCTTAACCACATTCTGAACACATCATTAACCATAAACACAGAACATAATCACATAAATCCTTAATCCTGAATAATTCACCTATATCCTTCACCGAATTTTGAAATCCTCAAAATTCAATCCCAATAACGTTAAATGCATACACTTATTTTCTGTCTAGGTCTATTATTTGACCTTAAATCAATCATTTAAGATTTTAATAAATTGTCCAAATTCTCGGGTTGTCACATTCACCCCTCCTTATAAGAATTTCGTCCCCGAAATTCACCTTACACCTTACACCTTACACCTTACAACGTGTACCTTACTCCATTCACACATGAACCTTACACCTTACACCGTGCACCTTACACCATTCACACATATACCATTCACACACATTATTACATGCTACCCAATACACCTCTCACCAGAGTAAAAGTTTTGAAATTGTGCTGAGGGGTCATATATACCATGAACACATTTAGTTTTAACGGTAGTGATCATACCGCAAAACAATACATTACTTGGTCTGTTTACAATCACAAAGAAGGTAAACTACCATTATTAGTACTTTAGGTTATCATCCCATCGTACAGTTACGTCATGCATAACGTATTAATCATTTTTAGCGAATATTTACGCTACTAGATTGGATTATTTATCCAAACATTATCGTTCACCTCAGTCTTATCATAGGATTCCGTACCAAAATAATTTGGTCCGGGAAAATTCTTTCAATGAACACTTGGAGTTTTTATAACATTAGTCTAGCTGAATCAAATAGCATAGACTCATATCAATAATTCAATTCAATTGAATTATTTAGGTGTAGCCAAACCCCGTTGGCAAATTAAAATTTTTGAAAACATTTTCGAGAATGACATCATGATGTCGCACTGTATTTACAGTCCGTTGAGGATTCCGTCATTTGGTGATTTTGTCATGCTACATCATACCATAGTGGAATAGTGACTTTAGGTCTAATTCACACCAAGTAATAATGCATTGATGACTCCATCATTTTTATCATCTCTGCACCAGGTTACATGGTACATAAGTGATAAATAAAAACAATTTTTGATATTTCAAATCATTTGCGTCTAGCCGAAATAAGTAGCATAGACTGTACTTTAAACCGTTTCAAAAATGGTTACGAGTCTACATTTTTTTTTAAAGGCACATAGTGCGTATTTAGCTTGATGTCAATCATTTCGAAGTTTAGCATAGCTAGGAGTTTAGAAAAACCTAAGTCTCCACTAATGATCATTTGCTTAACAATCTATCTGTCCCTATAATCCTTAACACTCAATTCACACACAACTATACCCAATTCATAAAACCACACTTATGAGTTCATAATCTGACCACAATTATATGAGTTTACGAACTTACCCTAATCTGACCTTTGGCGTCCGTTCGCTAAGGGCTCATAAACATTTCATATAACTATGCGTCAAGAATGTCACATAAGTATGAGTTCTAAGAACTCGTACTTAATCCTATATTCTCTACCTATGTCCTATTTATCTATATATAATAACTAGCGTGACACAACATTTCAATTATTACCAATGCCTCCAACCAAGTAGTTTTTACACAAAGTATAATTCCCCGCCCATACAAGGAATCATACAACTCAGTTGCTGCCACGAGTCCTCATTAAAATCCCCACCTAATCTTAACCACCTTTTTCAATACGAATTCAATTCGTATTCATAATCCATAACTCTTTTATGAGTTTTCATAGTACCATTTCATAGTACAACTTATACACAGCATCTTGCTGTAAACTTTTCAATCATAAGATTGATTCATTTCCCATATCATAACCTTTATCAGATCACGGGGTGATCTTATCGTATATATTACGATTTAATTCCATGCACTATGATCGTTTTATTTTACGATCTCCTATCACTGCAGTTTCATTCTTTTAGACTCGATCTATTTACCGTTACTGTTCAACTTTATTATCAGAGTTAGGGAACTATGTGTCTTTACACTTGCCGAGATTCATCTTTGAATCTTTTCGACCAACTAACTCTATGTGAGTTAGATCTTATCCTAATCACTGCGGTTATTGGTCTCAGGTATTCCTACCTAAGCTTCATAACCAACAGCTCTGATACCAACTGTGGCAGCCCCGAATCTAGGTCCCAAATCACCTCGGATCCGGTATACTATTTCTATCACTATTTGCGGAAGATATAAACATAAATTTTTTATACAATACATTACACACTATTTTACCCAAGTCGAGTAACCTTAACTTAAACACCATTCATATAATATCTATTATACAACAATATTTATCACAATATATTATTACAAACGAGCCGCACTTTATATCCCAAGCTGAACTTGGCCTTGACCTTTTTCCTGAATCCGAACACGTTCGCCTTATCTGCAATGTTTTATCATGATATAGCAAGGGTGAGCATGAAAGTTTCCCAGCAAGTTTAAATACAACAATATAACAATATATCATGATTGAAGAGTATGAATAATAAGCTGACTATAATTCATCAATATAGTTGAGAATTATCACGAACAAACTTTTGACTGAACAAGTTTTAAACATGAACAAACATTTCTGAACCAACAGGTAATGAAGGTGATCAGCCTTTCATACCTGACTTATACATACAAGATGTACAGAGTACAATTTTCATGGCAATCAGCAATGATTAACCATAAGCTTGAATAAACTACTCTTATTAGAGTTAAGTACAAGAAAACTTGCCTGAACCGTTGATTACCGCAACGTAATTTATAACGCTTTACCCGAAGACCTAATATTAATAATATAGATCTCCAATATTAGAATAATATCATCACAGTATAATACTGTTATATTTATATCCACGGAAAAACCTAAACACATTACCACATAAGCCTATCAGTCTATAACACACATAAGACTAGGTATCAAGTCAAACTATTGCGGTTTGAGTTGAACCCGACACAATTTTAACATCCCGACGGTCTAGTCGGACGAAAATCGAGTTTAAGTTCAATTAAACTCTATCTAACCACTTAACCATTATCACAGATAATTTCTTATCAGACAAAACATTTTTTCTAGGCTCGTAAAAATTTTTGGATAATTATTACCATTTATCAACATTTTTCAATCCTTAAAACCGTATTTAAATAAATTAAATACCACGTAATTCCTTAATCATTAATATTCATTTAATATAAAATATTAATGACAATCATTACATAATATTATAATATAATTATAATATCACAAAGTATTTTTAATACTTTAAAATCATAAATATATAATTTTTAAACACTTAAATCCATTATCCGATAATTAATATTAATATTAAAATATTAACATTTTCATGCCAAAATATCAAAAGTTATATTTTATAACTTAAAATATTTTTATAACACTTAAATCATTTTTATATTATTTTTAAATCATTTATTTAATATTATAATTAAATAAATAAATACCATTTATATTCTAAAAATACTAAATATTTTTGAAATATATCCAAAATAATTAAAAACTATTTTCAAGCTTTAAAATAATTTTTCATAATTTATTTTGTATTTTTAATAATTAAAAACCATTTTTTTCTAATTTTTAATTATTTTCCGGAAAAAAATAAATAAACTGTCGCTATAGGTCTTTAGCGACACTTGTCTGTCGCCATTGGTGTTCTTGAGTGTTCTTGAGTGTTCTTGTCAGTGTTCGAGGGTCCTCGTTTGACCGATTTTATTTCTATGTTGTCATTGATTTATGGGCTGGAATTCGTGTCAACGTTATAGTACTAACGTAATACTACAATCACCAACTTGTTTCATGGCCATACAGCATCAGATCAGAGAGATATCGGCCCCTAAAAGTCCTGTCAGGCTTGTTCTTCATTTTCTGGGTTACCCAGAAAATAACCCAGAAAATGAAGAACAGTCCATGGTCCCTACTTTGAGCCTCCGGATCTAGGCCTTCCAGGTATTATTAATGTAATATTAATGTTTCATTGTGTATTAATCATGTCACTGCACAAGTAAATAACCTCAGATCATCTTAACAACAACAGATCTAAGTTATTAAGTCCGATCAAACTACCTGACAAAACTTGTTCTTGGTGAATTCTGGATTTTCCAGAAATTCATCCGGTCAGTTGGTCAAACCATGTTTGACCACTGATTACATTAGTTCTGAGCACGATCCAGGTGATCTAATGGTTTGAGTATGTAGAATACATGTCAGACTACAACATTCAACCAACAACATGACATAAACAATAACAGAATGCAAGATTCGAACCTCCAAAAATGATTGTCAGACTTTTAAAAATTCTGGTTTACCCAGAAACAAAAATTGTGCTCGGTCAACGTACTTTGACCGATCATATCTTTCGATCTAAACATTATCTGAGGTTCATTTAAGTCTCACATCAAAGTCCTAACATCAAATAACATATCTATAACATAAACTATACCAAACATCAAACACATAAAGATATAGAGGCCCTGACATTTGACTGTCAGGCCTTATTTTCCAGATTTCCAGATTTTCTAAATTTCTAGATTCGAGCATCTAGGTGTTATGGATCCATGATCCAACAACCCAGATCTCTAATTGACACCTTATTGCACATATTTAACCAACAAACAACAACATTAAACATCAAAATCATAGATTTCGAAATTTAGGGTTCTTATACCTTTTGAGCTATGATTCATGAATCTGATCCTTTGTTGCTGGTCATGGAGAGTTAAGACATGATATAAGCCTTGGTTCTCACCTTTTCTTACTCTAAAAATTTCGAATTTTAGCTAGAGAGAAAAAAGTTGGCAAAATGAGTAACTTCTTTAACTTTTCTCTCTCTTTAACCTATATATATCATGATATATGTGTAGATCTGATTGTGCTGGCCTGATTTTACTGGATGTTAGCTTACCAAGTCAACATGTTAGGTTACCAACTAAAGGTTTTGTAATTTTCTACAAGTTACAAATTAAAGAAAGTAAAAAGGGCATAATGGTCATTTAGATTTTATATATAATGGCATTCTTGTAATTGGTCAAACCCTTAGGGTTTAGGGTTTGGAAATTTTAGGGTTTAAGGTTTGGAGCATTTAGGGCTTAGGTGTTAACCCTTAACTTTGCAAGTTTAATTTCTACAATTTCCGAATTTCGGTAATAAAAATAGAAAATTAATATTTCTAAGTTATAATTAGAATTTTCTAATTATATATAAATTTCTTAATCATACTTTAAATCTTACTAATTAGGATTAGTATTTCCTAATTAAAATTGCTAATTTAGCAATTAGGGTCAAAATGGTCATTAGGGTTTAAAACCCTTGAATTAGGGTTTCTAATAGAAAAATTAACTTTCTAATTTTAGAAATTAAATCTCGTAATTAGATTAGAGTTAAAATAATTAGGATTAGGGTTTCCTAATTAACATTGCTAATTTTAGCAATTAAATCCACAATTGAGCATTAGGGTTTCTGACGGAACAATTAGGGTTCCAAAAATTGAAAATTAGGGTTTGCTAATTAATTAACCATTACCCTAATTAATACTTAATTATTTAAATCACTTGAGCAATATAATTCTCCGTTATTTTCCCAGATTAGGATTTCATTTTATCAGAATCTGAAATTAGGGTTTTCAGATCTGATATTAGGTTTTTCTAATAATCAACTAGAATTTCCAGTAATTCATTAGGGTTTTTCCTAATAAATTTAATATTAATGACGTTTAACCTTGTACATAACATTGCATTCCCAATCTAGGGTTTTCAATATCCGAATTAGGATTTCGTACTCCCGGAACTGAAACTAGGGTTTCCAGAACCGATTTCTAGGGTTTCTTATTAGGCGTTAGGGTTTTCTAACCGAACGTTGTCGTTCATAATATATTTATAGGGTTTGTTACAGATATTCTTTATCTGGTCAACCCTTGACCCTTAACCACATTCTGAACACATCATTAACCATAAACACAGAACATAATCACATAAATCCTTAATCCTGAATAATTCACCTATATCTTTCACCGAATTTTGAAATCCTCAAAATTCAATCCCAATAACGTTAAACGCATACACTTATTTTCCGTCTAGGTCTATTATTTGACCTTAAATCAATCATTTAAGATTTTAATAAATTGCCCAAATTCTCGGGTTGTCACAACAGCAGGTTCTCATGCTATATTCAAAAGCTAATAGCTTTGAGTCTGATCCCAGAAACTAACATTGTTCTAAACTTAGTTTAGTAGTAAGTAACTTGTTATATGCAGATGAGCTCACATTTTGGAAATATTGTGTATAGGTTAAGTGTGTATATACACCTGAAGCTGCTTAGATTTGTCCATGGTCTCGATTGTTACATTAACAAGACCAATCCTTGCCTACAGTCAATCTTGTAGTTTGAAGACCAAACGAGAGAGTTCAAGAGACATCAGTGACAAAGAGTCAAGCATCCACCAGTCTGAAAAATGAAAAGATCATACATGCAAAGAAATGTTCATCTAGAGAAGAAAGAGGTTCTCCTCAGATATAGGTCTGGTCAACCAACAACTGGGTGCAAACTCTGTTAGCTAAAGGATGTCAACAATCTTAATGCTGAGATTCTCTTGGCCTACATCTTCAAGACCACGATTGATTGATTAAAGGTCAACAAGAGCAATAAGCTGTCAGGAGCAAAAGTAAAGCTATGCACATTAATACCTAAACTCAGTATATCTAAGATAAATGATTGTTTAGTAACTGACAGTAAAAAGGTACGGTTCCTCACTATTATAAATGTATACATCATAATTGTATCTTCTTATGAACTATAACAATATTCTATCAAGGAGTCATAATCTACCTAAAATGGTGAAGAGAGAAAGTTACCTGAGGATGGAAACTCAAATGACTATAAACCTTCTCTCCATCCAAGTTTTAGGTTGAAGATGACATCTTGAAGGAAATCTGAAATGGGTCATAAGAGCATCACAGGCCTAATAAACTTTATGTGAGGTAATCTTTGTTGGTGGGTTAGTATGTATGCACATGCCTATGTTCTTGGCATTTTACAACACACAGAGCATGATCAGTTCTGCAAGAGGATCCTGCTGATTCGTAGAAACTGATCACCTCAATGAATCAACTAGATACACCTAAATCGTAGAGTTGATTCTCACTCTGTGAACGCTTAAACATTGTGAACATAACCCAATAAATGATGAATCCATAATTGTGATGCCCTCAAAATTAGGTATACATCACCCATCTTGGATCGCCAGATACATGGTACAGAATTCAAATACAACTTACTAATACAACTGTCGTGTACAATACAACAAAACATAAACTGTGAGTTTGAATACAAATATTGTCTACTAGAGATTATACAAACTCAAAAGGAGTCCTCATTACAATTATTAACACATTATTTCACAGAATAGTGAGGACTACTAATGCTATCCTCTGGACTGTCACTCCATTACCCGACTAGTCCTTGCTATGTTCTCATTTCCTGAAGAGAACAGTGAAAGAAAGGGTGAGCTCAACTAGCCCAGTAAGAAATATTATGACTAAGATAATGCAGAATAAATTATCGTTAGCCTTCAACAGTGTTAAACTGATAAAATATAACAACATCAAGTTTAACTGCAGCTGAACAAGCAATCCATTAAAAGAGTCAAGTTGAGAATAAAATCTACTATCTTTTATGAATTAAAAGGTTTTTCATCACTGCTATAGCTGAGACTCAGCTTAATAAATAATCCACATCATCGAATCACCCCTGCACTAGGGCCAATGATATTCTTTAGTATCACGACCACAAATTACCCATACACTACAGCCAAGGACATTCGTGTATTCATTAATGGTCATGATCATGCCAACAAATGTCCATCAATGCACTACGGGCCAATGATAACTTTTACCACATCATTTGTAACATTACGGTCATGATTTCACCGAATAATCGCTGGTCATAATCATACCAAGTCCATCTATGCACTAAAGGCCACAGATGACTTTCAACATAATATAAACATGAGGATGATGACAATGATATAAGAATTCAATAAAACAAGTTCAAGAATTAATTTATCCAGGAACTAATAATGTCCAATTTGTCAACATGATACTGCTTTGTAGAGTAAAATTCAAGAATGATCAGAAGAATATTTCCATGAAAAGATATTGGATGAAGCGCAAATATCAAGGATATTCTACTAATTTCATGGAGTATAGAAGTCAAAACTTTAACCAACTGAGTATAATAAAGAATGGAATAACAAAAGAAATCACCATGCATGTGGTACTTCGCACAGACAGGTTATTCCAACAGAATAATAATAACGGAACCAGGTCAGGCAAAATTTGCACCGACAGGATGTTCCAACAGAATAATAAAGACGGAACCAGGTCCGGTGTAAAACACATAGACAGGATGTTCTAATAGAATAATAATAAAAACGGAACCAGGTCCGGTGTAAAACACACAGACAGGATGTTCCAACAAAATAATAATAAAGACGGAACCAGCTCCGGTGTAAAACACACAGACAGGATGTTCCAACAGAATAATAATAAAAACGAAACCAGCTCCGGTGTAAAACACACAGACAGGATGTTCCAACAGAATAATAATAAAGACGAAACCAAGTCCGGTGTAAAACACACAGACAGGATGTTCCAACAGAATAATAGAATAATGTCACCAAGTATAGGGTAAACCACGTATACAGGTTATTCCAACAGAATAATAAGCAATGGAATAACAACAGTTCTCTTCATGAATAAGAAAGAATAACACCCCTTATATTAGTAGTAGATTGAATATTGCAGTAGTGTAGTAATACAATACTCTTCTTCTTTCTCTCTTATTCTCTCTATACTTTCTCTCTCTATAGCTTGAATGAATTCGTGAAAAATAATGAAGCACTAGGCCTCTATTTATAGAAGATTTCTAGCTTAGCACTTGAAATGTGAAAAGGCAAGTGGCTTGACGACTGGTGATGTGAAAAGAAAAGTGGTTTGACGCCTGTAATGTTAAACCACAATTGGTTCGACGCCTGTAATGTGAAACGACAAGTGGTTCGACGCCTGTAATATGAAACGGTAAGTGGTTTGACGACTAGTAAAGGTAATTACTATTGACGGAGTTAATTATTATTGACGAAGGTAATTACTATTGACGAAGGTAATTACTATTGATGAAGGTAATTACTATTGACGAAGGTAATTACTATTGGCGAAGAGACTCTTAGATGATGACATATGGGCCCCCCCATAAAATAACCAAACTTACCACAAATGTCTCATAACAGACTCTTTATATACATCAAGGATTGAATAAATATTACCACAAATCATTTTATTTTTAATCAACACATATTTAATCTTTCAACAATTATTAATCATTTATAACTTGTCGTCTCAATTATTGATTTAATAATATAACATATTATACAGATGATATTGTGACAATAATTGAATCAATAATATATAAGATATGATGCAGCAATTACTGTAGTAATAATTGAGTATAGCTGAGTGACTTCTCAATAATCAATATTGTGTGCTACTATGCAACCACGCGTATTACTGTACTTTTACTACCTGGTAGTTCAACAGTTTTAACGGTAACACCTCCGCCGTTATTTTTATAGAAAGATAATTTTGTCGTTTTCTAACTACGACAATACTTTCGTTGTGGGGTCCACCAATGATTGAGCTGTCGTACGAATATTCCCCGATAAAAAGAATATTTCCCGACTAAACGAATATTTTATAACAACTAGCTTACTTTGCAAAATTTATAAATATTACCCACAACTATAACATTATATCAAATTTATTCCATAATATAAAAAAATAATATTTATAGAAAATTCATCTTTATTTATAAAAGTTAGGGTCTTACAATAATGAGTACATTATTTAACGTCAAATCCTACGCACACTCACCATGCATCTCAAAACGTATTATCTTAAGATAATTGCATGCATGAATATGTCTATTGGTGATAAATATGATGATTATCCAAATAAGAGGAACAGGGGTTTATAAAACTAACCTAGAAGGGCCCATTTAATTATGGGTACCAAAAATAGAAATATATTGAAACCTGCAGGTACTTGGTCAATCTGACCACACTAAGGAATGATGAAGCAAAAGACTTCAGTCAAGAAGACTCAAGCAGCAGAAGGCTAAGGATAATTCAGAGATGATTCTGATAGAGTTCCTATCTGTCCAAGCCTATCCTTGAAGACCCTCTGAGCTAACCAGAATGGAGCTCACATGGCTGGTAATCTGTATATAGAAGGAAGCCATTCAGCCAAAGAAGGAAAGGGTCTTATGTGCTCAAAAGCCAGTCAAGAATGCTATATGAGAAGAATCCTCAAGGAAGCTCACAATAGAAGATTATCGAGCATCATTCAAGAGAAACTTACTGCGAGAGCAGAAATTCACAAACACAACTATCAAAGAAGACTACGTTCGTAGTGCTGTCAAATAATCGTAGAGTAATCAGTCCTGAAAATACTCATCTCTACGATACAAGGAGATCTAAGTGATGATTGAGATTCCAGTCTGAAGGAGATATGCAAGGCCGCATTTAAATGAACCTGAAGAAGAGGGGATCACATCTATCTGGGAAGACAGCGTCAACAATGGGGGAGCAGTGATCTATTAAGGAACAACAGCACTGGGATATACTATGAAAATTTATACCAGCTACAGAGTCCCAAAAATTTGTGGCTGATGAACCAAATGAAGATTCATAGTCAGTAGGAACGTCTCAAAACGTACTACTGATAACCTTTCAGCCACCCAACCCATAATCGTGAAGTGCCCATGATCAAACTTATGATCGTAGTGTAAGAGCAGGAGGACACCACGATTTCAGAAAAGTAATTGTCTAAATCTGGTAAAAGATCTCCCCACCAGAAAAGGTCGAATAAGATGTTAGTACAAATCACTTCTATAGCATTGCATCTGGAGAGTGCCTCAGGGACAAACCTTACCCTTAGCTCACTCTAAGAGGTTGGCCCTTCCTGAGCTACCTTGACCCAAAAGGAATGTTAGATCTAGTTCATCTCAAGGACCAAGTCAGTCAACAATCGTAGAGTCGAGTTTGAAGAGAACTAAACGATCGCAGTGCAACCTCAATGATCGTAGTGCTACCTCAATGATTGTAGTACAACCTCAGCGATCGTAGAATACAACTCAATGATCTAGTCCTACCAAAGGGTACTCCAGTTCACAAGGATCTTGGAAAATGAGAAATTTCCTAAACTATTCAAGTTGAGGAGATAAGTTCGAATACATCAGTGATTGAGCTATGCTGCATCAAAGTAAGGATAAAGGACAAAGCCATCCACTGTAGCATCTCTCAAAAGTTGATCATTGAGTCAATAAAGGGAATCGTAAAGTCCATAGCTGCCTTATCATGCCACTCTACGAATCAAAAGGCTAACGGTCAGAGCTACGTCGTTTAAATGACTACTCTTATAAAATGAAATATCTAACTGAAAAGTTATGGGGAGTTACAGCTCATTACTGGGAATCGTGCAACTAATGGACGGTTGACACATCACTGATTATGCAGAGTTAGAAGGAACTGCCTTAAAGATAACTTCAAATCTGCAGACAATTACCAAAAGCTATCGAACCTTTCTCCCTCTCATTTTCAAACCCTAGAATCCTCTCAAGAGCCAAAATCAATTAACCCTCCAGAGCTTTACCAAATCACATTCAGCCATCTCTTATAAACATCTCTAAATCAGATACCCACATCCTTCGAACTACTCAAATGGAAAACTGACAAGTAATCACTGGCATTCAGCTCGGAACCAAATCGTTTGAGAAATCCGAAAAGAAATTCAGGGACATTCTCGAGCTTGTGAAGAAAGCTGGATTCTCAGAATGCCTTGAGGCAAATACTCGAGTATACATCGACCTGGTGAAAGAGTTCTACCCAAACACATCCATCAACTCCGAAACTCTTACTACCAAGGTTAAAGGCCAGTCTCTGAAGTTAAAATCTTCTGACCTCAATCAATGCCTAGGTTTTCCTAACCAAGGGCTGAAGAACTTTGATAATGTCAATACTGAACAAGCGAAGGAGGTTATGGGGTACCAAATAAACCCTAATCTTAAAGACATGAAGAAGGAGTTTCCCAAAGAGTATGAATTCCTTGCTGAAATAGTTAGAAAGTGCATATTGTGCAAAAACACTGCACATGACACACTGATTAACCAACAGTTGAAGATAATGTCAGCAATAGT
This sequence comes from Panax japonicus, assembly GCA_020205505.1. Classification (NCBI taxonomy): domain Eukaryota; kingdom Viridiplantae; phylum Streptophyta; class Magnoliopsida; order Apiales; family Araliaceae; genus Panax; species Panax japonicus. The sequence goes on along the minus strand of CM035107.1, from coordinate 18,826,041 downwards.
TCTGAAGAAACAAATTGACTTTGGAGCTATCTTGTTCGATCAAATCTCTAACTGGGTAGAGAAGGCTGAGAAGAAGAAATCCACTGAAAAACCTCTAACTAAGGTGTTTCATGATAGATTGTTGAGTATTGTGCTAAAGAAGATGCTAGGAAGGAAAATCAAGGATGATGAGGGAGAAACTTTGAATGTGCACAAAGTGATGTCTCCACAATTATTTATGAACTGGAAGAAGAACCCTAAGGAGAACAAAAGGCTAACAACCAGGAGCAGTAGCAAAGCCTCTACAAGGAAGATGAGAATAAAAGAAGCAGAGAGCTCTGAGTCTGATGACTCAGTACCAGTATTAATCACACTAGCCAAGAAGAAATCCAAAGGTGCGAAAAAAACTAAAGCCCCATCAAGAAGTCTCTCCTCAAAGGATAAGGATAAAGAATAAAAAGTCTTAACTTTTGAAACAATAAAGAGGAGAAGCAACAGGTTGCTTCAAGGGCCAGTCAGCAAGAAAGCTAAGGTGGAAGACAAACCAGCCTCAGATTCTCAAAATAGTACATCTGCTGAAGAAAGGGACGTAGAGTCAGCAGAACAAAATGAAACAGATGTCAAGGCTGAGTCCCCGCAGATCAGATCCAGCAGAGAAGATGAAGCTGGATTAATGTATAAAAATTCAGTAATTGCTGAAGAAGAGAAATGTGCAAGCCCAGTGGCTAATCCTCAGAGCAGTCACTCTGATGATGAAGAAGAAATTCAAGATGACCAAATTGCATCCCCAAATGCAACTGCCCCAACAAGCCCGGATAATGGGTCAGACAATGTTGTTCTAATAGAAGAAGAGAATGCCTCCTAAAATCCAGATAGCCCCCATAATGAATCAAAAGTTGATGAGATGACAGAAGAAGAGTCTGTCCTTGTCAGTGTTGAACCTCAAAGAAGTCTGTCTGCTGAACCAGAGAAGTCAGAGTCTAAAAAAGAAGAAGAGTCTGACTCTCCCAAACCTGAACCTCCAAGAAGTAGGAAAAGCTACAGACTGCAAGCCAAGTTTGCCTCCAAAAGGAGCAATAGTCAATCAAATGCCATCATTGAATTGAGTGATGATGAGTCTGTATCCCCGGAAGAAAGTGCTGAAGATGAAACCAACAATGAAGAAGATGAATCGGAAGAAATCCTTGCTAAAGAAGGTTCTGGAAATGGAATGCAGCAAGAAGGATTCACTGCTGGAAATGTTCAAGATGGCTCAGGTTCCTAAGGAGAAGAGATGAAGATGATTATAACTCTGAAAATGAGGAATCAGATGAGCTAGAATTTTATCCTGTCCTCTCTCCAGCTAGATTTAAAAGGAGAATAGTGGTAGAGGTCCAAAATGAACCATCAGAAGATCCACCTGAAAGATGGGTAAACTATAGATATGAGCAGCTCAAGGTAGTAAGAATGACTACTTTTGACTTAGCAAAGAATTGGAACAATATGGAGCTAGACTGTCCAACTCCTCCTACCTAATAGAGCAACTTATGTCCAACATAGAGAAGCTCTCTGATGAGTGTGTTTTATATACACAAATTAGGTACTTTTGAGTTTGATAATTTGTAAATCCTAAGCTAGTTTGTTTGGTTTTTATGTATTTTCATTGTATTGTTGTGTAATATAGTTTTATATTGCTTTTATGTATATTTGTATTAGTTTTATGTGTTTTTACTTTGTTTTATAGTAATTGGATGGAATGTCATTTGGGTCGATGGTTAGAATCGCCAAAATTTGAATTTTCGATTTGCCATTGACATAGCAGTCCCGTAAACCCAATTTTAGCCATGATCCGGTAATTATCTGTGCAAACTTCAAGAATGGAAGTTGTAGATCAACGTCTCCTCTTTCCGGGTCATCTTGAAACGCCTCAATCGGAGTTCGGATACGAGAGTTATGGCAATTTTCCCAACGGGTGTCAAATCTGGAAACTACCAACTGCTATTTGCATAACAGTCACTTCAAGGCCAATTTGAGCATTGATCTAGCCATTATTTCGAAGAACTCAAAGAATGAAAGTTGTAGATCTACTTCTCCTCTTTCCGTATCATCTTGAATCGCCTCAATCAGAGTTTGTATGAAGAAGTTATGGCCATTTTCCCAACAGATGTCCGAGCAGAAAATGGCCCGGCGCCGCAGCGCGACTTGCTAGTATATTTGCGGCGCCGCAGCGCCACTTAGCAGTAGCCCAGCGCCTTTTCCGCGCCTCAGCGCCCCGTTCAAGCCAAATGATGGCACCGCAGCGCCAGACACGAGTTTTGAACAGTTTTCAACTATTAAATGCTCAACCTAATGACTCAAATCCACAATCCTTCACTTCTACTTACAACCTAGAGGAGAAATAGAGAGAGGTGGCAGCTTGGAGAAGAGGGAGGCCATGGGTCTTGGCCATGGTTCTTCAAGAGCTTCAAGGAGTATCAATAGTGGGAGCTTCAATAACATCAATGGAGGAGTTTCAACCAACAACTAAGGGAAGCCATCATTTCTTTCTTCCTTTTTCCTCTAGTGGCTAGAACTCATTCTTGGGGATCTAGTGCAAACATTTGTAACACCTATGGAGGCAAGGAATTGAATTAAACTTCTAGGTTTTCTTTGATACTTGTATGATCCATTGGATGATTACCTAATATTTGGAATAGTTTGATTTATTTGTTATGAATTAAACTTCTAATTTACTTTCTTTATGATTGGTGTAATGCGAATTGGTTCTTTATGTGATTATGTATATGCATAATTTATGTATTGCCAATTCATAGTGGCCGCCATGATCATAAAGAGAGTTAAGAGATTTGAACAAAGTGATGCACGCCAAGTGTTTGACAAAATGCTTGTGTGTGGATATTGTGTTCTTAGCTCTTTATCTATCTATCTATGTTATGTTTTTCTGCTATTTTAATTAATTGTAATCATAATTTATCATTTTAATTAATTGTTTAAATAAGACTGAGGCGATATAAAGTCAGTACTTGATAGATATTAGTGATAATTCCTCGTGGGTTCGACAACTCTCTTATCATTATATTACTTGTTGACCGCGTATACTTGCGCGTGTTTATCAGTTGCAAAATCGAGCAACACTCTCTCAAATGATTGATGACAAAAAGGGGGAGAAAAAGAGGCATAGAAAGAAGAGGATCAAGAGGCACTTAAGGAAGAGTAGAGGGATAACAGAGACGAAGTCAAAGAAGAAGACAGCAGCTGCTGCAGAAAAAGAATCATCATCTGAGGGGGAGCCAAAAGATGATGATCACATGATCGCAAAGTCAGAGGGGGAGCATGATTAAAAAGATGCTGAAAGGGAACCAAGCGAAGACAGAAGGTCATCATCCCAGGGAGAGTAAGAGAAAGAAGAACAAACAGATGAGTAGCTGATCAACAAGCATCCTAAAAATATACATAGAGCCAAAGAGGTACATCTCTAACCTGTTAGGTATGTTCTGGATCCAGGATGTAGGATGTCTGAATATATAAATTGCCATATAAATTTAAATGACATTCATGATTATCTATTTTAGAAATACAGCTGCTCACTGTATATAAGATTCATTCATAACATGCATATGCACCTAATGTTTTTGTCATAATCAAATAGGGGGAGATTGTCAGGAATAAACATGTGAATGATATTCCTATTTAATAAATGATTTGATTATGATATATATATATATATATATATATATATATATATATATATATGAATGAATATGCAAGTATGCTTGTATTAAGAAAAGTTGTAAAGTCCTTTGATAAATAATAGAAATATATGTACAAGGACTTAGAATGAATTGATCAAATATGTTAGGTTGATCCTACATAAGCAAAATAGCTTTGTAAAGTCCTTAAAAAGAAATGATGTACAAGGACTATAAATATAGAAAGATCAAGCTTGTTAGGTTGATCTTATGATGTAATAGATAGGCTTGTCTGATCGTCGAGCACTGCACCAGAAGTCGTAGTCTGCCAGGAGAGTCAAGGGTAACTCGAGAGCTATCGAGGCAGAATAGGAGTATGCAAGATAGTAGATCTTAGAGTTCGTAGACTTCTAGGGAAAATGAAGAAGGATCGTAGTGTGTTGAGTAGAGCTTCCTCGGGATCGTAGTGTGCTGAGGAAGTCATGTTCAGAATCGTAGAGACAGCCTGCCTACGAGCCGACCGGTCATCTGCCGAAGCCAAGTCAGAAACATAGACTACACTCGGAGTCGTAGAGTCCACTGATGCCGAAGCTATGTCAAGGATCGTAGACTACACCTAAGTTCGTAGAGTCCATTGATTACATGCAGAGATCGTAGTCGAGCAAGATCAGATGAAGAAAACAAGCATAAGGTAGAAATCGTAGAGTGTCAAGATCTGATCTCGGGATCGTAGTGTTTGTACAAGCCAAAGCTGAATCGTAGAGTGCAGAACTACGACCTCAACTGAAGTGCTCACAATGCCAAGGTTGAATCGTAGAGCACGGTTCTCAACAAATGAACACTCCCAGAATATCCAAAGGAACGAAGCCTCTTGTTTAAGCTGCAAGCTACATCCAAGGAAACCAGAGAGCACTCAACGAATGGCATGCAGTCTAACAGAAGATCTAAGCACCAACCCAATCAACATCAAGATTGAGTTGTAAGGTCATTCGTGATGAAGTCTTCCACAAGGAGATCCAAAGAAGACTTCAGAAGCTAACTAAGGAAAGTCAGCTAATGCAGTAGCTATCAAGTGAACCGAAGACAACGATTTTGGAAGAAACCAAGATCGTAGTGTTTGCCAAATAAAGAAGGAACTGATGGAAGGTGAATCAATATACTGGTCAACCTCTGAAAAGCAAGGCTAAAGTGATTAAGTGCAGGGTCAGTTCATTAATGATAAGTGAATGGGAGATCACAAGGAGAAAGTAAGATGGACGCGCCACAAATTTGAAGTGTCTTGATATTCAGAAGGGGACCAGAGCAAGGAATTAGGCCATCAGTCTCTGAGAACAGTCAAAGCAAACAGAAGTATTGAAGCACTACAAAATAGAAGGAAGAGGTGTTCTACATTGAAGATTCAATCAACACTCTTCAAGATCGTAGTGTTAACTCTACCAGTCAATGAGAAACACTCAACAAGACACTACGATCAGGTCCTTGAAAACGTGCATCAGAATCGTAGAGTTCGAATAGTTGAAGACTGGAGCATTGTCAAAGGTTCAATCTGAAGGGTAATATTCAGACAAGTGCTTATTGAGAGCATCAATGCAATCGGACAACCTCTAATCAAAAAATCAGGAGAAAATAAAATCTTCGACCTGCCTAAGACATTAAAGTGATACATCTGACAGGGTAGGTAAAACAGTAGACTGCAGCGTCAGAAAAAGTATGACATGTCACATTAAGCAGTCTACCTCAAGCAACTCGAGATCTGTGAAGAGATTTGGATAGCCTTCAACAGCTAATTTCCAACGGAAGGATTGGGAAGAAGTATAAATGAGAAAGAGCTTCAAAGATCAAGGGTTGCAGGAGTTGCCGAGTTTGGAGAGAAGGTGGACTTATCTAAACTATGTGAGATAGTGAGTCTGAAGGCTCACTCTACGATCCACCAAGAAGACTCAGAAGTCAGATACAGAAAGAAGTAAAAGTGTGAGTTCTACTATGTAGAAGTGAGAGTTCTACTACATGAAGAGTGTTCTGAACTGCCGAAAGAAAGAAGAGCATTATGTCATCTTGATGTCCATCATGGGAAGACTCTAAGTACAATAGAGAAGAGCCTACAGTCATCTTAGCAAGTCCATCATGAGAAGGCATCAAGTAGCAAAAAGGAAGATCACAAATGCCATCTTGGTGTCAAGCATAAGAAAGCTTCTAAGTACCTAACAGAAGAGCTTACAGTCATCTTGGAAGCTTATCATGTGCAGCCATCAAGTACCAAGGAGAAGGATCTTCAAGGCAGTTCATAAAGGGGTCATCCGAAGTGGTTGAGTAATCGAAGAAGCTGAGCATCATGCAACACTCAGCTGCACTTCAAGGATGATCAAGCCAAGCTGCTAAGGATAGAAGATGTTCAGAGCATGAAGACATCTTAGCAGCTCAGTACCAACTCCAACAACAACAAACAAACAACTCAACAAAGCCAGGACCTGAGGGGTCCTTGTCCGAAGGGACTAAATAAAGCAGGGCCAGAAGGGTCCTTGTCCGGAGGGACTAAACGAAGTTTCAAGACTACTGAGCTTGAAGAGTTCCTAGGGAACTAGAGGAGTCCCAAGGCTGCTGGCTTTGAAGAGTTCTTAGTGAACTGAAGTCCCAAGGCTGCTGGCCTTGAAGGAATCTTAGTGATTCAGGGTGCTGCCCTTCCTTAGTAGAAATCCTTCTAGTTGAAAGCAGAAGAGTGGATTAGGAGCTTGAGTCTCTGAACCACTTAAAACCCCATTGTGTCTTTTACATTATGTACTATAACTGCTATAACTGTTATGTATGTTTTAACTGCTTACAACTAAACTTACTCTACGAACAATGTATGTATGATTATGAATATATCAATGAAGGGGGTCTTTTACTTATTCCGTTGTGCTTGAAAAGATTCTTATGTTTGTCATATGTTAATTATGAACAATATAATATAAACCCCCACCTTCTAGATCTATTGTGCCCTCTGAGAACTAACATAATGGTTAGTACACGTCAATCAATGAAGTTGAGAGATCCAGTGTGATAAGTAAGGAGTAATTAACTTATTCATTAATTCCATATTAAGGGGTATATGTGAAAAATTTATGTTAAAAATTGTCACTTAACTAATTTTCTTAAACTATGTGCTAAAAGAAATCAGCCTATAACTATGGGACGGAGGGAGTACAATCATTTTAAACAATACAATCAATAAAAATACAATTAAACAACATAATAAATTTGACACGTGTGAAACAGAAACCTAGCTACAACCCTGAAAACAATTAAACAAACACCGCATGATTTTGTTTATATAATAATAAGATTGTGGGCAAGGAAATCGTACCTTGCTAGGGTTAGGGTTTCGTGTTGGTTGAGGAGGAGAGAAATCCACGAAGAATACGGAATTGATTGATTGATTGAAGAGGGGAGAACGACAGGTGGGCGATTACTCCAATGACGCGTGGCAGAACCCCTAGAATCCGGGAACCGTGTTAGGGTTATTGGGATTCCAAGAGCCTTCTTGAGTGTCCTCCGAGTTTAGAGAAATGTCCAAACCCCTTTGGTGCTTTTAGGTGGAATTTCCGAGCCTTTAAGTCACCAAAAAAAAGGGTCTCTTTGATCTTCTGAGAATCTGAGTCTTGAGTCTTGAGTCTTGAGTCTGAAGAGAAGTCCCCTTCCAAATGGAATGGAAGGGGTATTTATAGGGTTTTCTGGAAAGTAATCATGTGCAAGGCACATGCCTTCAGGGAAATTTCATAAATACCCTTTAGTCCTTAGAGTAATGCCCATATTGCCCTGTCCTTCTAGCCACCAATCCAATCCCTCAATCAATTCCCAAATCGAGCCGCCTCCACGAGTCTTCTGCCTCGGGACACGTGGAGGCTTCTCCTGGGTCTAGCACATTTATTTCTGATTTCTTCGTCTTCATTCCCTTAGGTTATGCGAACCCTAATTTGCACATTTAATGATGTCGTGGAACACTAATTACGCATTTAATTCAATTAGGTCAAGTGAACCCTAATTTTACACTTGAGCCCACAAAGATAAACTGCATGATTTACGTACATAAAATAACCCCCCAAAAAACCAAATACACAATACAGTTCAATTCCTATCAACCAAACAGCGACCCTTTAATCCCACGCAAAATAATTTCACAAAATTTCTCAACAACTTTCTTCTAAATCCTTCACCATTATTATTATAATCCCTCCATATATACAATCCCATTTCCTCTCTCCCCTTTGCCATTCAATTCACTCCCAAAAAAATCCCACACTCCATAATTATTTCTAGTTTTAGGAGTCGATTTTAAACCTTCCCAAACAATAATGGAAACCCTACTCATAATCTTCAGCCTCACAGCTGCCACGTCAGCGTATTTGCTCTGGTTCTTTGCTCTAGCTAATAAGCTCACCGGGCCGAAGGTCTGGCCCGTCGTCGGAAGTCTCCCAGTTCTGTTCATGAACCGGAGGCGCTTCCATGACTGGGTCGCTGGAAACCTCCGCGCAACGGGTGGCGCCGCCACCTACCAAACTACTACCATTGCCCTTCCTTATTTTGCCCGTAAACAAGGATTTTATACTGTTACTTGTAACCCGAAAAATATTGAGCATATTCTTCGGATCCGGTTTGATAATTACCCGAAAGGGCCCACTTGGCAAACTGCATTCCACGACCTTTTAGGGCAAGGGATCTTTAACAGTGATGGTGACACTTGGCTGATTCAGCGGAAAACGGCAGCGCTTGAGTTCACTACTCGGACCCTCCGACAAGCTATGGCCCGATGGGTTAGTAGAACCATCAAGACCCGGTTGTGGAAAATACTACACAAAGCCTGTTCCGAGAACCGACCCGTGGATTTGCAAGATTTGTTGCTCCGGTTAACGTTTGATAATATTTGCGGACTCACGTTTGGTAAAGACCCGGAAACACTGTCCCCTGATATGCCCAATAATCCGTTTGCCAACGCGTTTGACTCTGCAACTGAAGCCACACTACAAAGGTTACTTTACCCAGGTTTTTTATGGAGATTGAAGAAAATATTTGGAATTGGAGACGAATTGAGATTAAAGAAATGTTTGGAAATAGTAGAGAATTACATGTCAGATGCTCTGACAGCACGTAAAGAAAATCCGTCAGACGATTTATTATCTCGATTCATGAAGAAAAAATATGCAAATGGTAATTCTTTTCCTAATTCTGTCCTTAAGCGCATCGCGCTCAACTTTGTTCTAGCCGGGAGGGACACTTCCTCCGTGGCGATGAGCTGGTTCTTTTGGTTAGTTATGAATAATCCGGATATCGAGAAAAAGATTATTAATGAAATGTATCGGATTTTATTTGAAACCCGAGGTGAAGATCGTCAAAAATGGATCGAGGATCCACTAGTTTTTGACGAAGCTGATAGATTGATTTATCTAAAAGCAGCATTGGCCGAAACACTTCGTCTCTACCCCTCCGTACCAGAAGATTTTAAATATGTAATGTCCAATGATATTTTACCGGACGGAACGTATGTTCCATCCGGTTCAACAGTTACTTATTCGATATATTCAATGGGGAGGATGAAGAGTATATGGGGTGAAGATTGCATGGAGTTTAAACCGGAGAGGTGGCTTTCGATCGATGGAGGCCAGTTCGAACCGCCAAAAGATGGGTACAAGTTTGTTGCGTTTAATGGTGGACCGAGGACTTGTTTAGGCAAGGACTTGGCTTACTTGCAAATGAAGTCTGTGGCTTCGGCCGTACTGCTGCGTTACCGGCTATCACTGGTTCCCGGTCACCGGGTCGAACAAAAGATGTCTTTGACCCTGTTTATGAAATATGGGCTTCGGGTGTACTTGAATCCACGTGAGCTTGCCACGTCTGCATAAATGAAGGACATATTCGTCTTTTCAAAGTAGTGCATAAGGACAAGATTGGGTCTGTAGGTGAATTGAGGCGAATTTGCCATGTGGGTTGGTTAAAGGGTTATATTGGTCATTTAATTATTTGTATCTATTTTTGTTATAGTTTTTGATTTCATACGGTGTTTGCATTTGTTTGGTTGGTGAAGAAAATCATACCAAGTTGATTGGGGTCATGTGCTTTGTATCCAAAAAAGAATTGTTAGGTGCATCTCCATATATGGGTTTTTCTATATGTTTATTAATAATGAAAATAAATTTATATATTACAATTATTATAGAAAAATAGATATTAATAGAATAGTTTACTATTATCTTTTTCTTTTTGTTCACTATATGATACTCCCTTCATTCCAAAATTAAAATTAAAGATATATTTACAAAATGACGACTTTTAAAGATAATTTTATGTTTTCAAATACAGTCTTAATATTAAATAGGAATTTAGTTGTGATAGTGTGATTGAAAATGATAGTGAAAAAAGTAATGTCAAATTAAAAAAAAAAATCATATCACTATATAGTACTAAAATAGAAATATAACTTTAATTTTAGAATTGATTAAAAAAATATATATCTTTAATTTTAGAACAAAGAGTAGTTAATACAATTATTGTTAATGGAATTAAATTTATTGAATGAATGATCTAATTTAACCAATAATAGGTTCAAGTCTTATTTAGGTGGGTGGCAGTCTAATATCACATACAGTTTATTTTATAGCGAGAAGGGAGAAGGGAGAAGGGAGAAGGGAGAAGGGAGAAGGGAGAAGCCAGGAATACAGCTCCAATTATATACTGCTAAATAATCCAAATATTAAGATTATTTTATTAAATTATAAACATTTCTTGATATATCATCTAAAAAATACTATATCATGTAAATTACGGAGAAACTTGTACAATTTTACTAATATTTCCACATTTTTATAATTCTAAATGAGAATCTCTCACATAGATGTGAGTCCCGCTTAAATGTATACTAGACAAATATTGTATTTTCGCGTAAAAATATTAATTTTCTAATTTTGCTGTCATCATTTTCAAATGGGCAAAAGAGAAAAAAACCAAAGTGTTAGAATTACTCTAGTAGAATTATAAGAGGGGAAAAAAGTATTTCACTTATTCACAAAATTGATTTGTTCGTAATTACTATAATGGTTCATAACATATACAAGCTGTGTCAAGGTTCTTTACATTTTACAGTATACATTCTCTACCCATTTTAATGGCACCAAAATGCACCATTTTAACAAATTTTAGAGGCTATGGCTTTGGCATTCTTCAAAAAATTCCAATTTTAGCATTTTACATTGTATACAAAATTTCCACATTCTTTCAAGCCAAACAGTGGAAAAAACAACTTGCAGAGCCTCCCAACCGAGTCTGTACTTTCCCATTCATTAACTTCTCAATTTGAAGCTCAAGTATGTGGAAGCCTGGGTTTTCCTTGCTTGTAGTAAAATAAATTTCAGTAGAATTAATCAATTATTTTCTCACCAGTTGAAAAGAGATTCCATACCACAGTTCCGACCAAATAAAGGCCAACTGATACATTGAAGACATCGTCCCAAGAACCTGATAATCAGCAAACATTAATTTACTAAATCTAAAACACTACCACTTTTAGATCAAAATAAATTCAAAATTAGTATTACGTGGAACGCAGTCGTTTCAATTCGTGCAACCAATATGGATACGTGGTACTTTACATATCTAAATACAATACACTAGTACATCTTTATATGAGTGCTTCTAATTAGGAGTTCTCTTTAAATCTAAATATAACTAACCTAAGTTTTATAGAAGATTTTTAGTTGAATCAATAAGTGATTGTTTTATAAATAATTTACTACAAATGTGATGTTGAGCATTCAATATTAAGTTAAAATATTGACATTTGTGCAATTATAGGTAAAACAATAATGAAATTTTCCGATATGTTAAATTTAGAGTATTAATACGTAAGATTGCCATGTTTGAGTACGCGAGTACTGTTAATGTACAGGATCACTATCTGAATAATACTTGGCTAAATTAGCTCAAGTTAAGATGTTCAAGGATAGAATAGTAATTGTAATAGAGGTAGTACTTTCATTATAAGTTGGTTAAACTAGTTGTTAGCAGTCAATATAATTTAGTAATCTCTCTCATTTTCAGTTTGTAACTTCAGGTTAGTGTGAATACAATCTTTGTGATCTACTTTTTCTTTCTCCATTGAAGACTTCTTACAAGTTACAAGTACTATGTTTGGGTATGTGAGTACCATATTTGGGTACGCAAGTATCATTACGTGGTTCGCTAGGTCAATAAGAGTATCTAGTAACTCGTTCAAACATCAAATATCTGACAAGAAGGAACGACTTTCTCACAAAGGTGAAAGTACTTTAGCTGGGGATGAGCCCAACAATAAGTAAGGCTCATAATTTTCACCAGAGAAGGAAACTTAGTCCAATGTTTTAAGTTAAACCACTGTCATACTTCAGGTAGATGAACCAATATATTACCAAACCAGGACTTGAGTTTTTGACAATGTTTCCGAGTTAACCAAACTTCATGCGTACAGTTCCAACCTGATATATTCTAGTAAATTTATATAACTACTTTAATTGGACTACCAACCTGAGCTATACTTTACTTATTAGGCCTAACATTAGATCTTGTTCAAAAAGTCAAAGCTAATAACTTGCTGCTTAGAGCCAAATAGGCTGATGACGAAATATCTCAAACAGACTGCCCCATAAATTCTAATGCAGAATTCAATACCCAAGACGAATTAGAAAACAGGTGCAATGAAGAAACACTTTGGCATGACTACATATGCTCTAATCTACCCCTATGGTCATTTTGTGTGTTTGGCATGACTACCTGTGCTCTAATCTACCTATATGGTCATTTTTTGTACATCTATTCATGCAAAGTAGAGAGGGGATCCAATATGCAAATCAGCCATTGGCTTTAATAAAATCTGATATTAGATTGATATACAGGATAAACAGGATAATTCTGGCCATTTAAGATAGAGATAGGAATGAAAGCTAGTGATATAGGTTATCTAAAGTAGTTCTCAATGTAGCAAAATCCTTTGGGTCCTTTCGGTGCTAAGACTATATAGATGACCTGAATCTTTATCTCATTAATAGAGCTTTCAGTCCCAACTAGGAGAACCTAGCGGAAGGAACTGTACGTGTAAAGAGAGCACGAGTCGGGTTTTTTATTGCCTTGAAGCTTCTAAGCTCCTAAAATGGTTGAAGGTAAAACAGGAAAAGTATTATGATGGCCGTATCTTTTTTTAACAATGTTTGTGAGGTGGGAGATAAATATTGTATTTGTCTAGTCCAATGCAATTCTTTTCTTCTTTCTTGATCACATAATATCCAGAGTTAAAAGTTTTGCACCATCATGCTTGACTGTCAGCTTGACACTCTTCCTTGAAAGGTCCGCAGAGTGCCAGTGACCTAACAAGTTTCCTGGATCATGCTTCAATCATGTTATGATAATCAATTGGTAATTAACAAGATCTCTTCAGCTGGAAGGAAGAGAATGTAAACCAAATATTGGATTCCTAATTCCAAAACACGCAATTGAACTTGATCTAAATCTTGAGATTATACATCATATAAATCTATTCTTGACACTTAACCAACAGTTTTAAAATGTTAAGAGTGATGAGACGTACCATGCTGCAAGATGTAACCAGTAGCTGCGGTTCCAAAAACACCAGCCAGCACTCCAGCAGTATTGGATAGACCAAGCAATACCCCCTGTCAAATTAACGAGGAAGAAGAGATAAAGAAATCAACTATATTCTTAAGGACTGTTTGTAAGCCTCAAAAAGAAAAAAAACATAAAATATCAACAACAGTAGTTGCGCAAAATTTGAAAATTTAGGGCATTTCGATACAACTGCATGCTAAGATGTTGCGAGAGTGATATTTTGCAGTTTCTATCTGCAAATTATATACTACTGTTCGTTCCGTGTAATTAGTACTTCCATAAGTAAAAAATTTACACAAAAACTAGTAAAACAAACTACTACTTACTGAATATCGAGGAGCAATGTCTTGATGATTTGAATATAAACCAGACTGTGAGAATGCATCAGTTCCCTGTATTAAGATGAAAACATTAGCTTGAATACAACCAGTTCAAATGAACCAACAATTCTTTTGGCTCTTTTGCTTCTTTGTTTTTAGGGATTGGCGACTAAGCACCGAGTATGTAAATTAAACCAGAATGAGAGAAAATTATAGTAGAACATATCTAACAGATTAAACTTAGACTCGTCTAGCATCAGAACACTAAGTAAGAGTCGCGCTTCATAGGACTAGGAGTCGGCTGCACTAAAAAATAGTAACTTTTCAATGATGCAGCACTCAAACTTTAACTGACAAATGATCGAAATGTGCTGAAAACGGGCATTTTAATTTCACCTATGAAATTTCTGAAATAGGTATATATACTCCTTCATACGTCAAAAAAACCTTAAGGAAGCACAGGGAGGAGAAAAGAGGGGGAGGAGAGAAAGAGAATACATGAGATAATATTCAGGATCCTCTCACTAATATGTGAGTTGTCACGCTGCAGATGTTTTGATGTAGACCTAGCAATCTAGGTTGAGAACCATCTAGTTAATCAAAAGTAGTCTAATTGGGTTCGTTAACTATTTTTTATGACTGGATTAGTTTTAAACCCATATTATGAATTACAAATATGGGTTGAAACTAGTTTAACTAGTTTCGACCTATATTAGTCAACACATCCCAATTTGTATAGTTTATAAATTGAAGATGAAAATATAACAGTTCAACTTCATAGGCCTAAGGTAATTGATTTCATTACGTCTTAAACTTTTTCCAGAAACAAGTGCATGACCTTAAAATTTGTTTAAGAAGTTATAATTTTTAGTGAAACTGCGAACTTGTAATGTGAATTGTTGTTTCTCCTGAGCATCAGTGTATTTCCGTAAGCTGAAGCTGCAGAATGTTTTATATGTATATCTATAATAATTTGAAATAAAATTTATATAAAAAATTGTAATAAAATTCTCAATAATTTCATTAATTTTAATTAACATAATAATTATTAATGTAAATTTTTTTTTGAAAGTGCCTATAATCACACAATTAATGTTTTTAATACTTAAATTAGTCGCATCAATTAAAAATTTTACTTTCAAACTTTGATCCAAAAAATTAAAATATGAGTCTTTTAGTATAACAGAAATTAAGATTTTTATAAGTTTCTTTTTATAATTTCACAAGTCTATCAAATATTAACATGAAAATTCTTCTGTTCCACATAAAAACAGTCAATTTACAAAATGATTTTGTTGAATAACAAGTCTCTTTTCATTTTAATTAATATAAAAAGTTATTTAATGTAAATTATTTTGAAAATACTTCGAATAAAAAAATTATTTTTTAATACTTAATTGAGTCCATCAGTATTAAATATTTTGTTTCCTCCAATATTTTATTAAATTGATTACAGGGAGACACTAATGAAATATAATTAATTTAAATTTTGCCAAAAATAGCGAAACATAAAATTTTATAGAAAAAATTATCAGTTTGTAATAGTTGGGTTAATAAAATTTTGTTGCAATTTGTCAGTGTTGGATAAAAAATAGAGAGTATTCTTGTTGGGTTAATAAAAAAGTACATGTAGTGAAACTATAATTTGAAAAATGGGTCGACGTGGATTTGAGTCATAACCATTTAAATCCAAACCACATAACCCATTTTAAATATAGGTAATATGATTTTGGTTCTTTAACTAACCCATAACTATTTTATTTAACCCAAAACCAATCCAAACCTATTTTTTGGCTGGTCTATTTTGATGTGAATTTCAAAGGATTTTTTTTTAATCTGAAGGGACTCATGGTCTAAAGAAATAAAATCTGATTAAAAACAATTAATAATATAAAAAGGCCAATGCGAATTGAAAACCAGAATGAAAATTAAAGAGAGAAACATGTGAGAAATCCAGAATCTACATTATTACAGCAATAACATAGCTGTAAATTCTTAGAGTGAGGAGATGTACCTGACTGCACGCCATGCACAAAACAGCCATTGCAGGAGAGTTAACATGGCTCAACTGCGTTAGGAAAAAAGCAGGCCCAAGAAATCCAATAGTCTGCATGATCTGCAAAGAACATTACAGAACCACAGATTAGTATCCAGAGACTCAGACACTCAAGACCCAATGCTGCAAGAAGAAAAATCAGGTTATGTTATGCAACATGGCTATCAAAGTCTACTTCTTCCTCCATCTGAAGTAAAGTGAACTCCTTTAAATTCCTTTATGGGATATCCGAACATAAGTGAACTCATTCTATCCAAGTCCTTCACTCTATCTATCCAAGGGTTATAATTAATAGTAAATTAATCAGTGCACACCCACGAGATAGTTAATGGATCTCACTTATGCTACGTTTGGATTAAACGAATGGAATAGATAAGATAATGGAATAGAGTGTAGAATGATTCTTTCATTCCAACTGGAATGAGTTATTCCATTTCGGCTAGAATAGGTCATTCCATATCTCCCCAAGGAATAAAATTCACAAATTTGGCAAGAATGAGAATGGTTCATTCCATTCCAATGGAACAGCCAATCACATATTTTTTAATTTCATTCCCACCTTCATTCCTACAGTCAAAATGTAGCATTAATTTCGAACAAAGGGAGTATAGTCAAAACATTGCCAAACGTATCAGCAGCAGAATTATAATAGAAAAAGAAGAAACAAAGAGCATAAGCTCTACAATGTCTATCAAGCTTTTAAGATTCTTCTTCACATGTAAAATCCATTATACAGAACCTAATAATAAAATTACAGCCAGTCAGCCCTCAAGGGCACAAGATCCTTAGCATAAAAATCAAATAACGTAATCTTACTACTGAGAACTTATTACAAAATAACATAATGTCATGAAGTTACCTAAAATATACCATTACAACCACCAAAACTCTAGCATCAATAGTACTTCCAAAATCAGGAAAACAAGGAACATTATTCTAAAATACCATACTAACAGAAATAGCCAAGCTAATGAACATGAGTAATACATTTTTCTCACTCTTTTATACTCCATCTTTTTTTCTCACTTTACTTGCTTTCCTTTTTTGGCAATCCCCAAAACTAAACTTCCCTAGATTTTTCTACATCAATTATAACCATTTACACTTAGTTTTAGAATAATTTTAAATTTAGGGATGGAATCTGTTGGAGAAGGTAGTTCAGTTAAACTTTAAACGTCTCCAACTTTCATAAAATGAGTGTAGAAACAAAAGAAGCAATTAAAGTCGGATGGAGGGAGAATAAATTTTTTGCTGGACAAAAACAGATACGATGTGAATGTTTAGATATTGCTTGACAACTAAAAGAAAGTTTGAACTCATGTCTCATTTTACTTGTCCACTTTCAAAATTACAAGTGGCACAGATTTTAAAGCGCACATCACTACATTTGTGTATTATACTTTAAAAATAAAAAACACTATAATTACATTTTAGACATTACAGAATAATTTTGAAAAAAAAACATAATCTCTGGATGTATCATTATGTCTTAAAATTTAACAGAAGAAGGGGAGCATATGAGTATCATCTTTAATAAGAGAGCTTCTCCAGTATAACTACTTTACGATTATGAAATTCACTGAGTAATAGAAAACAAGACTTTATCCAACTCTATCCAAGATTCACATAGTGGATATTTCTGACTTACGATTAGACAATAATGAAACAAAATGAATAAGCATACCTTTCGAACATAGGTCACGGATAAACCTTTGCTCACAAGTGTGTCAGCAATCCAACCTCCAAGATTAGCAGAAAATGCCATTGTAAGCCAAGGCAATACACACAAGAGCCCAGATTCTGTAAGGTTGAACTTCAAGACCTATACAATAATTCATAACAAGCGCTCTATTCAATACATATATCGTTATTCCAATATTACTTTTTCCATATGACCAGATGACTACCACGACCATACTATATTATAGCATGAAGAGATATTTGACATCATAATTTTTGTCAACTTATAATAGTCAAGAATAAAAGAACCACACATTTAACATCATTATTGTCCAACTATAGCATGATTATTGACAAATTTTCTTTTATGACTAAAGTCTTACACACAGGACATAACATTCTAAATATGGTAAGCTTGATAAAATTATAAATAAATAATAAATAATAATAAATAAATAAATAAATAAATAACTTGGCAAACCATCAACATCCTGAAAACCTGCACATTTGTGGATGCTTGTAAATAATTCAGCGAAATGATCCAGGCTTCGTAGGTGAACTGTTATCCATTTATCCTTACTTATTGACCTACTTTCCAGCAGTAGAGATAGAATTGATATCAATGTGAAAGTTAAGCTCTTGCCGAGGAAATCTGGAAAGAGTTTACCAATGTCTTAGCAAAGTGTTAGTTAAGCCTTCTTCGGTACTGGCCAAGTGGAGAAAATTTTCTAGGTCAGAAACTCATTAGAGTTCATTTGACTTATTTAAGTGATTGCGAGAGATAATGCCTTTTGCCTACACTTGTCAGGCAATATTGTCAAATACTTATTACCAATAGCTGACATAGACATTATTTTAAGATGCTATGATGTTGGCAAGATGTTGATAAGGTAAACATCTAAAGTACGTATTACAAGCACCCCCCCCCCCCCTTTTCCAAAAACAAAAATTCTGAAGGATTTATTTAGGAGTACAAAGGCAATGCACAGAGAGACTTACCTGGTTATAGTATGTAGGCATCCATGTGAGAAGAATGAATGTCCCCCAATTATGACAAAAGTGAGACACTATTAAGGCCCATACAGGCCCTTTTGACAAAATTGATCTCCAGGGTATAGTTTTCACAGGTTCTTTAGATACTCTACTGCAAAAAATCAGCTTCTTTTCTTCGGGACGCAGCTCAGGATCTTCAAGAGGCGAACTTTGTGCCTACGGAAGAAACTCCCGAGCTAAGGAAATGTTTGGCAGAATCAAATCTAAAAAAGAAAAAGAATAACTCTTTCTGGTAAAAACATTTTTGAGTGTGAAATAATAGGACAATGTACCTTACTTAACCATACTGCAACCCAAACCGTTCCTAGAGAACCAAAAGAGTAAAAGACCGATGGCCAGCCAAACTGATGAATTAGAAATGGTGAAAATGCCAGTCCAGTAACAGATCCGAGGTACATTCCACTGTATACTAACGCCAATGATCTACTTCTCTCTGATACAGGAACCCATTTTGACAGCAGATTATTCATAGCTGGCATAGCTACACCCTGGAAAAGAACAAACAGAACTTAGAACATATGAACACCGAGACAAAACAAAGTTGACCTGTTTGTTTAGAAAAATTAATCATACAAGCATGACATCACAAAAAAAAAATAAAAAACACCAGATTAATATACTGAAAGAAAAAACCAACCTCACCGATACCCATGAAAGCACGAACAACAAGTAAGAAAGGCAATCCAATCTTAGCAGCTACTGGTGTGAGAACTGTAGCTATAGACCACCAAACTACTCCAAATGCCAAGACACGCTTCCCACCAACAGTGTCTGCCCAAATACCTCCAGCAATCTGAGCTTAATGACTCAAATTAGAGACAATTTCTACTATTTATTTAAAATTTTAATGGAAAAAATGGATGTGCCGTAAGCAAATTTAAATTAAAGAATCAGTAACTAAGTACAGACAAAATCCACAGTGCAGAAAGTACTCGCCGTGCCACAGGATTGTTGATTTTACTCGCCTTCATTAATTAGAACAAGCTCTTGCCTTCTTAAATATGGGATTATCTAATTAAACTGTACTATAGATAACCCCATATTCAAGGAAGGGAAGAGCATGTTTATTGTCTTTCTCAAACACAAGGATATTTAGTGAAACTAGATATAAATATATTAATAACGCACATGCCAAGGAAGCGTGAAAGTCAGGAGCAAATAAATGATGACCCTCGTCATTTTTCCTCTATTGACTTTTGTCAATAAGATCATTCTTTGAATTATCTGTGTCTGTATACACATTTTAATAAGAAAATCAAAATCAAAAACAAAAACAAAAACAAAAACAGAAACAGAAAATAAGAGTCTATCCTTTAAAATTGTTAAACAAGATAGCCCATATTTTTCTCCTCAATACTGAGTCCATCACCCTTCTGTTCAGCAATTCAGGCCCACTATTCCCAGATGTAATTTCTCTAACTCAAATAAGTCTTAACAGACACTGCTTTATCCGCAAAATGAAAGTTAAATTTGATAAATCAAGAACAAAATACACAATTTATATACTCCCTCCTATTCAGATTAAATGTCATTTTAGATTTGAGCACATTTATTAAGAAATAACACAAAATATCTTTTGTATCCCTAATTAATTATTTCTCTCTCCACAATCGTCTCTTCTTATTCTCCACAATTGTCTCTAATTAATTATTTCTCTCTCCACAATTGCATTTACTAAACATAATAAATAGAGGGGTGAATTAGGAAAAAATAGTGCAATATTGCATAGAGATTCTAAAACGACACTTATACAGAATAAAATTAAACTTCCTAAAACGACATCTAATCTGAATAAGAGGGAGTATAATATAGGGAATTTATATTTCCACAAGTAAAAGCTTCCAATCTCATGAGTGTAGGGTCCATTTAGTATACAATTTTTTTTCATGGCGAAACATCATTTCCATATATATATATAGTCCGCTTCTCCATCCAACATGAGGAGCGAACTATGAACAAACCAGCTATAACGGTCGATATAGCATAAAAAGCCGGTTTTGTACGAAAAAGATCATCGCTATAGCCGGTTCGTTCTTAACTCGCTCCCTCCAGTTTGCTAGAGGAAGCCGGACTATATATATATATATATATATATATATATATATATATATATATATATATATATATATATATATATTTCTCATAGTTATTACCTGAGTGAGAAGGTAACCCCAGAAAAATGAAGACTGTATCAAACCAACAGTTCCTGAATTCCAATTGTATTCTGATGCCATCGGAAGTATAGCAATACTCATGTTCACCTGTCAAAATCGATCTGCTTAGATTTTCTAACTGAAAATTTCACCTTCCTACTGATTTGATTTTTAGGGAAAATTAAATACACGGTCACAATTTTCTCTCTCTTCTTTTCTCTTCTACTATAAAACAGACACCTCTCTCATTTCTCTAGCTTTCTTTTCTTTGCTCTTCAAGTTAAGACTCCAAGACAGGTGTTAATTCTCTCAAATTAAGAACATAATTAACAGAGTAAAGGGGAAAAAAAGAAAGCAAAAAGGAAAAAAAAAGAGGAGCTTAACTTAACTTAACTTACTCTATCCATATTACAAAGAAGAAAAGCAGAGAAGCAAAGAATCACTATAACCCATCGTTTCGGAAACTCTTCCCACCATGGAATTGCTGCAGTGGCTTCTTCTTCTTCATTTCCTCTCAATACGACGTCGTACGGCTCCTCGAACTTAACCGATTTGGGAGCTGACTCGGCAATGTCGTACGGCTCCGACTTCACGTCCGCCCAAACTTTCCCTATTCTTCTCCGACCCAATCCCTCCATAACGTGGACGGAACCCGGCCGGAGAAACCGAAATCGGAACCGGAACTGAACCGGAGTGTTGGAATCGGAGCAAAATATTTGTCTTTTAGCAGCCGTATTAATATCCGGCGGGTGGTGGTGCGGCGGAGTGTAGAAGGAGATTAGGAAAGCTCTGGCGTTCATTGCGGCGCAGCCCCTCAACCTCTCTTTCACTCGGAGGAGAGAGAAAGAGGAGATTGATTGGAAGATTTTTTGAAATTGGAGGGGAAAATGGAATTGGAAACAGGGAATGGACTATGGAGGATTTGTTTTCATGGAGTTCGCGCTAATGATATTTATGGGTACTGGTTCTACTGTTGACACGTGCCCATTGGTGGATCGATTAGATAACGGAAAATCTCCCTCGTATGTAAGAAGTCGTTTTAAGTGAAGATCATTAACGGCACCGTTTCGTAGCAAAAACTAATATCGAAAGGTTCTTTCATTTCTTTCTTCTAGTTTCCTTCTTTATATGTTACATTGATATTTTTTGAAAATTGATATTTATACTAAGAAAAGTGATACTTTCATAAGAGCTCTCACATTTAATAGTAAATGATTCTCACACGAGTGTGAGAGAAAATTTATAAAAATATCAAATTTTAAGTATTAAAATAATAGTTTTCTATATTTTTAAAAATTAAATATTATTATTGTTAACGTCAAAATTTATCCACTCGTCGAATCATCAAACGGTGAATTTAACTTGCACAATAAACAAACAATCACACTAAAAATCTTTATGACGGGGGCCGTTGAGGGATAGCTCCAGTGTGAAAATAAGTACATGCTAGAAAACGTCAACAACGGAGAGTTGTAATTATTTTAGTGTGGAAAAGCAGATAATGTGTAAGTACTTGGTCTCGATGCCGTGTTTTTCCCATTTCTATTTTTAGTTTGTTACCCTTTATGTGATTTATGTTGCAAAAGTGTATTTTTAGAAAAGACCGACATAAATGTCAATTTTTTGAAAATATTGATTTTAATGCGATTGGGCCTAATTAGACAGAGCCGCCAGTTAGTATGAGTTTAAATGGATGTATCAACTCATCCGAGTTTTGAAAGGTTTTCACAATATGATCCAATATGTGACTCTATTTAATTGATCTGGAACTCGAGATTCATAGAGTTCGGGGGCTTACTTAAGCGAGGGAAAGGTGTTAGGCACACCCGACTTTCGTGAAACACGGTTACCTCTACTTTTTCATTCCCTATGCATTGTGTGTGTGCGTGTGTGTGTGTGTCGAAAGCTTTTGATTTGTTTGGAAAGATGCTTTGTTCTTTATTTTAAAAGTAGTGCTATGCCTCTTTGGATCTATGTACAAAGGGCTAGATTTACATAAAAGTTCAATTTTAACATATATGAAAGCATATAAAAGTGAGGTTTTGAAATTTGATTTTCAAACCTTTTTGCTCAAATAGGAATTGAGGTCTTTGATACTTCATTTTATCTTGTATTAAGCTTATCTTTTGATCCTAGAAGCAGCTTCGTTCGATTTTATTGATATATGAAGCATCTTTGAGAGTGGTTTAGAACTCGGGATTTTAATAGCTTGATTTTTATTAAATCTATCCATCCCGACGCGATTTATGTTTTATAAAATATTCATTAATTTGATTTGAAAATTATTTTTTAGTGACAAAATGAAAATTAGAAAATACAAGGGTCGGACTCCTTATGGGCAAGTAAGCCTGGACACCTACAAACCATGATTTCACTATTTTGAGGCCTTAAATCATAATAATCGTTTTAAGGCCATGGATTTACATTTACACTGGATTACAAGCTGTCATTTATGTAAGAACCGTGAATTTCATGAATAAATATTATTTTGATAAAATGAGAAAAATGAATATTTATTTGAATATAAATATTGATGTATTGTGAAATGAGTAATTCAATTAATTTAAATTGAATTTATAAGAAATGAGAAAAATGTGGAGTTTATGAGGAATTGTGAAATGCCTTGTGTGACATGAGAATGGAGATTTAAGTGGTTTAATTTAAATGGTTTAAGTTAGTGAATAAATTTAAGGAGTGAATGATTAATTAATATTATATTATTAATTAATTGTTGTTGTGACTAATAAATTACGAATAAGCAAAGTAATTTACATAATTAGAGTATGTATTATCCATTTAATTAATGTGTGTAAGATATGTGTTAACATGTAGTTCCTACATTAAAAAGAAAGTGCAATGTGACACTTTAGTATAATTATATAATACATAGAAACTATATAGTAAAGTGAAAGAAATTATAAATAACATAAATAATTGCTTATGTGACAATAAGTATGTGTGAGAACATTAAAGATGTACTTTATCACATAATTACAAATTATTCCTATTTATATATGATTGATTATGTGACAATAAGTAGTTGTTCTTGTCAGGAATATGCATGTGAATGATATTCCTATTTATATATAATTTCATTATGATATGTATGAATGAATATGAAAGTATTCTTACATTAAGAAAAGCTGTAAAGTCCTTTGATAGATAATAGGAACATATGTACAAAGACTTCAAATGAATTGATCAAATATGTTAGGTTGATCCTACATAAGCAAAACAACTTTGTAAAGTCCTTAAAAAGAAATGATGTACAAGAACTATAAATATAGAAAGATCAAGCTTGTTAGGTTAATCTTATAATGTAATAGATAGACTTGTCTGATCGTCGAGCACTGCACCAAGAAATCGTAGTCTGCTAGGAGAGTTAAGGAAAACTCGAAAACTATCGAGGATGAATCATAGTCTGCAAGATAGTAGATCTCGGAGTTCATAGACTGCCAGGAGAGACGAGGAAGGATCGTAGTGTGTCGAGAAGAACTTCCTCGGAGTCGTAGTCTGCTGAGGAAGTCATGTTCAAAATCATAGAGATAGCATATCTAAGAGCCGACCGAGCATCTGCCGAAGCCAAGTCAAGAATCGTAGACCACACTTGGAGTCGTAGAGTCTACTAATCATATGAGAGGCATAGATCGTAGTTGTGCAAGATCAGATGAAGATAACAAACATAAAGACAGAAATAGTAGAGTGTCAAGATCTGATCTCGGAGTCGTAGTGTTTGTAGAACCAAAGCTAAATCGTAGAGTTCATAAATAAGGCTTCAACAGAAGTGCTCACAACGCCAAGGCAGAATCGTAGAACAAATACGATTCTCAACAAATGAGCACTCTTAGAATATCCAAAGAATGAAGTGTCGACGTTGGGATTTTTGGATGTCCCTTTTCGTTACTTGTTCTTTGGTGTTCTCGTTTTAGGTGAGATTTGTTTGAAAAACAAATGAAAAAGGTCCGACATGTATAATATCGACGATGAGACTGTTAAGAGTCGCCAGTTGGTTTTTTAAATGGTTGTAACAACACAACCGATAAAAGGTTTGCACATTGACCCAGTGATGTGACACTGATATACGGGTCGGCGAAACCGAGATTCGTTTAGGGTCCGGGGACTTGGTTATGCGGGGGGAAGGTGTTAGGCACCCCCCGACATCCGTGTTACAAAGGTGACCGCCTCTTTTCAAGAAACTATTATCTGAGTGTGTGTGTATGTGTGTGTGTGTATGGGTCAATGTACTGTTATATGAAAGTTGTGCGAGGTCTCGTTCGAACCTATATACATAGGGTTTGAATTTATGTAGAAAATTCAATTTTTAGCAAGATATGGCAGTGATGTTTTATGAAAGAGGTTTTTCAAATCTTGATGCTCAATAGGAATTGAGACCTATTACACTCCCATATTTATTAAGTGAGCGACTGAATTGATTTTATTTGACGGATACGAGGCACCTGTACGAAAATAATATACAAAAATAATGTCGACTTCCTCGTGGGTATGGAAACCATCTGAGGAAATTCAGACATCGCAGGATAATTTATAAGCTACTTACAGCTGAAAAATGTCCATCACGGGAACCGAATCTAGATCCAATAGGATGAATCTGTGATCATATGATTCTTAGGCGCATAAAATGTTGCAATTTGTATAAAAGCAATAAGCATTATATATATAAAAGCGGTAAATATATATATACGGACATGATCACCAACCACGAAGCACCTCCATGGGGGATCAGAAATGGAAATAAAGCTATTAAAAGCAATCAACCGCCACGGAGGAAACTCTAGGCGGGACAAAACGTAAATAAAGCTGCAAAGCGATCAACTACCACGAAGGAAACTCCAGGCAGGACGGAAATATATATATATATATATATATATATATATATATATATATATATATATATATATATATATAAGCAATAAATGCACCAGATGTAAAATCCAGGCTCTCCAGACCGAAGTCTAGGCTCAATCGAGGCATAACTCGATAATGTTAGTCAATATATATAAGTATATATATATATATATATATATATATATATATATATATATATATATATATATACAGACTTGAATGAAACCACGGACCAAAGTCCGGGCCAAAGCAAGCAACACGACTCTCAACGTGTAGAAGGGTGTGTGCAAAGATGAAGAGAAAGACTCTAAAGTGTGTGAGAAGGCTTACAACTGACTGATAAAAAAAGCTTCTATATCTTTAGAGTGGGTAAACACTGGCTTTTGTGGGTACAAAAGTGGTTATATATGAGCTCACAGGTGTTTAAAAGTGAGAAAAAACACTGTATGGCGAGTGCAGAGCAAATTGTGCAGGGTTTCCCCGTCTTTTTTCTCTTAAAAATTAGCACCCCAAGCCCTCTATTTATAGGCAATATGAGCCGCAGGTGTACCTGCAGCTGAGCCGCAGGTGTACCAGAGGCGGGTCGGGTTGGTCCGGTATTATCGGGTCGGGTTGTCTCGAAGTACGTGCACTCATGCACTGTAATGTCCACTCAGATTTTGAGAAGTACAATCCGGGCATCCGTTTTAAGGTATACATGACCTATTTCAGACCGCCATTGTCGAGAGTTGTACGATGGCATGGAATTAAAGTTTGTACGAAGTCATTGAAGATGGGACGATGCCCTCCGGTCTTCAAGCTTCAACTTTCATCCGTTACCCCGCACAATAGTCACTCGGGATTGGTTAGCCTTGTGGGACATCGTTGCGTAGAGACGTGACATGGCATCATGTTGGACGAGATGACGATGTTGCCCCTCACCGGTGTTATCGCCGGATTGGGCCGATAAAGCAGACGTTGCTCGGACTTCGCTGATATTGGACTGCTGCAATTGTTGAAGGTCCTCATTGTCATCTTTGAGGTGTTCCTGTCTTCCCGATGTTATTGTCGGGTTGGTACAGTGTATCTCGTTGTGAGCGCCGAGATTGAAGCTGATGGCATTTAAAATAAGCATTTTCGGGGTTATCTCTGAAACTGCATTCCATGGGGTTATCACCACAGTTGGTGGCTATTCCCATGGTTGGGACTGAGACTGGATATCTCGGGGTTATTTTCGAGATTAATTGGTCTTCTCCGGTGTGTGTTCCGGTATTATATCTGTAGGTCTTGGGGTTATATCCGAGGTTGGAACTGTCGCTCCCAAAGTGTGATCTGGGGTTGATGCTGAATTCCCGGTAGTATCCGGTATGGATTTGGATTATCTTTCAGGGTTCTCTCTTAAAAGACGAATCTTTCCTCTTGCAATGTCAGTAACAGTAGTATAGCAAATTTCGAGTGTCTACATATGCCCCTCTTTATCATACTCAGGTATGGCGATGCATGGGTAGGATAAAGAATCCTATACACTTGAAACACAACAAGATAAACATGGTACTATGGATAGCAACATGATGCAAATGTATGATGCATGTGTACTGGGTTGTGGCCCAACATGCTGGGGATGATTGCTGGCTCCCTGTTGCGTCAACTGGGGATTGGCAATACTGATCAGATCTGATATGCAAGCCGAATATGTTAGGATGTTGATGTTGGAGTTATCACCAAATTCCCGTGTTCTTGATAACGACTTGATCCTGAAGGGGTATCTCTTATGTGTAAGAGATCTGGGGGGATAAAGCTTGATCTGTTTGAGGATGTGTATAACATATTCCATCATCTATCCTCTTTGATAATATTGACCTCTCCTGGTTAGTATCGCCAGAATATGTCACGATTCTGTTGGATTTACTGCCAATAGAAAATGCTGCCAGGGATGCCTGACCTTCATTGACGTGTGAATCAACGGCTGAAACATCCTGTGGGATATACTGTCAAGGTTGCTTGACCTTCGCTGACGTGTGAATCAATGGCTGAAACTCTGTGAGGAGATCGTCAAGGTTTCTTGACCTTCGCTGACGTGTAGATCAACGGAGCATTGCGTTGTGACCCCCGCTGGGGATCCGCTGGGGAATATGAGCAGCTGGGTATGAGAACCTCAAACAGATCTATAACTTTGATAGGTTTAAACGCTATCGACTGAAATGACGTCAAGGTTGCTTGACCTTCATTGATATGTGAGTCAATGGCTGAGCATGCGTTGCTACTCCCGCCGGAGATATACGTTGTAACCCCCATTGGGGATCTACTGAGGACGCATGAGTACGTACGCAACTACTGAACGGTTCTCAATGCTTCGATGGGTTTACCTGCCATCGGCTGAAATAATGTCAAGGTTGCTTGACCTTCGTTGATAGAGTTGTCAACGGATGAACGTGTTGTAACCCCTACTGGGGATCTATGTTGTAACCCCCGTCGGGGACTTACGTTGTAACCCCCGTCAGGGATCCACGTTGTAACCCCCGTCGGGGATTCACTTAAGGTAATGACCCGGAGTTGGTGGCATCGGACCTGTATGAGGTATTGCCGGATGTGATTTGTGACAAATGGGATCATTGGCAGGGTATACCTCGTGTTCGGGTGACTACCAATGAGTGATGTACAGGTTCAAAGTCTCATCTGAGAAGACCATGATTGTATGCTATTTTGCTTAATCGCGTGGTATTTTTATTCCCGATTTGACCTTTCTAGCCCTTAAGAACTCCTTTTCAACTTGAACTAGACTGAGCCGGAGGGGTGGGACCCACATTTAGGAGTCGCAAGTGCACCTGCTGCAGTCGCAAGTGGGCCTGTAGCCAGGCGTGGATGATAAATCCTGCAGCCTGCCTTCACAAGTTCATTTCTAACTCACTTCGCTTAGAAAAAACCGCGAGCCTTCTTTGGATATGCTGAGTTCGGGCTTCTTTCTGCAAATTTTGTCACCGTACAAGTGTTCTACACTATCCTGGTAACATATGCATGCATTTTTTTTCCAGTTTCTACCCGTTAGATTGTGAGATATTGCACGAAATGCATCTAAACACATAGTAGTGATTATGTATGCATAAATGACTTGATAAAAAATATTCAACATTTTAAATGTTAGTATTAAACCATGCTGAACATAATGATGTAAAAAAATTTGACTTTTGAGACAGTCAAATTGACACCTTTTTCTGCTATTTTTTGTCCTATTTGATGTCCAATGAGCAAAAGGTAGAAAGGCAAAATACTCCTAGCATTGAGGTTGGCCTTATGCATGATGATTTTGATTTTTAATGCATATATTAGGTATATGACTTTGGGACAGGTGTGCAAGTGAATGGCCACCTAGACATGCCTGTGTGCATGTGGATAGTCCTATTTTTAAAGGGGACTATGGCAAAATTTTTCCAAATGTAGGTATTGGGTAGTCGTGCATTTTAACTCTATTATATGTTAAAGTAAATGCATGCATGCATATAGTCATAAATTCATTTTAAAAAGCTCCAGGTAAAGAAATACCACACCCTTTCTGAGGTAATTTGAAAACTTGTTGTCCAGACATTGATGGATCCGGATCAGCCGAGTAGTTCTTATAGGACCGCTTCTGGCGTACGGCGTACGGCGGAGGGCTTCTGAAGTGCCTCGTCCCCGTTCTGTCAAACAACCTCGTCGGTTGGTGGAGGCTGTGATACGTCGTGTTCAGGTAGATATTCCAGACGTCGAGGACAAGGAGGTGGATATTGAGGATCCTGCTCCTGCTGCACATATCCCTCGCAGGGAGCTTTCGAGCATCCAGGTGGTGAACCTAGAGTTGCTGGATGATTTGGGTAGACACCCATCGATGTACTTGCATGCTAACGAGGTATGACGTTAGACTTTATCTTCCTTTATTCCTATTGATGCGGATTAAAGGGTTCTGATGTTGATCTGCATTTCATGAAGGTTCCAGGTTTTACACAGCCTCGAGGGAACGGGTTTAGCATCCACTCCATATACCAGGTGCTTCATTCGGATTATAGAGCAGTAGTGCATGAGTGGGGATTTGGGGCATTTTTCTCCATCCTTCCTTGTCGTTGTCCCTGGGGTTACCTCAGGGCATTGTCTGAGCGATGGTTTCATCAGACTCAGTCACTCCACCTGCTAGATTGTGAGGTGATGATGACGCTTATGGATTGGCGATTTATCATAGGTATGGAGTTTGGAGGGGAGCCAGTGCCTTGCATGGTGAATATTACCCTCACTGCCGTCAGATCCTTATTAGGAGTTCCGGCGGAGACTCTCAAAGGCAGGACTGTCCGTTCAGGTCCTTTGAGCGTAAATGTTATAAGTGGGCTATTGAGTGAGCCCATGCCTGATGATTTCAGGATCGGGGATCGCGTTCTGCGGTGATTGTTCCTGATGATCATTCGAGGCTGCTTCATAACAGATAACTCTTCCACGGTATCTTTTGATTTGGTCAGCGCCACACGCAATGTGGAACGTATAGGAGAGTATGACTGGGGCTCTTACACTTTTGCCTATTTCTAGTGAGCATTTCTCTTGTCTTTTTCCATTCACAGGTTAAGAGTATTTACTGATAGCAGATGTTTTGCCATTGTGTTGGCAGTTTTAGGCCTATGAGAGGCTCCCATGTTTGCGTCCCATGAGTGTGTTAGGCTTAGATACTTATCCACAAGGATAACGATGTCACCACTCTATTTTGCCAGAGGTCCCTGTATTTGAGGGCTTTGGTCACTGCCGTATGCAGCTAGAGTTGCTGACGGCTGACGCCATCACTTGGCTTCCAGACTCAGGGGATCATTTGACCATCGGTTTTGAGGATGGACACCCAACTGGAGTAGGGTATTTGATTTCCACCTGGAGATTTCCTCTCTTCACAGATGGAGGCTGGGAGCTCTATTTAGGAGAGCGTGCTATTAGGAGCACCACAGGGGAGATTCTTATACCGATCTTGCCTCTTGTCAAGCGTCATTGGCCTGTATCACAGTCACCCGTCACTGATATTCCATTGTTGGGAGTTGACAATTTTGATTTATCCGAGGGTCCATCTACTCAGGAGATATTCTAGCGTTGGTGGCTCCCTCACATTATTGGGGCCCAGTCCCGTGCCACACAGTTTATGGGGGATATGGTTCTAGAATCTTTGATGATGACGAATTGGGTGGCTTGTGTCTGAGCTCCGACTCATCTGACCCAGATTGATAGTTTGACCTGACAGTTGGACCAGACACATGTATTTATTCGTCATTTGGGCAGATATCCAGCAGAGGCGGAGTCATTTATTCCTTTCAGCTCAGGTGCTGGCCCCTCAGATGACCCATTTGATTTTGCCGGCGCGGATCCTCCTCTTTATAGGCCTGACATCCCTGTTGATAGAGATCCAGTGACTCAGGAGGAGTTACATCAGGTGGACAGGATTGAGGATGTGGACATCGAGACCCTGGTCTTCTTCTGATGTGTATTCTCGTTATATGTTTTGATAGGCCTCTGTTAGATATTGGGTGGCTGTTCCCCATTCTCGCTATATCTTTTGATATGCCTCTATTAGTAGTAGGGCGTATGTGCCCCATTTTCATGTATTTGTAGCTGTATAGAGCTGATGTATTAGATGATGATATATTTAGGAATGTATGCACCGTTTTTCATTCCCTATATCATATTGCCATCCATTATCTGTTATGCATGTATCATGTTACGCCCATGTATGTATGTCCAGAGATATTCGGTATTGACCCCTGGATGGTCTTATGACACGACCTGCCCAGATGTCTTCTTCGACAGTTAGCCGTATAGATCATACCCCACCGTCAGTGGTAGCATTGGGTATGCGATCGTGATACGATAGCATGTCACCACTAGACAGGGTGACTATAGATATGTTGCTGCAGCATACCATGACCCTTTTGGTATTTCAGGTTCCTAAAGGATTTGTGGGCGGGATGATAGAGCACTGGCTACCAGATAGGCATGTATTCCATTTTAGCACCAATGAGTTGACTCCTACTCTGGAGGAGTATGCACATTTGACAATGCTGCCCTTAGACAGACCCTGCGTGCACATGGCTTTAGGAGACATGAGTAGACGATTCATGACTCTCACAGGATTGAGGGGCAGAGTAGCGCAGGATGAGCTGACATCTGGCCACGTGATCTCTCAGCGTTTTTTGTATGACAGATTTGGCACAGAAGATAGCTACTCACGACATTCCGGGGATTTCACCGTGTCGGAGGATCATTGGCGTTTGGCCAGAGTTGATGTACTGATGCTATGTGTTCTGTCATATGTGTATATGTCGCGGTATATGGATAAGATAGATATAGGGGTTATCATAGCTGTGAGAGCTCTCAGGGAGGGTCGTACCATTGTACCTATGATCGTGGCAGAGACCCTGCAATCAACATCCTACTGCAGTACTTACCCATCAGGCATGTTTACTGGGAGTTTGGTCATGCTGTATGTGTGGTTTATGTCACACGTGCGACCGGTTGGTACCCTTAGACGGCATGGGTATTGCTTTTCCCATGATGTGGCTATGTCATACTCCTTTCAGCCATCGGAGTGTACAGATGCTCAGTCCTGGTTCGCATTTTTGGAAGATATCAGAGATCCATTTAGCATATTGCTGTGCTCGGGGCTTTCCTCACCATACAGCTTCATTACTCATGCTCCAGGCATGGATTTCCTCCCTATGGCTGGCTTGAGGGGCGTGACTACTTATCACCCATTGACCGTGATGTCACAGTTCAACCAGTTCCAGGATTTTCATCCTTTCGAGGGGGCGACATGTCAGTGTTCAGCTTCTCGATACCTCTCAGTCGAGGACCGATCTCGTGTATATGCTTGCTGGAATCAGCGTGAGCTAGCTGCTTTTCCTGCCAGTCGTCCTGGTTATTCCGTAGAGTACTCCACATGGATGGAGACGTAGGTTTTATCGGCTGTAGCAGTATTTGCAGTACCAG
Source organism: Panax japonicus (assembly GCA_020205505.1). NCBI lineage: Eukaryota > Viridiplantae > Streptophyta > Magnoliopsida > Apiales > Araliaceae > Panax > Panax japonicus. The sequence goes on along the minus strand of CM035107.1, from coordinate 18,793,682 downwards.
AGAGCGAGTTATACGATGTAGAGCCTACGGAGGACATTGATACCTACATCGAGGAAGATACCGCTGCTGGGTTGCCACCATTTCTTCCGGATTCTCCTAGTACCAGTACTTTTGTGATTCAGCACTCGACACAGTAATTAGAGCAAAGTCTTCATCTGATGACCTTTGAGAAAGATCAGATTCGATCTATGATGTCGACTTCTCTTAATGTGAGGGACGCCGCCCTATTAGAGAGAGACGAGGCATTGGCTCGTAGAAATGAGGCCAGGTCAGCCATAGACGCAGTGGTAGTTGAGCGGGATATTGCCATATCTGCCCAGGATGTGGCTGTCATAGATAGTACTGCAGCGAGGTCCCTTACCACTGGTATGATTGCAAAGATGAGTGCTTATATTGATGAGTATATGGTCATCATGCAGATGGCTACAGATCTGTTGGGTCGTGTGGATATTCTCATCGAAGAGACTAAAGCTTTACCTCCTTCATCTGAGAGGGATGCCATGTTGGTCTTGCTAGCTCGCATGTACCCTGATCCGTAGATGAGCTTGTATTTACCTGCACAGACTAGCTTGGCCATTTTGTCATGTACAGTTTATATTGTATATATATCAAACAACATTATATATGACAGGGAAATATATTTTTAGATCACTTCCCTTTTAGATATGCCTTGCTATTTGCTTGATATTTTGCCTGCTGCTTCAGGGCTTATGGTCTTGATGTATTCTGAATTCATCCTGGGTGGATGGACATTGAGTTGTCTCTGGATAGTTCAGAATGGATCATCGATCTATGTATCCCTACCATCTTTGGTGTCTTGGGATTATTTCTGTATGGAAATGTGGATAGGATTGTATCTTTCCTCTTTGAGATTGACCGCACCACAGATGGTCGCCAGTACTTCTATTCAGGAGAAGCATAGTTAATTCCAACTCTTATGGATTGGTATTGCTCTTCGAGGTATGAACGCAACTTAGATGGTCGCCGAATCTCCTATTTGGGAGGAGTTCAGGTAATTCCATCCCTTTGGTCTGAAGCCGAATTAAATGTAGTGGATTGAAATATAATCACAATACCCATTGACAATGGTTTGTGTTTTGGTAGGGGGTGAGACCGAACCATGAATGGCTGTCTATGTACTCCTATTGAAGAGGAGATCAGGTATGCGTAGTTCGAACTTGGTGTAAGAGGTTTAACGCTGTATATGGCTGACATGGTGTAGGAATGTTTTTGGTTGTTTTTGTGAGGAGAAGAGGGTAGAAATGTTTTTGTTGTTTTTATTTTATTGCGACCGGGCCATATGAAATGGTTGCCTACGTACTCCTATTGAAGAGGAGATCAGGTCGACGTAGTTCACCCCTCAGGGTGAGAAGATAAGCGTAATCCCATGTGCAGGTCTGAGTGCGGGGAAAAGAAAGTTTAATCCTAGATTGAGGATAAACTGCAAGTATGAGAAGTTTGATCCCAGACACGGGTAGCCAAACTGCAAACGCAAGAAGTTTAATCTGCGGTGGGATGACCTAAGTTGTAGGAACGCAAAGGAGAAAGCCAGGATGCTGGCTTGAAAAGTACGTTTCCCTGAGGGGCAAAGTGTAGATAAGTTGTAGGTAAAGGGTTAAAGAACTGGAATGACTGGTGACCTGATGATGATGCACCAGGATGTTTGCTGGTTACTTCAGATATAATACCGTTTCACGACATCTGAGTTGATGAGTTGTGGAAATTCATCGCCGTCCATTTCTTGCAATCTGAGAGCGCCTCCTGTCAATAATTCCTTGACAATAAACGGGCCTTCCCAGTTAGGAGCAAATTTTCCTCTAGCCTGATCTTGGTTGTCAAGAATCTACTTCAAAACCAAGTCATGTTGTTTGAACTGCTGTAGCCGGAATTTTTTGTTGTAGGATCTGACGATCCTTTGCTGATATAACTCACCATGGAAGATAGCCACGGTTCGCCTTTCGTCTATTAGATACAATTGGTGATACCTGTCTTGTACCCAATGGTCTTCATCCAGCTGAGCATCGATCAATACTCTGAGAGATTCCATCTCAACTTCTATGGGGAGCACTGCCTCCATCCCATAGGTTAAAGCGTAGGGGGTTGCCCCAGTTGAACTGCGCATGGAGGTTCTGTGGGCTAACAGAGTAAGAGGCAATAGGTCAGGCCAATCTTTGTGGTTGGCGAACATCTTTTACATAATCTTCTTGTTATTTTTGTTAGCCGCTTCAACAACACCATTCATGTTCGGACGATAAATGACAGAGTTAATATGTTTGATGTGGAATTTACTGCATAATTCCTCCATCATCTTGCTGTTGAGGTTTTTGGCATTGTCTGACACAATCACCTCTGGTTGTCCATATCGACAAATAACATTGTTTCTAATGAAAGCAATGATGACTTCTTTAGTGACCTTGGGGAAGGAGGCTGCTTCTACCCACTTGGTGAAGTAGTCGATCATGGTGAAGATAAATCGGTGACCATTACTGGCTTTAGGCTCAATGGGCCCGATAACGTCCATTCCCCACATTGAGAAGGGCCAAGGCGAACTCATATTGTGGAGTTCCCATGGAGGGGTGTGTATAGCATTCCCATGAATTTGGCACTGATAGCATCTTTTGACATGGTCGTTGCAATCAGCTTTGAGGGATAACCAATAATGTCCCATCCTGAGGACTTTCTTGACAAGGAGGGAGCCACTCATGTGGGGGCCACAGACTCCGCCATGGATTTCATCCGTGAGCCTTTGGGCTTGATCTTTGTCTAGACATCTGAGGAGGCCTAGTCCTACATCTCTTTTATAGAGCGTATCTCCACTTAGGTAGAACTTCATAGCAAGTAGATGGATTCGCCTTTTCTCAGTCGGGATCGCCTCAGCGGGTGTAGATCCATCTCCCAGATATTCCTTGATATGTTGATACCAAGGATGTTGGATGGGAGGTAGCTCATCCGATACTTCTCCAATATAACTCCTATTGACTAGGGCCTTATACAGGGAAATTGTAACGCTCGACGAGTGTTTCTTGTCTGATATGCGAATCAAGGAGGCCAAAGTTGTTAATGCGTTCGCAAAGTCATTCCTATTACGAGGAATGTGTAGAAAGGAGATTTCTTCGAACTCCAAAGCCATCTTCAAAACCTGCCGATGGTAAGGAAGCAAATGTAATTCCTTGGTTTGATAGATTTCGGTGGATTGTCAGATTATCAACTCCGAATCTCCAAGGACAATTAACCGTCTGATACACATTGAACGGACAAGTTTTATCCCCATGAGACAGCCTTCATACTCAACCGTATTGTTGGTGCTGACAAACTGTAATTTGACGGCAATGGGATACTTCTCCCCCGTACCAGATACTAGAACTGCTCCCGCTCTAGAACCTTCCATATTAACAGCTCCATCAAAATACATCCTCCATGATTGGCGCGTATCGTACTGATGGTGTTGCTGTACTGTCATTACTCCTTCATCAGGGAAATATGTTTCCAAGGGTTTAAAATCCCCTGAAGGTGCAGTGGCTAGTTGATCCGAGATTCCTTGAGCTTTGATGGACTTTTGAGTCATATATACGATGTCAAATTGTTGTAGGATCAACCACCATCTGGACAGCCGGCAATTTAACATGGGTTTGTTGAACACGTACTTGAGAGGATCCACGCGGGATATGAGATTGGTTGTGTGACCATGGAGGTAATGCTGTAACCTCGTGGAAGCCCATGCTAAAGCACAACACATCTTTTAGGTTAGCGTGTACTTGTGTTCACTGCTGCTGAACCTTTTACTAAGGTAATAGATAACTCGTTCTTGGCCTCTATCGTCTTTCTGTCCCAGCATGCATCCCATGGCATTGTCACTTACGGACAGGTACATGAACAAGGGAACATCATCCCTAGGTGGCACCAAGACAGGAGCTTTGACTAGTTGTTTCTTGATTGTAAGGAAGGCCTTATGACACTCGTCATTCCATTTCATGGAGGAGTTCTTCCTTAATAGCTTGAAAATTGGTTCACAGGTTGCTATGAGTTGAGAGATAAACCAACTGATGAAGTTGATTCTTCCCAAAAATCCCCATATTTCCTTCTCTGTCTGAAGAATGGGCATTTCAATGATGGCTTTGATTTTGACAGGATCCAGCACTATCCCTTTGTGGCTGACTAGAAATCCTAGGAACTTGCCTGTTTTAACGCCAAAGGCGCACTTAGCTGGATTCAACTTCAAGATGTACTTACGCAACCTGTTGAACAACTTTTTAAGATGGTCTATATGGTCATACTCCTTCCAGGACTTAACAATGATGTCATCCACGTAGATCTCAATCTCTTTATGCATTAAGTCGTGGAAAAGAACCATCATAGCTCGCTGATAGGTAGCTCCGACATTGATGAGGCCGAATGACAACCGTCTATAGCAAGAAGTTCCCTAAGGAGTGATGAAAGCAGTTTTCTCATGATCTTCCTCGGCAACCATGATTTGATGGTACCCCGCAAAGTAATCAGCAAAGGAGTACATGTCGTACTGAGCAGTATTGTCAATGAGAATGTGGATAAATGGCACGGGAAAGCTGTCTTTTAAACAAGCTTTGTTCAAGTCCCGGTAATCAACGCATACTCGTACCTTCCCTCCAGGTTTAGGCACGGGCACAATATTGGATATCCACTTAGGATATGTAGACACCATGGTGATGCCATCTTGAAATTGTTTCACAATTTCTTCTTTCACCTTTAAACTCCACTCAGGTTTTAATCGCTTGAGTTTCTGCTTGACTGGCTTAAATCCCTCTTTAATGGGAAGGCGATGAAGGACAATGTCAGTGGACAAAACCACCATGTCTTCATGAAACCATGCAAACACATCCTGGAATTGGGTTAATAGCGTAACCATATCATTCTGTTGGTTTGGGGTACGGTCTGGACCAATCTGGATTAACTTAGGGCTTTCTAAGGTTCCGAGAAAGAAAGAAGTAGTTTGATCAAGGTTGGGTTTGGGTTTGTCTTTGACCCATTCCTGAATTTCTGGAGGCACCTCAATGTCATCATGTATATCCATCAAGGCTAAATTCATCTCTACATCAAAGGTACAATCCCTGTGTAGAAGAGACACCATATCAGCCAGTACAGGCACATCTAAATTTAGAGTCCTGAAACAAAATATGTTTTCACTTAGTATATATATGAAACGTGTTTGATCATACACAGTGTTAGCATATACTGGCAATATAAACTGCTAATACTGTACATAAAAGTAAGCAGTTATTATATCTATAGGGCAGAAAGAGTTTCTTCCCGCTTTACCCTCATCGACCAAAGCAAGGAATGCTGTCCCAATTGGCAAGGGTAAAGTTCGGGGGGACCGCAGTGATGGAGGGATTGTCATCATCCTCCTTGTCCCGAATGATGGCCATTACGTCAAGGCAATCATCGTCTGGGGTGTATCTATTAGTATGTTCATCATGAACGATGACGCGTATACCAGACATCATACGTATGACGTCTTGTTTGATTCTTCGTTCCTCTTCTTCCACTACGGGATTTGGAATAAAGATTTCTTTTCCTTTCACCGGTACCGGCTTGGGACATAACATAACCATCACATTGGCTAGAACCTTTACGGGAGGTTGTGCGGACTCAGAGTTTGAAGGCAAAGCCAAATGCCACAGGGTTGAAGCTGAAGGAATCTGCTGATGCTTATGAGGATTCCTGTGACTAGAGCTGGCAGAATAGTCTAGTCCAGCTATTCCAACTTGCTTGGTTAATTGAATGGGGTACTTGATACCCTGGTCATCTTTACCCAACCCTTGTCCCAGTTTATGCCCTAACGACATCATTTCTTGAGTGGATGACATCACCTCGACAGAGATCTTAGGTTCGGGCAATGGTGCTCCAATAGCGTGGTATTGGGTGTTGCATATTTCCAAAGCATGAAAACAGACTGGTTCTGTGTCTGTATTGGCATTGATGAACGGCATGTCCTCGTGTTGAGGAATCTCTGGTTCAGCGTTGATTGTGACCAGGCTATTATTGATGATGTATTTCAATTGTTGGTGAAGAGTGTAGGGGACTGCCCCAGCCATATGAATCCATGGTCGTCCCAAGAGCAGGTTGTATCCCGAATCTATCTTGAGCACATGGAAAGATACACAGAAGGTGTGAGGACCGATTTCGATTGGCAACTCAATTACTCCGACCGAGTTACGAAGGGTTCCATCAAAAGCTTTGATGATAGTATGGCTACTCGGAATTCTGTTGAGATTGACATTCATCTTCTTCAAGGTAGCATATGGGCAGATATTCAGAGAGGAACCTCCATCTATCAATACTCCTGCTACCATGTATCCAGAGGATAAGACCTCAATATGTAATGGTTTGTAATGACAGGTCCCTTCGGATGGTATGTCATCATCAGTGAAGGATATCACATTGTTGTTGAAAATGTTATCAATCATATGTTGAAACTTTTCCGTATCCACTGATGTCGGGAGATAGGCTTCTTCTATAACCTTTAGTAAGACCTTCCGGTGATTCTTAGAGGTTAGGACCAAGTCCAAAATTGATATTTGTTGTGGAGCTTCTTTCAAGATTAAAACCACCATAGCTTCATTATAACCCACACCGCGAAGGAATTTTTCAACCTTCTCCATGGGTATTTTCCTCTTTGATTTGGTGGTGGGCTTCATCACCCGATGGGGGAGATACAGTGGATATTCCTTCGATACTGTAGCAGTTGTATGTGAGGTGGATCCTTCACCGTCTCCATAATTTCACGAAACCTTGCGCAAGCTAACAATAGGATATTGTGCTCTGCATGGTAAGTTGATTGGCTCGAGAGCGGCCACTTTCTAAGGATTGTTTCCTCCTTTGAGCTGAATTATCGGTGTTGTTAGTAAAGTATCAATCCCTTCAGCTTTAGTGGATATAACTGCTACCACACTTTTCCACTTAGTAGGGCCTGAATTCTCACTTGCACGTAACATAGTGTCATTATCTGCCAAGCGCAGTACACCACTGTCGATTAGATTTTGAATAAGGTGGCGGAGTGCCCAACATTCTTCTGTGCTGTGACCGCGAGACTGGGAGTGGTATTGGTACACTCCTTCAGAGTTGTACTGTCCCGAATGGGGGTTGATTGGAGGTAGAAGGGAGCTGATCCTTCCTTCATTGATTAACATGTGAAGGATTTCCTCCATGGGTTAGCCAAAATAGGTGAATTCTCGTTTGTTGGCGAAATCCCAACGAGCTTTAGCATTTGCTCTCTTCGTCACTTTGTCTTCCAGCATTTCATTTTTTGAAAGTGACGAGGGAATATTCATGACAATAGGTAGGAGACTGGCATGCTCCTGGCTAATTAATTGCCGTGTCACTTGATGCTAATAAGTCACCAGTTCCGCTAATTGCTCAATTTATTTGTCGAGATCTTTGATCTTTCGTTCCATTGTGAATTGGAACTTGGCATAATCCCATTTGTCATCACCGTCTTTGAGGGTTTGAGAAGATTCACAGCTAAAGTTGGAATTTTGTCCACTGCTCCAATTGATCATGTTGACCTCTTCTTCTTTGTGTTAAGGAAGAGGGTTGTCTTGTACATGAGGCTGATCGGGTTTGGTGACTAAGATTTCCTCGTTGTCTATTAGGTCCTGGATCTTGTGTTTCAAGGCCCAACAATCCTGAGTATCATGTCCAGGTGCCCCGGCATGATAAGCACATTTCCTAGCAGCATTGAAACCCCGTCCATTAGGGCTGGCTGGTGGAAGAAGATGAGTGATTTTCTTCTGTGTTGTCAGAAGATTAAGAATGTTCTCGAGGGTATCCCCTAAGGGTGTAACAACTCGAGGGTATTTGACTTCTCCACCTTTTGGTACTGGAGGGTTTGCAGACTGTGCTGGAAAGGGAGTGTAGTTTCTCCTTTGAATAGGCATGTTTTGATTGCCTTTTTGCCCCTGTAGTATTAGGGAAACATCTTCCTCTTTCTTTTTATGGACCCTCCGGGGGTTGGTCCCATAATTTCCAGATTAGATGTGGTCTGCAACAACTTTGAGTGCAGCTAGGTCTTGAATCTTTCCTGACTTCAATCCTATCTCAGCCATCTCCCCATGTTTAACCATTTCAGAAAATGGTTTGCCGATGCTGGCTAAAACTCTATCATAGAAGGGAGCTTCTTGTATGTCAATGAATGTCATGACCATTTCTGATTCTGTCATGGCAGGACTAACTTGGGTAGCCAGGCATCTCCACCTTTGAGCATACTCTCTGAATGACTATTAGACTATTTTTTGATGTTGTTAATTTGATACCGATCAGGAGCCATCTGAGTTTGAAAACTGTATTGAGTGAGGAAGGCATGTGCTAGCTCTTCCCAACTGTGGATTTTGGAGTTGTCTAATCTTGTGTACCACGAACGGGCTTCTCCAGTTAGACTCTTTTGGAATAATTGCATTCTGAGCTTTTCATCTTCTGCATAGGATCCAAGTTCTCTAATAAATACTTTTAGATGTGTGTAAGGATCCCCTAACCCGTCATATTTTTCAAAGTCAGGAGTTTTAAAATTTTCTGAATAATGAACACCAGGAAAAATACATATATCAGTATATGAAACACTCCCGTGTGTTCCAATTCCTTTGATAGCGCGAAGGGTCTCTTCCATTTGGAGGACTTTTTTTTGATGTCACCATTGTCTGGATCTCCAGTGGGATGGGCAGCATCATGAGTTTTGTTGGTCGTATCCAACTGTGGTTCCGGTATGGTAATGACCGGGTCTCCCCCTTGTGTGGAGGATTCAGTATGTGAGGGTATTTTCTGACCCTATGTAGACTGGTGTAATTCTTTTAATAGAACAGCCAAATCTGTGATTTGTTTACTTAATCAGTTGAATTTTTTACGAGAAACTGGATTAAGTTCAGTCTGGTCGGATGACGACATGATTGACTGTAGGCCTGTTACCTTTTTGGACTTTGACCGGGTAGTAGGTCCGATTGATTCCATGTGAAAGACTTGCATAATTTAGTCTTTAGGGAATGTATATGATAACATGCTATGTGATGTGTCCATTTTAGGATTTTTATCCTACACAACGGATGTCGGTTGTTTGTAGCATGCTAAATATATATGTGTACACATTTCTTCATATTTCTCATTACATGGAGATAGATATGGCATGAAATTACAAGTAATTGTGTTTACAAGTAATTGAAATGAGAGAGCATGAAGAGACTTTCCTCCGTTTTGGGTTTATCTGAGGCTGACCTATCTTAGGTTACTCTCGTGGCTTTTTGGCATGAAGGTTCCCAAATCATAGCAATCTACTAGACGGGAATTTAATCCGGTCTTTCAACTGGAGCGAATATGGGTGGTGCCTTTTCTGAGCCTCAGAGAATTAGTCTTCTCACGAGTCCAGTAATCAAACACCGATGGGATAGCCTCCTGGTGGAGGGACCACACAACATGCATTCACATACATCGCGTCTCATCGTATAAAATGATGACATGTGCGAAGCACTAATATCATAAGCAGTTTATAGTGCGAATCACTAACATCACACGCAGATATGATGCGAAGCACTAAGTTCAATCAAGACATGCATTCGTACACATTCATCCAATTTAAATGCAACATCCACACACATGCAGATAACAGTTTTGAAAAGATTGCAATAGCGGTTTAAGTCCTCTTACTGGAGTCCCCAGCAGAGTCGACACCTATCGACGTCGGGATTTTTGGATGTCTCTTTCCGTTACTTGTTCTCTGGTGTTCTCGTTTTAGGTGAGATTTGTTTGAAAAAATAAGTAAAAAAGGTCCGACATGCATAATGTCAATGATGGGACTGTTAAGAGTCGCCAGTTGGTTTTTTAAATGGTTGTACCAACATAACCGATAAAAGGTTTGCACATTGACCCAGTGATGTGACACTGATATACGGGTTAGCGAAACCGAGATTCATTTAGGGTCCGGGGACTTGGTTATGCGGCGGGAAGGTGTTAGGCACCCCCCGACATCCGTGTTACCACGGTGACCGCCTCTTTTCAAGAAACTATTATCTGAGTGTGTGTGTGTGTGGGTGTGGGTCAATGTGCTATTATATGAAAGTTGTGCGAGGTCTCGTTCGAACCTATATACACAGGGTTTGAATTTATGTTGAAAATTCAGTTTTTAGCAAGATATGGCAGTGATGTTTTATGAAAGAGGTTTTTCAAACCCTGATGCTCAATAGGAATTGAGACCTTTTATACTCCCATATTTATTAAGTGAGAGGCTGAATTGATTTTATTTGACGGATACGAGGCACCCGTACAAAAATAATATAAAAAAATAATGTCGACTTCCTCGTGGGTATGGAAACCATCTGAGGAAATTCAGACATCGCAAAATAATTTACAAGCTGCTTACAGTTGAAAATGTCCATCACGGGAACCGAATCTAGATCCAATTGAATGAATCTGTGATCACATGATTCCTAGGCGCACACAATGTTGCAATTTGTATAAAAGCAATAAGTAGGTATATATATATATATATATATATATAAAAGCGGTAAATATATATATACGGACATGATCACAAACCACAAAGTACCTCCATGGGGGATCAGAAATGTAAATAAAGCTATTAAAAGCTATCAACCGCCACGGAGGAAACTCTAGGCGGGACAAAATGTAAATAAAACTGTAAAGCGATCAACTGCCACGAAGGAAACTCTAGGCAGGACGAATATATATATATATATATATATATATATATATATATATATATATATATATATATATATATATATATAAAAGCAATAAATACACCGGATGTAAAATCCAGGCTCATCGAACAGAGTTCGATCACAGTTCATATATATACGTATATATATATAAAAGCGAGTAAACGCACCAGACCGAAGTCTAGGCTCATCGAACAAAGTCCGACACACAGTTGATATATATAAGTATATATATATATATAAACGAGTAAACGCACCAGAGCGAAGTCTAGGCTCATCGAAAAAAGTCTGACACATTGTTGATATATATAAGTATATATATGTAAAAGCGAATAAACGCACAAAACCGAAGTCTAGGCTCATCGAGGCATAACTCGATAATGTTAGTCAGTATATATATATATATATATATATATATATATAAGTATATGTATATATAATATATATATATATACAGACTGGAATGAAACCACGGACCAAATTCTGGGCCAAAGCAAGCAACATGACTCTCAACGTGTAGAAGGGTGTGTGAAAAAATGAAGAGAAAGAGTCTAAAGTGTGTGAGAAGGCTTACAGCTGACTGATAAAAAAGGCTTCTATATCTTTTGAGTGGGTAAACACTTGCTTTTGTGCGTACAAAAGAGGCTATATATGAGCTCACAGGTGTTTAAAAGTGGGAAAATATACTGTATGGCGAGTGCAGAGAAAATTGTGCAGGGTTTCCCCATCTTTTTTCTCTTAAAAATCAGCACCCCAAGCCCTCTATTTATAGGCAATATGAGCCGTAGGTGTACCAGAGGCGGGTCGGGTCCGGTCGACCCAGTTTTGTCGGGTCGGGTCATCTCGAAGTACGTGCACTCAGGCACTATAATGTTCACTCGAATTTTAAGAAGTGCAATCAGAGCATCTGTTTTGAGGTATACAGGAACTATTCAGACTGCCGTTGTCGAGAGTTGTACGATGGCATGGGATTAGAGTTTGTACGAAGTCATTGAAGATAGGACGATGCCCTCCGATCATCAAGCTTCAACTTTCTTCCGTTACGCCACACAATAGTCACTCGGGATTGGTTAGCCTTGTGGGACATCGTTACGTAGAGACGGGACGTGGCATCATGTTGGACGAGATGACGATGTTGCCCCTCACCCGTGTTATCGCCGGATTGGGCCGATAAAACAGACGTTGCTCAGAATTCGCTGAGATTGGACTGCTGCAATTGTTGAAGGTCCTCATTGTCATCTCTGAGGTGTGCCTATCTTCCCGATGTTATTGTCGGGTTGGTACAGTGTATCTCGTTGTGAGCGCTGAGATTGAAGCTGATGGCATTTGAAACAAGCATTTTTGGGGTTATCTCCGAAACTGCATTCCTTGGGGTTATCACCAAGGTTGGTGGCTATTCCCATGGTTGGGACTGAAACTGGATATCTCGGGGTTATTTTTGAGATTAATCGGTCTTTTCTGGTGTGTGTTCCGGTATTGTATCTGCAGGTCTCGGGGTTATATCCGAGGTTGGAATTGTCGCTCCCAGAGTGTGATCTGGGTTTGATGCTGAATTCCCGGTAGTATCCGGTATGGATTTGGATTGTCTTTCTGGGTTCTCTCTTAAAAGACGAATCTGTCCTCCTGCAATGTCAGTAAGAGTAGTACAAAAAATTTTGAGTGTCTACATGAAGCATCTGGTCTGAGCTGCAAAGATACATCCCACCTGAAGGAAACCAGAGAGCACTCAACGAATGACATGCAAGCTAACAGAAGATCTACACACCAATCTAATCAACATCCAGATTGAGTTGAGAAGCCATTCAAAATGAAGTCTTCCATAAGTTGATCAGAAGAAGACTTCAATAAAAGTGACTGACTAAGGAATGTCAGCAAGTGTAAGACCCCAAATTTTATGAAATAAAAGTATTCAATTTTTCTTATAATTACTATTCAGTAAATGGTTAAATTGATAAAATGTTAAAGTTAAGGGTGATATATGTAAATATTTTAAATAAGCAAGTGGTTATAAAATACTCATTGTTGTCAGAGAATATTCGTACGACAACGCAGCCATTTGTGGGCCCCATAACAAAATAACCGTTGGATGAAGAAAATGACAAGTATGAGTTTTTTTTATAAATAACGGTGTAGTTATTACCGTTAAAAATGTTGGAATACCCGCTGGGTAAAGTAAATTAATACGCGTTGTTGCACAGTAGCACACAGTATTGCATAGTATTTTTGGATTATTGATTCTTACTTAAGAAGGCACTACTCAATAATTGTTACAGTAATTACGGTTCAATATTTTATTTTATTGATTCAATAATTACTACGTGGGTATGTTATATTATTGGTATTTCAATAATTGTCACTGCACAATATTTGCATTATCAGATCAATAATTTATATTATTTGAATAATACTGTTAGATAGAATTATTGGCAATATCTAAAAAAGTTCTGTCTAGGAAAGGGGTTTGGTCATCTAATTGCGCACCAGTAAGGAGAAATCCTTATTAGAAAGCCCCCTCTTTCCTGGGAACGACCTTGTTGTCATAAGTATGATTCTGTAATATTATTTATGAATAATTAATTATTGATTTATATGATAAGGAAATATTTATTTAATGGGGATATAAATGGAGGAATTTTTAGAAATGTGACAATTGTTAAAAATTGATATTTTATCTTTTCTGATAAAATAATTTATTCAAATATAGTATTATATCACATTATAAATGTATAATGTGGTTATATAATAATATAATAATGGTGATATTTTTACACTAAATTCGCGGTGCATGAATCAAATGAGAGAAATCTAGAAATCAAAAGAAGAACAAAATTTGGAAATTTTTAGAAAATTTGTTTATTACTTAATTTTGTAAAATCTATAACTCTTTGTGTATAATGAGTTAGGAGATGAGTCGTATATCAAAAGAAAGCCTTGAAAGTAAGCTAAACGTAGAAATTTGAATCACCCAAAAATCCTTTGTAGATTTTTCGTGGTGACTGTTTGAATGAAACTGGTCCAAAGGACTCATAGTCTGAAAAATTAGTGTTCTTAAGATATATTGTGTGAATTATAATTCTTAATCCTATCATTGGATCGATGTAATTTTCGGATATGTTATACATATATAAGTTGAGTATATGTCTATAAATTTTGAACCGTTAAAAATTAACGTATGATTTGTTATAAATTTTAAGAGGTGACTGATTCGAAAATTATTTTTATAAATGATTTTGGTAGAGATTTCTAGAAGGTGGGACCCACTTTTGGTTGTTGTGAAAGTTGGATAATTTTTGGTGGGCCCCACTTGTGGTGGCTGAGTTTTATTCAAAGAGGTGTGCGTAGAAAAAAATCTTTTATTATTATTTTATTAATTTAGTCTCCTTTGGCGTTCTAGCATTTTTCTATAAATATGATACTTAGTTAGAATTGAAAATCATACCAGAAATATAAGTTTTCTCTCTCTATATTATCGAGCGTATTTTGTGAGTATTTAGATATTTTGAGAGTTGCTATTCAGTGCAAGTTCCTTCAGCGTTATATCCGATATTCCAGTCAGAAGTACTGTTCTTTTGAGGTAAGGGATAGTAAGGGATGTTATTTTCTTCGTAAATGATATTATTTCTTTTGATATCATTATACCGAAATATTGATATGAATTTTATTGTGAATTTTTTTACCTTTTCGTGTCGGGGTTACTATTCACGTATACGACACTATTCATGTATATGACACTATTTACGTATATGACATTATTACATATAAGATACTATGTATGAATACGAAGTACTATTCACGAGTTACTACTCATGAGTTACTATTCATGAGTTACTATTCACTAGTTACTATTCATGAGTTACTATTCACGAGTTACTATTCACGAGTTACTATTCATGGGGTACTATTCAAGACAAACTTGGTTTCTTTTTTTGACCAAATTATCGTTGATTTATGAATATTGCTCTTGAAATTAAATCCATGTTTTGATCATATTGTTTTTATTATCATATATAACATTTTTATAACCCTGGTGATGGAATTTCTCTTTCACTTGAGTGTAAAAATGGTATTGGTATGATCATGACTATGGGTTCTCTTTGGCCAGTAGTACAAATATGAATTGTTGACTGGTATGATCATGACCAATGAATTTATAAACGATTATCTTTAGCTTAAGTGTAAAGGTGAATTGATCAACATGATTATAATTATTGTTTATATAAATTCTGAAATGATTATATATTTCTTTGAGATATTAATATCTTTGGCTTGTAGTGCAAAGATGACCTGTTATTGAATATCTTTGGCCTGTAGTGCAAAGATGACCTATTATTGAATATCTTTGGCCTGTAGTGCAAAGATGAACTGTTGATGAATATCTTTGGCCCGTAGTGCAAAGATGTCTTGTTGTTCAATATCTTTGGCTTGTTGTGAAAAAATGAACTGTTGATGAATATCATTGGCCCATAGTGCAAAGATGAATTTATTAGTATGATTATGAATAGGAACTGTGATTTGGTATAACCATGATCTTTGATGTTTCAGGTAAAGAAATGTGTTGAAAATTATATTCGTCCTAGATGAGAAGAGAAATTTAGAACTACAATTATGATTATGAGTTATACACGTGATTGTGGACAAAAACTGTTGATTGATGTTACATGGATAAAACATTGTTGGTAGACTTTTAACATGGAGAAAATAATAGACCTTATTGTCTATTTGACTCTTCAATGGATTGCTCGTTGTGACGCCCCCAAAATAGGTTTACATCACCTATTCTGAGTCGTCAAATACATGGTACAGAAACAAATACAACTTCAGGAATACAATTATCGTGCAAAATACGACAACACATATACTGTGAGATTTAATACAAATATTGTCTAATAGACAGTATACAAACTCAAAAGGAGTCTTCATTACAATTATTGATACACTATTTTACAAAATAGTGAGGACTACTAAAACAACTATCCTGAACCATCACTCCATACCCCGGCTAGTTCCTGCTATGTTCTCACCTCCTGAGAAGAAAAATGGAACAAAAAAGAAAATGTGAGCTTAATTAGCCGAGTAAAGAATATTATGACTAAGATAATATACAAAAATTTCTCATTAGTCTTCAACAGGGAAAAATCTGATAGAACATAATAGACAATAAGTTTTAGATCAACAACTGCAACAGAAACAACAATCCATTAGAAGAGTCAAGTAGAGAATGAATTCTACTATCTTCTAAGATTTAAAAGTCCATCATCAATATTTTATCCCTGTAACATCAATCAATATACATCTTGAATCAAATATTCATCTTTGCACTACAGGCCAAAGATATTCATTTGTATCACCTGTTGGTCATGTTCATCTCAGCACCTGTTCATCTTTGCACTACGGGCCAAAGATATTCATTAGGTAATCATTCATTTTTATGTAATATCATCATTTAGGACTGAGGATGATAAAAAATATCTTAAAGAAAATGAATCCAGTGAGATAAAGATCAAAGATTAGGGATTCGTACTTTAGTTTATCCAAGTTCAAAAATACCTTATAATAATCAATTGTGGAGCAAAATTCAAGAATAAAGATCAAAACATGGATACAATCAAAGATAGTAACCATAATAGACAACTTGAACAAAGAAAAAAAAATTTCATTTTTTATGTGAATAGTGTCGTATTCTTGAATTGTGCCGTATACGTGAATAATGCCGTATACGTGAATAATAACCCCGATATAAAAATATAGAAATTTCACAATAAAATCCATACCAATATTTCGGTATAATAATATTGAAAGAATAACATCATTATGAAAAAATAACATCACTTACCTCAAAATAACAGTACTTCTGATCAGAATATCGGTATAAGGCTGAAGAAAACTTGCACTGAATAGCAACTCACAAAGTATCTAAATACTCACAAAATATGCTCGATAATATATAGAGAGAAAGAGAGAAAACTTATTTCTGGTGTGATTTTCAAATCTAACTAAGCACCCTATTTATAGAAAAATACTTAGAACGCCATAGCTGACTAACCTGCTACCTGATGGATTTACTTGCTACTATTCACGCCCACCACTTTTGAAAATAAATTTCAGCACATTTTATTTCTCACCAGCCAAAAGTGGGGG
This sequence comes from Panax japonicus, assembly GCA_020205505.1. Taxonomy (NCBI): domain Eukaryota; kingdom Viridiplantae; phylum Streptophyta; class Magnoliopsida; order Apiales; family Araliaceae; genus Panax; species Panax japonicus. The sequence goes on along the minus strand of CM035107.1, from coordinate 18,776,847 downwards.
CCACCATATTTTTAATAAAAATATTTATTTTTGAAACTTCAATAATTCATAATAAATAGCCCTTTTATCAGAAAAATACGAATTTTATGTCCATTCAATAGGAAATTGAATTCTCTACAACTTTCTAGAAGAAAGTTTTCCCAAATTCCAAACAGAAAATTCCCGAAATCCACATACGGGCGATTTTTAATACCTTCATTCCGATAAAATACTGATAAAATACCTCAACATTAATTTCATCATTTATAACCACAATAAATATATCCATCATTTATATCCACATAAAATAAATATTTCCTTATCATATAAATCAATAATTAATTATTCACAAATAATAATACAGAATCACAATTATGACAACCAGATCGTTCTCAGGAACGAGAGGGCTTTCCGATAAGGATTTCTCTTTATTGGCGCATAATTAGGTGACCAAACCCCTTTCCTAGACATAAATTCCTTAGACATTGCCAATAATGCTATCTAATAATATTATTCAAATAATATGAATTATTTATCTGATAATGGAGATACTATGCAGTGACAATTGTTGAAACAACAATAATATAAAATATCAACACATCAATTATTGAATCAATAAAATAAAATATTGAATAATAATTACTGTAACAATTATTGAGTAGTGCCTTTTTACGTAAGAATCAATAATTCAACAATACTGTGCAATACCGTGTGCTACTGTGCATCCACGCGTATTACTGTTATTACTTACAAGCACTTCTAGGTGATCAGCCTATTGTACCCTATGTTGATCAACACTACATCCATTAAACGTATGCACGTTTAAGCATTTGGAAACCTCACGTGCCTGTCGTTTTACCGACAAAACATTTGTTTAACATTTCAGTCTTCTTTTGAAAACCATATCAAGTAGTTGACAAAAGATAGCAACATTTGATAATAAATGAATAGATTATCAATACATCAAATCTAGCCAAAGGAATTGGTTTTAACTTCAACATATTTCAATTCATGCGAAAGAATACATGAACTTCAAAAACATGTTCAGATTGAACTGAGACAAGAGTTAGAATACTTGCCTTTAGCATCTGCTACGGTATATTAACTTTTTGTTCAAGTCGTTAAAGTCTCTACAATACATGATCACATAATGCCTTACATTAGGTCTCATATAATCAAGTATGTATATGACTATATTGTATCCTTCATCTCAATCTAAGAGTGTATTAGATTCAATTACTACTCGTTCTGATTTATCATTACCATTGCATTATATTCGACTAGGTTATCTCAACCTTTATACAACATCCTTAAGGTTTAACAAAGTTTAAACAATGTTACATTACATTCCTTAAGTTGTGTTTACTTTTAAATCCAATAGCTTTCCATTCTTTGTACTTAGAAACCTTCATTACTATCTTTGTTTTGAGACTGGCGCTGCGGCGCCAGCTTTATACTTACATCTCGCGCTGTGGGGAGAGCTTATAATAGCATTGTCCCGGACTTGGCGCTGTGACGCGAGTCCTTACTTAATGGGCCGCGCTGCGGCGCCACTCTCCAGAATATTTTCGTACTGTACATAGCGCTGCGGCGCCACAAATTGTACTATGGTTCGCGCTGCGGCGAACTCTTGCAGTGTACTAGGACACTGTTACGCACTGTGAAGCAACTCATTTTGCCTAGGGTTGGCGCCGCGGCGCCAACTCTGTGCACCAGAAAACAATTTCAGTTTGTGAATTTTGTGAACTTCCCGGACGCATAACTTCTTCGTTATAAGTCCGAATTGGATCGTTCAAAATCCTACGGTTCACAAATTACGTAATCTATATGTTCATGCAAAAATTTTATCTATTTGAATTCGTTTGCTAAAAATTCACCTATTGGTTCATTTTTAATAAAAATGATAAACGTTCGTGAACGTTCAACGCTCGTTTCTTCGTTCTAAGTCAGAATCCGGTCATTTTTGAGTCCACAACTCTTAATGCCAAATATGACTTGTCTCTATTGGAAAACAATGGTTCCGTGATAAAATGAAAAATTTGACTTCTATTCCAAGAATTTTACGAATTCGACGATTATCGTCCAATCATGCAATTTCCGGCGAATCTTCCTTCTTATGATTTGTTCAACATTACAAATGAATTCCATTCATCATGTGAACATTTTAACATACTTATTACAAAAACCTATATTCATTGTTGGATTTTTGACTTATTCTTCATGAGATTATAACTTGTCAATTTATAAACTACTTAAGATTTAATTATTCATGACTTATGACAATTAAAGTTTCTTAATCATCATACTTTACATGTTCTTCACATATAACTTTACTTATGTATATATGATACATATAATCATATAAGTTCTTAATTCATTTCTCTTAATAAACTCATTACAAGTTCATATTTTCATACTTAACATTCGAGGTTAACTTATAATAAGTTTATAACTTTTATAAGTTTAAATGACTTATTACGAACTTATGTGGCTTAAGTTCATGACTTACACATTCTTCTTACTTCTTATCATTCATGTTTCTGAATCCATCTTTTCTTATCAACCTATCATGGTAGAGATAGATGATAATGGAGAAGTAGTCTTACTTTTGTGTAGTCTTGGTAAGGTAGCTTTCTTCTTCTTCTTCTTACTTATGGAATGACTTATTGGTATCTTATTCTCTCCAACACTTAAGCACTTGCAATATGTTATATTATTTGAACAAGGGTTAAATGGCTTGTAAGCCTCCTATATTTATAGAAGTTGCAAAACTAGGGTAGTTTGGTCTTTAAATCATCCCACCTCCTTAAGCCACCTCCTTACTATTCATTACTTGGCTAACACAAAACCTTATCCTATGCTTGGAAATTACTCATTTAACTTGGTCATTACTCTTAATACTTGGTCATTACTCTTAATACTTGATCATTACATTAACTTGATCACCACATATTACCCATGTTAATATGGTTTGCCCCATGGGTCAACCAATTCATTCCACTCTAGCTTGGGCTTGGAACAACTAAATCTTTGTGCTTTGCATTAATAAACACTAATTGGTTCATTAATTAATGATTGGGCATTAACATGTTAATATAATTGGACTTGAATATAATTGTTAACTAATCTTCCAAGTCCATTAACATTACTTAATACATATACATATAGTTTATGTATTATTTTCGTATTCTAATTCATATATGATTTATAAACGATATTTCATCCTTCATACCAACTCGTATAATACTTTGTATTATACTTGTTTTCATTACTTTGTACAATACCTAGGTAGCATACCATTATCACTTATTCATTACTACTTCGCCTTCCTTAATGTTTATAAATTAAGTCCGCAAGCGGAATATTACATTTTACATAACTAGATTTTTATTACATAATCCATCTTACCTTGTTATTCTATCATTAAATATTTCTCAGAAATTCAAAAATATATCCCGAGCAAATACCGATGAATAGTGTTTTTCGGAAAATCTCTCGAAAAACTTTTATTTTCGTCTTAGAAATTCAAACACTTTAATTCATCCACGTAACTCAAATACTATGACATTCTAACATCAATAGGTTATACAATGACAAGCATCTTGATAACACATAGAATATAATTTTATTATTATTTAATTTAATAAAATCATTTTAAAATAAGATCCGAATTTCTCGGTCATTACATTCTTCCCCCCTTATAAAGATTCTTTCCCAGAATCTCGTCTTACGTTAATCAAATAAATGAGGAAAATTTTTCTTCATCTTTTCTTCTAGTTCCTACATTGCTTCTTCAGCATCGTGGTTCTTCCATAATACCTTTACTGATGGTATTACCTTGTTCTTCTGAACTTTTTCCTTTCTATCAATGATCTGCATCGGCGATTCTTCAAATGTTAAGTCTTTCTCGATATGAATCGGCCCATACTCGATTACATGCTTATAGTCTGGCTTATATGGACGTAATACAGATACGTGAAATACGTTTTGTATTCGTTCTAGGTCTGGAGGTAATGCTATCACATAAGCTACATCTCCCACCCGTTTTAATACCTCAAAAGGTCTTATAAACCTTGGACTTAACTTTCCTTTCTTTCCAAAGCTTATCGTTCCTTTCCAGGGAGATACCTTTAGAAACACATACGAGCCCACCTCAAACTCTCGACTTAGTCTATGTCAGTCCGCATACTTCTTATGTCTGTCTTGAGCTATGACGAGACGCATCCGAATTAACTTTACCACATCTGCTGTCTGTTGTACCAATTCTGGTCTTAGCATCCGGCTTTCTCCCACCTCATCCCAACACAATGGTGTTCTGCATTTTCTTCTATACAAAGCTTCATACGGCGGCATGCCTATTCTTGCATGATAACTGTTGTTATATGAAAACTCTACTAGTGGTAGGTGATCATCCCAACTACCCTTGAAATCCATGACGCAAGATCTCAACATGTCTTCTAGCGTCTGAATTGTCCTCTCGCTCAGCCCATCGGTTTGTGGATGATAAGCTGTGCTTAATTTCAGCTGCATTCCCAAATGTTCTTGCAAACTCCTCCAAAAGTTTGATGTGAATCGTGGATCACGATCTGACACAATCGATACCGGTACTCCATGTCTAGAAATGATTTCCTTAACATAAAGTTTAGCAAACTAGTCTAAGTTATACTTGATTCTAATTGGCAAAAAGTTAGCCGACTTCGTCAACCGGTCCACTATTACCCAAATCGAATCGTACCCTTTATTCATTGTCGGAAGTCCCACCACGAAGTCTATCATGATATGCTCCCACTTCCATTCTAGAATCTCCAATGACTGTAATAAGCCACTGGGTCGTTGATGTTTGACATTAACTTTTTGACAAGTCAAGCACCTACTCACATACTCTGCTATTTCTCTTTTCATGTTTGGCCACCAAAAACTCTTTCGAAGGTCTTGATAAATCTTAGTGCTACCAGGATGTATCGAGTACCTCGAACTATGAGACTCTTGTAACACTTGCTCCCTTAATTCTGTCTCATTCGGAACCCAAATTCTTCCCTCAAATCTTAATAATCCCTCATTATCAAGACTATACTTAGCATCTTCCTTCTCGGATAACCGCTTCTTCATTTGGTTACACTCGTCAGTCTTGAGTTGTATCTCCTTGACTCTTTCTATTATGGTAGATTGCATCTCCATCGTAAAGAGTAACTGCCCCGAATCACTTGGCATCTTTACTTCTATTTCCATCCTAGCCATCTCTGTTATTAACTCATTTTGAGCCATTAACATAGACAACTTTTCCCGACCCTTCCTACTTAAGGCGTCGACAACTACATTGGCCTTTCCAGGGTGATACAAGATTTCACAATCATAATCCTTTATCAACTCTAGCCATCTTCTCTGTCTCATATTCAACTCCTTCTGAGTGAAGATATACTTTAGACTTTTATGGTCCGTATATATCTCACATTTTCCCCATAAAGATAATGTCTCTATATCTTTAGGGCAAACACTACCGCGGCCAGTTCCAGATCATGAGTAGAATAAACTTTGTCATAATCCTTCAACTGTCGAGATGCATATGCAATAACTTTGCCATGCTGCATAAGCACACAACCAAGTCCTCTATTCGAAGCATCACTATACACTACAAAATTTCCTGTGTCATCTGGCAATGAAAAAACAGGCGCTTCACTTAATCTTTTCTTCAGTTCTTGAAAATTGTCTTCACATTTATCCGTCCATACGTATTTCACCGTCTTCCTTGTTAAATTAGTCAACGAGGTAGCTATCTTCGAAAAATCTTGGATAAATCTTCGATAGTACCCTGCTAACCCTAGGAAACTCCGCACCTCAGTCGGAGTTTTTGGTTGTTCCCAATTCATTACTGCTTCCACCTTCGCTGGATCCACTGAAATCCCCTCCTGGTCAATGACATGACCTAAAAACTGCACCTTTTCCAGCCAAAAATCACATTTGGTGAATTTCGCATATAACTTTTCCTTCCTTAGTGTCTCCAACACTAATCTTAAGTGTTCAGCATGATCTTCTAGCGTCTTAGAATAGACTAGAATATCATCGATAAACACTACGACGAACTTGTCCAAATATAGTTTGAACACTTTGTTCATCATATCCATAAATGCAGCAGGTGCATTCGTCAACCCAAATGACATTACCAGAAACTCGAAATGACCATAATGAGTCCTGAAGGCAGTCTTTGGTACATCTTCCTTCCTAACCTTCAACTGATGATACCCAGTCCGCAAATCTATTTAAAAAAAAATACTTTGCCCCTTTCAATTGATCAAAGAGATCATCGATCCTAGGTAATGGGTATTTATTCTTTATCGTTAACTTGTTTAACTCCCGATAGTCGATACAAAGCCTTAACGATCCGTCTTTCTTCTTAACAAACAACACTGATGCCCCCCACAGAGAAACACTTGATTGAATGTACTTTTTGTCCAATAGTTCCTGTAGCTGAACCATTAGTTATTTCATTTCCATAGGCGCCATACAGTACGATGCCTTTGAGATTGGTGTCGCTCCTGGTACAATGTCTATCACAAATTTGATCTCCCTATCCAGCGGTAAACAAGGTAATTCACTTGGAAATACATCCATGAACTCGTTTACTATAGGTATTTGTTCCATGGTATCTCCCACTCTCTGGGTATCAACAACATGGCATAAGTAACCCTTCCTTAGAAGTTTTCTAGTTTGTGTCATTGTATGGCAACATGGACGTCCCCGTAATTTACTACCGTAAAATACTACAGGAGGTTGCTTCAATGACCTAATACTCACACATTTCTTTTGGCAGTCTATAATTGCACCATGGTTAATCAACCAATCCATTCTGAGAATTACATCGAATTCTCCTAACTTTGTCGGTATTAAATCTACCGATAACTTACGACCACGTACATCTATGCAACAACTCCTATGAATATCTTCAACAGGAATTATCTCTTCATTTGCTACCTTAATGTTCAAAGGTATAGGCAATTTTTTGGGAAATAATTCTAGTCGTCTAGCAAAATCACATGCTATAAACGAATAAGTAGCACCCAAATCAAATAGCACGTATGCATTTATATTGTTGATTGGAATAATACCTGCAACTACATCCCCTGATGCCACCGCATCTTGGACCGTCATATTAAAAGTGCGGGCCATTGATTTCCCCGGCTGAGCTGGACCACTAATAGCTAACTTACTTATATTAGTTCTCTTATTTCCTTCTGTCCCCTTCTTCGGGCAGTTCTTTGCTATGTGGTCAGTTAATCCATATATAAAACATCCATGGTTTTTCTTTGGATTTGGATAGTTAGGCGAAATGTGCCCTTCCTGTCCACAATTATAACAAACCGCCTTTCCTTTAAGACAGACTCCCAAATGAGTCTTCCCGCAGGTTTTACAGGCCTCCATCCTCCTCTTAGAGTCCCCTTGTTTTACTCCAGTACTCCCAGAGTTAAAGCCCTTCCTCTTCTGACCGTTGCCACTCCCACTGGCTCCCTCGGTCTTGGTTCCTCCATCAACCTTACCCTTGTTTTTATTATCCTTGTGGTACTGGCTAAGAGCCTCATTCCTACCTTCAGAAATTATTACCTTTTCTAGTATGGTTCCAAAGGAAGTACTTTGGAACACAGAGATTCGGCTATAGAGCCAGGGTTTCAAGCCCTAATCGAATCTTCTAGCCTTTCTCACTTTCAGTGTCCACTTGATGTGGAGCGAATCTTGCCAGTTCATTAAACTTGGCAGCATACTGGGGAAATGTCATATCCCCTTGTCTCAATTCAAGAAACCTCATTTCAATTCTCCATTGCATACTCGTGGGAAAATAGTTCTCGAAGAAAATCTCCTTGAACCTCTCCCATGTTAGGTTTCCTATATCGGCCCTAGCCTGGTTTGCCTCCCACCAGAAGTTGGTCTCTCCCTTCATCAAATAAGTCGCAAAGGCAGCCTTTTGACCCTCCTCACCATTTGTTATCACAAATGCTTTCTCAATTTTTTTACCCAAGTCTGGGTTTCTATAGGGTCTGTAGTTCCTTTGAACTCTGGCGTACCTACACTTTTAAAGTCCTTAAAAGTAGTAGCTCGTACTACTCCAGGAATCACGGGTACATTAGCCCCCGTTCTATTAAATGCAGCCGTTAAAAGATTAACGAACTCCTGCATTGGATTAACCGGACCACCCTCCAGTTGGTTAACATTAGCGCCCTGATTTCGTTGTCTCCTTCTTGGCGGCATTATGCTGTTAAGAAAACAATACATCATTATTACTTTATTCTTGTTGGTTTATTATTATTTATAATTAAAACAACAACTCATACTCATTACTCAACATATTTCATAAAAAGACTTATATTGATTCATAACTTGTAGTATAACACTACATTGTTTACATTACTCAGCCTTAGCTGATTACATTACCATCCCGTAATTACTTTCCAAAAATTGGGATTTACAAAAGACTACCCTTTGTTATACAAAAGAGGGTTTTACGTCACTACTAGATACATAATATTTATGTACCTAATCTACTCTAGCTATTGCTAGATTACATCTGACGTAGGGCATTCTCAAAATCATTGCTGGCCAGACCGACAATAACATCTCTACTGATAGTGTGTCGGGTCTGTCCTACTTCTATCTGATACCCAGCTACCTCCTGCTGGAAATCTACATGAGAACTCCTATGTATATAGGACATCCTCTCTAACTTCCGCTGTTTAGTCTTTCACTCTTGCTTGAGCTCAAAGACTTCACATTTCAGCTTTCGGACCTTGTCCTAAGCTAAAACTCTATCATCATGCTGCTCTAACCACATTCCCTCCATACTAGCCTTGTCCTCACTGACGGCTCGGAGTTCCTCTTTCAACTCCTTAACCTCTTGGCAGTAATGGACATTCCTATCCAATACCGACATAAACAGTGCCTTCATTGATTCCCCCGTAGACAACTCCTCTGTAGGCGGAACCTGATTAAAGGACATCACGTCCACTTCCTCCTCTAGCATACCATCAAATATAGACATGTAGTCTAAATCGTCTGAGTCTCCAGACTTGATTGTCACCAACTCTGGTTCTACTGCTACGGGATTTGGTAGTATCTCTACCCGATTAACCGAATCCTCGCTCACTACATGTATATCTCTATACATATCATTTTCTCATGACATCTACAATAAAACAATATAGTTTGATTAGTATACGTCAGTAAAATAAATAGAAATACATAACATAATATAATGCATTTTTATAAGGTTACTTTCCATCTTTTACTTCTTTATTCTTTCTTAAGGTTATGACTTAAAGTTATACTTCCCCCCTTAAGTTTTATAACCTAGGCTTTGATACCAACTTGTAGAAACCCCCAAATCCGAGTATCTTCCAACCCGACAGATGGTGCTATATTGTAAAACATTCATACATTCATTCAATTGAAAAGTCTCAAAGAACGAACATAACTTCTATATATTTAAAGTAATATTTACATTTCCCAGGTTCTATACCCATTACAAATGTTCTTTGTCATAATATTAGTTACATTACAACAATAGACCTATACTATTATAAGACAGCTCAGTAATCTGCCTTAGCTTTTCCCTTATCCTTTTTCGATCCTTCGGGACATTCAGTCTTAGCTGCATTTATATGGTTCAAGCAAGAGTAAACATGACTAGCTCAACAAGTATACCAATTTAATAACAACATGCTTGACACATACAAATCGTATATCTTCAATAACTGAACAATAGTTATGAAGTACTATTGATAATTCAAAATAACACTTCATATTTCTTTCAAAAAGTTTTACAATAATAACAATATTCCGTAAAACATTCACTCTGGTCAAAGACCTTGAGTATTCATTCTTTATTGGAAACGGACAACCCGAAAGCAAGTCCGTAAGCCCGTTATTATTTACGAGTACTTCTAGGTGATCAGCCTATTGTACTCTATGTTGATCAACACTATATCCATTAAATGTATGCACGTTTAAGCATTTGGCAACCTCACGTGCCTGTCGTTTTACCGACAAAATATTTGTTTAACATTTCAGTCTTCTTTTGAAAACCATATCAAGTAGTTGACAAAAGATAGTAACATTTGATAATAAATGAATAGATTATCAATACATCAAGTCTAGCCAAAGGAATTGGCTTTAACTTCAACATACTTCAATTCATGTGAAAGAATACATGAACTTCAAAAACTTGTTCAGATTGAACTGAGACAAGAGTTAGAATACTTGCCTTTAGCGTCTGCTACGGTATATTAACTTTATGTTCAAGTCGTTCAAGTCTCTACAATACATGATCACATAATGCCTTACATTAGGTCTAATATAATCAAGTATGTATATGACTATATTGTATCCTTCATCTCAATCTAAGAGTGTATTAGATTCAGTTACTATTCGTTTCGGTTTATCATTATCCTTGCATTATATTCGACTAGGTTATCTAAACCTTTATACAACATCCTTAAGGTTTAACAAAGTTTAAACAATGTTACATTACATTCCTTAAGTTGTGTTTACTTTTAAATCCATTAGCTTTCCTTTCTTTGTACTTAGAAACCTTCATTACTATCTTTGTTTTGAGTCTGGCACTGCGGCGCCAGCTTTATACTTACATCTCACGATGCGGCGCAAGCTTATAGTAGCATTGTCCCGAACTTGGCGCTGTGGCACGAGTCCTTACTTAATGGGCCGTGTTGCGGCGCCACTCTCCAGAAGATTTTTGTACTGTACATGGCACTGCGGTTGTGACAACCCGGGAAATTAGACAAATTATGAAAATCTCAAATGATTGATTTAAGGTCAAATATTAGACCTAGACAGGAAATAAGTGTATGCGTATGATGTTATTAGGGTGGAATTTTGAGGATTTCAAAATTTCGTGAAGGCTTTTAAGTGAATTATTCAGGATTAAGTGTTTACGTGAATATGCTCTGTGCATATGGATAATGATGTGTTCATAATGTGGTTAAGGGTTATGGGTTGACCAGATAAATTATATCTGTAACAAACCCTAAGAATATATTAAGAACGACAATGTTCGGTTGGAAAATCCTAGCGTTTAACAAGAAACCCTAAAAATCGGTTATGGAAACCCTAGTTTCAGTTCCGGGAATCCGAAACCCTAATTCGGTGCATGAAACCCTAAATTGGGAACTTAATGGCATAAGTGTAAATAATTAAAAGATTAATTAGGGTTAATCTTGACAATTTATTACAAAACCCTAATTCCAAATTTAAAACCCTAATGCCAGATCCGAAAACCCTAGATTCAGATTCTGTTAAATTGAAGCCCTAATCTGGGAAATTAATGGAGAATTATAATGCCTATGAGGTATTAATTAAGTATTAATTAGGGTAAAAGGTTGATTAATTAACAAACCCTAATTTCTAATTTTTGGAACCCTAATTGTTCCGTCAGAAACCCTAACGCTCAATTGTGGATTTTATTGCTAAAATTAGCAATGTTATTTAGGAAACCCTAATCCTAATTATTTTAAATTATGAGTAATTAGAAAACCCTAATCTAATTACGAGATTTAATTTCTAAATTAGAAAATTAAATTTTCTATTAGAAACCCTAATTCAAGGGTTTTAAACCCTAATGACCATTTTGACCCTAATTGCGTAATTAGCAATTTTAATTAGGAATTATTAATCCTAATTGTAAGAATGAAATTTTGATTAAGGAATTTTTTATATAATTAGAAAATTCTAATTATAAGTTAGAATTGTTTATTTTCTATTTTGAAAATCTAAATTAGAAATTGTAAAATTAAATTTTTGCAAAGTTAAGGGTTAAAATCTAAACCCTAAATTTGTACAAACTCTAAATCTTAGTATGCTAAACCCTAAGAGTTTCATGAAATGGAAAAAATCTAGAAATTAAAGGAAACGACATAAATGCCCTTTTGTGTATTAGTTTAGGTTTCTTGCAAATCTTGCAAAATCTTTGGGTTGGTGAACAACCCTAGTCTAAACCTAGCATAGCCATGTGACAATCCAGCAAAATCAGCAGCAAGATCAGATCAAGCAATGAATCTAAGCATATTATAAATGGTTTTGGAGAGAGAAAATGCACAAGAATATGACCAATCTCATTTTTGCTCTCACCAACTCCCATTCTTTCCCAAACCCAAGAAATTCCAAAGTTATTTCAGTCTCAATTCAAGCCCCACGTGTATCAGGAACAGATCAAAGAGTCAGAATTAAAAATCAAACCTAGAAAGGTATAAAACCCTAAATTTCAAAATTTATGATTTTGATGTTTAATGTTGTTGTTTGTTGGTTAAATATGTGTTATAAGGTGTCAATTAGAGATCTGGGTTGTTGGATCATGAATCCATAACATCAAGATACTCGAATCTAGCAATTTATGAAATCTGGAAAAATTGCTAAAACATCGTCTGACAAGCAAATGTCAGACCCCATAAATCTGTGTGTGTATGATGATATATGTGTTTAGAGATATGGATCTGTTCTATGATATGTCGGCTTTAATCTGGAACTGGAATTGTGGTAATAGCATGTCTAGATTTCTTGTTATTTGCAGTCAAAGATCGTTGACCGATCAGGCTTTCTGGAATTCTGGGCAAACCCAGAAACCCAGATCGTCTGACAGCATTTTCTGTGCCTTTGATCTTGCTGTGGTTTACGTTTTGAGCCAAGTTGTTGTAATTATATTGTTCTTTGTCTTATGGGCTACAAGAATATGCTTTTATATCACTCTGATATGTACATGAATCGGAGAAATTGATTGTCAAACCATGGTTGACCATCACGCCGAATGAATATTCTGGGTAACCCAGAAATCTTCAAAGGCAGTTTTAGCATGTACTTTGACCATGCCAGATCGTGATCATATGATGTTGTTAGGTTGATTTTCTGATATGGTCGTGTACCCAGACATTAGTACTACAATGTTGAACCTTTATATCACATGAATAATGCACATACTGCAAGTTACAAGGATCTAAAGTAGCACCCACGTCTGTTCTTCATTTTCTGGAAAACCCAGAAAATGAAGAACAACGATGTCAGACATTTGGCCAGCCTAGATCTTGCTGTGATGTTGTGTTATGATCATGATGTTGGTTGTGTGTTGTGGTATTACATACATACTACATGATCACACTTCAAACGAGCCCAGAAAACATTCAGAACACAGTTTAAATTCCGCTCAAACTAGGTACCCTCGCATCTGTCAAGAACACTCAAGAACACCTATAGCGACAGAAAGTGTCGCTATAGGCCTTTAGCAACAATTTATTTATTATTTTTCAGGAAAATGATTTAAAATTAGAAAAAAATGATTTTTAATTATTAAAAATACAAAATAAATTCTGAAAAATTATTTTAAAATCTGAAAAATAGTTCTTAACTATTTTGAGTATATTTCAAAAATATTTGGTATTTTTGGAATGTAAATGGTATTTATTTATTTAATTATAATATTAAATAAATTATTTAAAAATAGTTTTTAATTCATGAAAAATCATGAAAAATTATTTTATGGTATAAGAAAATATTTAAGTTATTTTTGATGACTTTTAATATTTTGTGATAAAATTCATTAATTAATCAATATTAATGATAATTAGTTTATTTAATAGATATATTAAATAAATTATGGAAAAATTGTATTAATGATTTAAAAATCATATAAAAATGATTTAAGTGTTATAAAAATATTTTAAGTTATAAAATATAACTTTTGATATTTTGGCATAAAAATATTAATATTTTAATATTAATATTAATTATCGGATAATGGATTTAAGTGTTTAAAAATTATATAATTATGATTTTAAAGTATTAAAAATACTTTGTGATATTATAATTATATTATAATATTATGTTATGATTTTCATTAATATTTTATATTAAATAAATATTAATAATTAAGGTATTAAGTGGTATTTAATTGATTTAAATACGGTTTTAAGGATTAAAAAATGTTGATAAAAGGTAATAATTATCCGAAAGTTATTACGAGCCTAGGAAAAATGTTTTGTCTGGTTAGAAATTATCTGTGATAATTATTAAGTGTTAAGTCAGAGTTTAATTGAACTTAAACTCGATATTCGTCCGACTAGACCGTCGGGATGATAAAATTGTGTCGGTTCCAACTCAGATTGCAATAGTTTGACTTAATACCTAGTCTTATGTGCTGTAAAGACTGAAAGGGTTATGTGGTAATGTGTTTAGGTTATTCTGTGGATATAAGTATAACAGTAATATACTGTGATGATATTATTCTAATATTGGAGATCTATATTATTAATATTAGGTCTTCGGGGTAAAGTGTTATTAAATTGCGTTGCGGTAATCAACGGTGCAGGCAAGTTTTTCAGTTCTATTATGTTTGTGGATGAAATGTGTTATGTGTTAAATTACATATTATGCTCTATGAATTGTTGAAAGTCAAAATATAACTAAGTTAATTGGGTTATGGAACTCAATCAATATGTGATTACATGTTGTATGATGTAACTCGATAAATTAGAAATGTATAATGCATGAATTAATGTTTTGTAAGAAATTATTGATGCATGTAGGATAGGCATAGTAAAGAATATATGTTGCATGCAGATATGCATATTAAAGGAAATGTAGTGCATATAGAATTGTGTGCTATGTGAAACATGATAGATTGTTAAATTTGTTGGGCTGTCGAGCTCAATCTTGCAAACACAAACTTTTTACAGGTTAATGATGATAGACAATATTATTTGCTATACGGATGATGAAGATTGAGCGATGCATAAAATGAATACATTTTCTTGATTTAGAAATGATATAGATCTATGATTGATAATTTTTCAAATGTAATTGTCAGCTATGTACAGTTTGAAATGTTGAATAGACAAAGACGGTTTATTTTTAAATGAGAATAGATATGATTCTTAAACAAATGAATCATCAATAGAAAAGATAATGCCAAGTTCAGCTTGGGGCAATATATGCGGCTATCTTGTAATAGAATAGTTTAATAAATGTGTTATATGTTAGAAGATTATGAATTGTATTAAGTGAAGGTTACTCGACCTTGGGGAATAGTGTATAATGTAATGTATAAACAATTTATGTTTATATCTTCCGCAAATAGTTATAGAAATAGTATACCGGATCCACGGCGATTCGGGGCCCGGATTCGGGGCTACTACAGTTGGTATCAGAGCTGTTGGTTATGAAGCTTAGGTAGGAATACCTGAGACCAATAACCGCAATGATTAGGATAAGATCTAACTCACATAGAGTTAATTGGTCGGTAAGATTCAAAGATGAATCTCGGCGAGTGTAAAGACACAGAGTTCCCTAACTTTGATAATAAAGTTGAACAGTAATGGTGAATAGATCTAGTCTAAAAGACTGAAAGTGCAGGGATAGAAGATCGTAAAACAAAACGATCATGTGCATAGAAATAAATCGTAATATATACGATAAGATCACCCCGTGATCTGATAAGGTTATGACAGTCAGAAAGAATCAATCTTATGATTGAAAAGGTTACAACAAGATGCTGTGTATCAGTTGTACTATGAAATTGTACTATGAAAACTCATGAAAGAGGTATGGATTATGAATACGAATTGAATTCGTATTGAAAAAGGGGGTTAAGTATTAGGTGGGGATTCAATTGAGGACTCGTGTCAGCCGCTGAGTTGTATGATTCCTTGTATGGGCGGGGAATTTGTACTTGGTTTTAGAATCACTTAGCTTCCTAGTTAATGTAGTGGTTAAGTTGATCAATTCTTTGTATGGGCGGGGAATTGTTCACTTAGCTTCCTATATTGATTAGTGGTCGAGTTTGGTTTGACAATCACTTAGTTTCTGGCACTGATAATCTTTGAAATGTTTGTGTCGCGCTATTTGCTATATGCGTGTTAAGAGGGTGATTCCTTTCTCATGTGTATAACAGATAGATAGGTCATAGGTAGAGAATAAAGGTTTAAGTACGAGTTCTTAAAACTCATACTTATGTGACATTCTTGACGCATAGTTATATGAAATGTTTATGAGCCCTTAGTGAACGGACGCCAAAGGTCAGACAGGGTAAGTTCGTAAACTCATATAATTCTGGCCAGGTTATGAACTCATAAGTGTGGTTTTATGAATTGGGTATAGTTATGTGTGAATGGAGTATTGAGGATAATAGGAACAGATAGTATGTTAAGCATATGATCATTAGTGGAGATTTAGGTTTTCCTAAAACCCTATCTATGCTAGATTTCAAAATTTTGACATCAATCTAAATACGCACTATGTGCCTTTTAAAAAAAAATGTTTTTATTTATCACTTATGTACCATGTGACCTGGTGCAGAGATGATAAAAATGATGGAGTTATCAATGCAGAATTACTTGGTGTTGGATGTGATCTAAGGATCGTCAGCCCACTACAGTATGATGTAGTATAACAAAGTCACAAAATGACGAAATCCTCAACGGACTGTTAAATACAGTACGACATCATGACGTCATTCTTAAAAATATTTTATTGAAAGAAGTTTTTCCGAACCAAATTGTTTTTACTGCGGAATCAAATCAAACTAAGGTACGAAATTTTGTGCGCCTAAGGCGGATAAGAGGAACAAATTGTTCCGACCAGCAGTACTTGATCAGTACAGGGCATAATGGGCTAATCACCCTTTTTGTCCGTAAGTTATGACGGTTTGCGGATGAATTTCCATAAAACCTTTGTAAAAATGAAAAACAAACAGTCTATACAATTCTTCAGCACAGTTTTAAAATTTTTACCCTTGTGAGTGGTTTATTGAGTAGCATGTGATATGTGTGAATGGTATATGTGTGAATGGTGTAAGGTGCACGGTGTAAGGTGTAAGGTGTAAGGTGAATTTCGGGGACAAAATTCTTAGAAGGAGGGGTGAATGTGACAACCCGAGAAATTAGACAATTTATGAAAATCTCAAATGATTGATTTAAGGTCAAATATTAGACCTAGACAGAAAATAAGTGTATGCGTATGATGTTATTAGGGTGGAATTTTGAGGATTTCAAAATTTCGTGAAGGCTTTTAAGTGAATTATTCAGGATTAAGTGTTTACATGAATATGCTCTGTGCATATGGATAATGATGTGTTCATAATGTGGTTAAGGGTTATGGGTTAACCAGATAAATTATATCTGTAACAAACCCTAAGAATATATTAAGAACGACAATGTTCGGTTAGAAAATCCTAGCGTTTAACAAGAAACCCTAGAAATCGGTTCTGGAAACCCTAGTTTCAGTACCGGGAATCCGAAACCCTAATTCGGTGCATGAAACCCTAAATTGGGAACTTAATGGCATAAGTGTAAATAATTAAAAGATTAATTAGGGTTAATCTTGACAATTGATTACAAAACCCTAATTCCAAATTTAAAACCCTAATGCCAGATCTAAAAACCCTAGATTCAGATTCTGTTAAATTGAAGCCCTAATCTGGGAAATTAATGGAAAATTATAATGCCTATGAGGTATTAATTAAGTATTAATTAGGGTAAAAGGTTGATTAATTAACAAACCCTAATTTCTAATTTTTGGAACCCTAATTGTTCCGTCAGAAACCCTAACGCTCAATTGTGGATTTTATTGCTAAAATTAGCAATGTTAATTAGGAAACCCTAATCCTAATTATTTTAAATTATGAGTAATTAGAAAACCCTAATCTAATTACGAGATTTAATTTCTAAATTAGAAAATTAATTTTTCTATTAGAAACCCTAATTCAAGGGTATTAAACCCTAATGACCATTTTGACCCTAATTGTGACGCCCCCAAAATAGGTCCATTCCATCCAACCCATTTTGAGTCGCCAAATACATGGTACAGAAACAACCGCAACTTTTACAACCCATAAACTGTGAGTTTAAATACAAACATTGTCATCTAGACAATATACATACCCAACTATGTCCTCAATACAATTATTGATATATTATTTTACAAAAATGGTGAGGACTACTAAACATCTCTCTCAAGGACCATCAATTCATACCCCGACTCGTACCCGCTATATTCTCGTCTCCTGAGAAGAAAATGGAACAAAAAGGAAAAGGGTGAGCTCAACTAGCTCAGTAAAGAATATTATGACTAAGATAATATACAACAAATTATCGTTAGTCTTCAACAGGGAAAAATCTGATAGAATACAATAGACAACAAGTTTTAAATCAATATTCGCAGCGGAAAATATTAATTCATAGAAGAGTTACGTAGAGGATGAAATCTACTAATGTCTATGAATTTAACAGTCCATCAACAGTATTTTTATCCCTGTAACATCAATCAATGCACATCTTGTATCATATATTCATCCTTGCACTACAGGCCAAGGATATTCATTTGTTGGTCATGTTCATCTAAACACCTGTTCATCTTTGCACTACGAGCCAAAGATATTCATCAGAAATCATTCATCTTTGCACTACAGGCCAAAGATATTCAATATTACCTCCTTTAAGACTGAAGATGATAAAAAATATTTTTAAAGAAGCGAATCCAGTGAAACAAAATGACAAGGATTAAGGATTAAGGATTCGTACTTTGTTTTATCCATGTTCAAAAATACCTCATAAATAATCATAGTGGTGTAAAATTCAAGAATGATCAAAACATGGATACAATCAAAGCTAGTATTCACCATAGATATTTTGGACGAAAAGAAAAAAAAATAATTTTTCTGTGAATAGTGCCGTATTCGTGAATAGTGCCGTATACGTGAATAGTACCGTATACGTGAATAGTAACTCCGGCACAAAAAGTTCCAAATTTGATAAAAACGTTCACCAATATTTCGGCATAATGATATTGAAGAAAATAATACCATTTGAGAAGAAAATAACATCCCTTACCTCAAAATAGCCGTACTTCTGACTGAATTTCGGTATAGTGCTGACAGAAACTCGCACCGTATAGCAACACTCAAAGTATACTCACAAGAATACGCTCGATAATATAGAGAGAGAAAGAGAGAAAACTTTGTTTCTGGTGTGATTTTCAATTCTAACTTAGCCCTCTATTTATAGGAAAATGTTAGAACGCCAAAGGAGACTAAAATATTAAAATATAATATTTTCTTAACAATTTCTACGCATGTGCTAAGTTAGACCAGCCACCATTGAAGAAAATTCCAGCAGCCCATGTGAATTACTCACCAACCAAAAAGTGGGTCCCACCCATAATTAATAAAAAAATCATTTTATTTTCCGTAACTTCAATAATTCATAGAAAATAGCTCGGTTATCAGAAAAATTCGAAATTCGCGACTTTCCATGGGAAATTCCATTCTCTACAACTTTGCAGAAGAAAATTTTTCCAAATTCCAAACAGAAATTATCCGAAATCCACAAACGGGCAATTTTACAGTCTATAATCAATTTTCGGTCAAAAATTATGTCCACCGACACACAAAATATGTGTTAAACATTTAATGCCACAAAAATATTCTACCTCCTTATATACTCATATATCCCACATTCATTGTAAAAATATCATTGTTAATATATTATTAAAATAATATATTTAAATGAATTATTTTATCAGAAAAAGATAAAATATTAATTTTCAACAATTGTCACATTAAAAATTTTCTCCATCTATATCCACATAAAATAAATATTTTCTTTATCATAATAATCAATAATTAATTATTAAAAATAATATTACAAAATCACAGTACTGACAACCAGGCCGTTCCCAGGATAGAGGGGGCTTTCCAATAAGGATTTCTCCTTACTGGCGCGCAATTAGATGACCAAACCTCTCCTTGACAGAACTTTCTAGACATTGTCAATAATGTTATCTGATAATATTATTCAAATAATATGAATTATTGATCTGATAATGGAAAATACTGTGCAATGACAATTATTAAAACAATAATAATATAAATATCAATGCAGCAATTATTGAATCAATAAAGTAATGAACAGTAACTCCTGTAGCAATTATTGAGTAGTGCCTTCTTACGTAAGGATCAATAATTCAAAATACTGTGCAATACCGTGTGCTACTGTGCAACAACGCGTATTACTGTATTTTAACCACCGGGTATTTCAACAGTGTAAACGGTAACAACTACGCCGTTATTTTTAAACAGCTTATATTTGTCGTTTTCTTCCTCCAATCGCTTTCCGTTATGGGGCCCACACATGGCTGCGCCGTCGTACGAATATTCCCCGACAGTACGAATATTCCACGACCAAACGAATATTCCCCGACAACAATATTTTATAACCACTTGCTTATTTTGAAATGTTTGCGTATTTTACCCATAACTATCCACATTATTCAAATCAACCCTTACTATTCAAAATAATAATTAAAGGAAATTAAATTTCATTTATTAATTATTTGGGGTCTTACAACCTCCCCTCCTTATGAAATTTCGTCCTCGAAATTGACATACGTACCTGGTGTTTCGAAAAGGTGAGGATACCTCGCTTTCATTTCCGTTTCCAACTCCCAGGTCATTTCCTCTATAGCATGATTCCTCCACAAAACTTTAACTTGTGGTATTACCTTCGTGCGTAGGACATGCTCCTTCCTATCCAAGATCTTGACAGGTACCTCCTCATACGTTAAATCTTCGGCTATCTCGTCCGGTTCTAACTCAATGACGTGGTTCGGGTCTTTCACATATTTACGAAGCACAGATATATGAAAAACATTATGAACACGAGACATACTTGGAGGTAACGCGAGTCTATAGGCTACATTACCTACTCGATCAAGAATTTGAAACGGACCAATAAATCGTGGATTAAGCTTTCCTCTCTTCCCGAATCTTGTAACTCCCTTCCATGGGGCAACACGCAACAATACATGATCCCCAACACTAAATTCTACGTCCTTTCGATGAAGATCCGCATAACTCTTTTGTCGATCTTGTGCCGTTTGTATACGTTGTCGAATCGTTTGGATCTTCTCTGTAGTCATACGTACTAACTCGGGTCCCAATAATGTTGCTTCACCCACCTCGTCCCAACATACTGGAGAGCGACACTTTCGTCCATACAATGCTTCAAATGGGGCCACACCAATGCTTGCCTGATAACTGTTGTTGTAGGAGAATTCCACCAATGGTAAATATTTATCCCAACTGCCCTTGAAGTCTAGGACACAGAGTCTTAATAAATCTTCAAGAGTTTGAATAGTCCTCTCTGATTGTCCGTCCGTTTGAGGATGGTATGCCGAACTGAATCGTAACTCCGTACCCATAGCTTTTTGCAAGCTAACCCAAAATCTTGAAGTAAATCTTGGGTCACGATCCGAAACTATGGATACTGGCATGCCATGCAACCTTACAATCTCATTTACGTACATTTGAGCAAGACGTTCAAGGGAATAAGTCTCCCGTATCGGCAAGAAATGAGCAGACTTGGTTAATCTATCAACAATAACCCAAATAGCATTGATGCCTTGAGAAACCGTAGGAAGACCCGTAACGAAATCCATAGTAATGTGTTCCCACTTCCATTTCGGAATCTCAAGTGGTTGCAATGGACCCTTTGGCACTTGATGCTCTGCCTTTACACGTTGACAAGTTAAACACGTTGAAATAAACTTTGCAATCTCTCTTTTCATATTGTTCCACCAAAATGTATGTCGAAGGTCACGATACATTTTGGTACTTCCAGGATGAATTGCAAACGGAGTATTGTGTGCTTCCATCATGATCTTGTACTTCAAATCAGGATCGTTAGGAACACAAAGTCTGGAGTGGACTCGAAGTATTCCTTCTTCATCAATTCTCGCTTCTGGAATGTCACCTTCTTGTACTTTCATCTTCATATGCATCAGCTCCGGATCGGTGGCTTGAGCAACCTTAACTTTTTCTATTAAAGTTGGCTCTATGCGTATACTTGACATCATTGCACTCATTCCTGCATATGATCTTCTACTCAATGCGTCAGCTACCACGTTCGCTTTTCCAGGATGGTATTGAATAGTGTGGTCGTAATCTTTCAACAACTCGAGCCAACGTCGTTGCCGCATGTTGAGTTCTTTCTGCGTGAAGAAATATTTGAGGCTTTTATGATCTGAATATATCTCCACTTTCTCCCCGTATAGATAGTGCCTCCAGATCTTTAGCGCGAAAACGACTGCTGCCAACTCTAGATCATGAGTAGGATAATTCCTCTCATACTCTTTAAGTTGTCGCGAGGCATAGGCTATGACTTTCCCACGTTGCATGAGAACACATCCTAACCCTTTGCCCGAAGCATCGCTGTAGATAACAAATCCATCCGAACCAGATGGTATTGTTAGAACAGGTGCCGAAATAAGTCTCCTCTTAAGCTCTTGGAAACTCTTCTCGCATTCCTCGCTCCATACGAATTTTGTATCCTTCCGAGTTAGCTGAGTTAATGGAGTAGCAATTCGAGAAAACCCTTCCACGAATCTCCGATAATAACCAGCTAAGCCCAAAAAGCTACGTACTTCAGTGACCGACTTCGGTTGCTCCCAACTTTGTATTGCTTCAATCTTCGTCGGGTCAACAGATACTCCATTTTTTGACACCACGTGCCCAAGGAATGCTACTTCCTCAAGCCAGAACTCGCATTTCTTCAACTTAGCATATAACTTGTTTTCACGAAGCCTTTGGAGTACCAGCTTCAAATGGTGCTCATGATCTTCACGACTTTTGGAATATATGAGGATGTCATCAATAAAGACAACAACGAATTGATCCAAATAATCCTTGAATACTCGGTTCATCATATCCATGAAAGCAGCAGGAGCATTAGTCAATCCAAAAGACATGACTAAGAATTTATAATGCCCATACCGAGTTCTGAAGGCAGTCTTTGGAATATCCTCAGTTCTAATTTTCAGCTGATGATATCCAGAACGAAGATCTATTTTTGAAAAGAATTGTGCTCCTTGCAACTGGTCAAACAAGTCATCAATACGAGGTAGAGGATACCTATTCTTGATGGTGACATGGTTCAATTCCCGATAGTCAATACAAAGTCGCATACTCCCGTCTTTCTTCTTTACGAATAAAACAGGAGCACCCCAAGGAGATGTACTAGGACGAATGAAACCGATGTCCAATAACTCCTGTAGTTGGACTTTTAACTCCTGAAGTTCAATAGGAGCCATTCGATATGGGGTTTTAGAAATGGGCTTTGTACCAGGTTCAAGATCAATAAAGAATTCAACTTCACGTTCTGGGGGTAGACCGGGAAGTTCTTCAGGAAATACGTCAGGAAAGTCAATAACAACAGGAATATTATTCAATTTTGACGTGTCTTTATTCAAATCCATAACATGGGCTAAGAAAGATTGACATCCGTTTTTCAATAAACGAATAGCTTTATGATTAGATATGACAGTGATTGATTTTAATGGTTTAGTTGCCTGAATTCGAACAACAGGTTGATTAGGAATATGAAAACTAACAACCTTACGAAAACAATCAATTTTGGCATGATGAGTAGTTAACCAATCAATCCCTAAAATCACATCAAAAGCAAGTATCTTTAAAGAGATCAGGTCAACAGGTAAGGTGATGGTGCCAACTTGAATGAAACAAGATTTATAAACAGTGGATGTGATAAAAGTTTCTCCTAACGGAGTTTCCACAGATAGGTCAAAGTCTAATTTCTCTGGAGTCAAGTTTAAACGTTGAGCGCAAGCAGGAGAGATAAATGAATGGGTAGCACCGGTATCAAGTAAGGTATAAACTTCGCAAGAATTTATAAATAGCTTACCCGTGATCACCTCGTTTGGGTTCCTCGCATGTTGACCAGTCACAACAAACGCTCTTCCAGGAACCATTGACTTTGGCTTTTCTGGGACAGTCTTTTGAGTCACCGTCCCCGCTGAACTAGGTTTCGCTACCGTACAATCTCGAGCGATATGTCCTTCCTTTCCACAATTATAGCATACCTTGAACTGTTGTGGGCAGTTTGGACTGATATGTCCCTCTTTCCCGCACTTATAGCATATAACCGGTGGTCTTTCTCCTCCCTTAGAACCAGTTGCTGCCGGAACTGTCGTCTTCATATGGTCGTTGTTAAATCTCCTCTTTTTAAAATCTCCTCCTGACTCGCTTCTTCTATTTTCATAGCTATGATTACCACCAGAGTGGTTACCATTTTTGTCCGTCTTTTTCTTTCTCCACTGGTTATTGTTGTTTTGCTGACTGCTATCTTCAGTATGATCCTGATTGTGGTACCTCGGTTGACCGTACTCGTTGTCTCGCTCCAACAATTGAGCCCTGTTAACAACATCTGAATAGAGAGAAAATTTATGAGAGATGAGATATTGTCGTATGCCGGGTTTCAAACCTCTCAGAAACATCCGCGTCATACGTTCCTCATTCTCCACCAAATGAGGTGCAAACCTGGATAACTCTGCAAACTTTGCCTCGTACTGAGACACCGTCATGTTATTTTGTTCTAATCTGATGAACTCCACTTCCTTCATATGACGAACACTTTCAGGAAAATATTTGTCATTAAATAGTTTCTGAAACGTCTCCCAAGACATGCTGAGTGCGGCTGGATGGGTACGTTTCACAGACTCCCACCAGTAGTCTGCCTCGCCACGGAACATAAAGGTGGCGAATGGAACCTTTTGTTCCTCCGTGCATCCCAAGACATCGAATATCTTGGTAATTTGCTTGACCCATGTCTCCGCCATGATCGGGTCTGGCTTTCCCTTAAATTCTGGTGGTCCCAGCTCTTTGAACTGCTTGGCTGTGACAACCCGTGAATTGTTATCATTTCCTCCTGTATTTTGAACACGAGTCTCCCTCGTCTGATTTTGCATGAACTGCAAAAAGCTTCTAAACATTGCGTCGTTCATCGTCTGATCAGTGGTGTTGTTCACAGGAGGAACATTACCAGCCTGTTGCACGTTCTCCTCGTTGGTAAGTACAGGCATCTCCACGGTCTCATTAACTCCATTGTTAACATTCTCGGTTGCCATTCTTAAATACTGCCATAAAACAAGGGTTAATTAAGCAAATCACATATCACATAATATCCCTATATACTGACCAACTAACAAATAAGCTTAGGTAGGACAAACTAGCGAAGGATTTACTCGTCTCTCCCCTCCTAGTTCTATTCCCCGATCTCCGCCAGAGATCATATCCCTAAGCTCTGATACCAACTGTGACGCCCCCAAAATAGGTCCATTCCATCCAACCCATTTTGAGTCGCCAAATACATGGTACAGAAACAACCGCAACTTTTACAACCCATAAACTGTGAGTTTAAATACAAACATTGTCATCTAGACAATATACATACCCAACTATGTCCTCAATACAATTATTGATATATTATTTTACAAAAATGGTGAGGACTACTAAACATCTCTCTCAAGGACCATCAATTCATACCCCGACTCGTACCCGCTATATTCTCGTCTCCTGAGAAGAAAATGGAACAAAAAGGAAAAGGGTGAGCTCAACTAGCTCAGTAAAGAATATTATGACTAAGATAATATACAACAAATTATCGTTAGTCTTCAACAGGGAAAAATCTGATAGAATACAATAGACAACAAGTTTTAAATCAATATTCGCAGCGGAAAATATTAATTCATAGAAGAGTTACGTAGAGGATGAAATCTACTAATGTCTATGAATTTAACAGTCCATCAACAGTATTTTTATCCCTGTAACATCAATCAATGCACATCTTGTATCATATATTCATCCTTGCACTACAGGCCAAGGATATTCATTTGTTGGTCATGTTCATCTAAACACCTGTTCATCTTTGCACTACGAGCCAAAGATATTCATCAGAAATCATTCATCTTTGCACTACAGGCCAAAGATATTCAATATTACCTCCTTTAAGACTGAAGATGATAAAAAATATTTTTAAAGAAGCGAATCCAGTGAAACAAAATGACAAGGATTAAGGATTAAGGATTCGTACTTTGTTTTATCCATGTTCAAAAATACCTCATAAATAATCATAGTGGTGTAAAATTCAAGAATGATCAAAACATGGATACAATCAAAGCTAGTATTCACCATAGATATTTTGGACGAAAAGAAAAAAAAATAATTTTTCTGTGAATAGTGCCGTATTCGTGAATAGTGCCGTATACGTGAATAGTACCGTATACGTGAATAGTAACTCCGGCACAAAAAGTTCCAAATTTGATAAAAACGTTCACCAATATTTCGGCATAATGATATTGAAGAAAATAATACCATTTGAGAAGAAAATAACATCCCTTACCTCAAAATAGCCGTACTTCTGACTGAATTTCGGTATAGTGCTGACAGAAACTCGCACCGTATAGCAACACTCAAAGTATACTCACAAGAATACGCTCGATAATATAGAGAGAGAAAGAGAGAAAACTTTGTTTCTGGTGTGATTTTCAATTCTAACTTAGCCCTCTATTTATAGGAAAATGTTAGAACGCCAAAGGAGACTAAAATATTAAAATATAATATTTTCTTAACAATTTCTACGCATGTGCTAAGTTAGACCAGCCACCATTGAAGAAAATTCCAGCAGCCCATGTGAATTACTCACCAACCAAAAAGTGGGTCCCACCCATAATTAATAAAAAAATCATTTTATTTTCCGTAACTTCAATAATTCATAGAAAATAGCTCGGTTATCAGAAAAATTCGAAATTCGCGATTTTCCATGGGAAATTCCATTCTCTACAACTTTGCAGAAGAAAATTTTTCCAAATTCCAAACAGAAATTATCCGAAATCCACAAACGGGCAATTTTACAGTCTATAATCAATTTTCGGTCAAAAATTATGTCCACCGACACACAAAATATGTGTTAAACATTTAATGCCACAAAAATATTCTACCTCCTTATATACTCATATATCCCACATTCATTGTAAAAATATCATTGTTAATATATTATTAAAATAATATATTTAAATGAATTATTTTATCAGAAAAAGATAAAATATTAATTTTCAACAATTGTCACATTAAAAATTTTCTCCATCTATATCCACATAAAATAAATATTTTCTTTATCATAATAATCAATAATTAATTATTAAAAATAATATTACAAAATCACAGTACTGACAACCAGGCCGTTCCCAGGATAGAGGGGGCTTTCCAATAAGGATTTCTCCTTACTGGCGCGCAATTAGATGACCAAACCTCTCCTTGACAGAACTTTCTAGACATTGTCAATAATGTTATCTGATAATATTATTCAAATAATATGAATTATTGATCTGATAATGGAAAATACTGTGCAATGACAATTATTAAAACAATAATAATATAAATATCAATGCAGCAATTATTGAATCAATAAAGTAATGAACAGTAACTCCTGTAGCAATTATTGAGTAGTGCCTTCTTACGTAAGGATCAATAATTCAAAATACTGTGCAATACCGTGTGATACTGTGCAACAACGCGTATTACTGTATTTTAACCACCGGGTATTTCAACAGTGTAAACGGTAACAACTACGCCGTTATTTTTAAACAGCTTATATTTGTCGTTTTCTTCCTCCAATCGCTTTCCGTTATGGGGCCCACACATGGCTGCGCCGTCGTACGAATATTCCCCGACAGTACGAATATTCCACGACCAAACGAATATTCCCCGACAACAATATTTTATAACCACTTGCTTATTTTGAAATGTTTGCGTATTTTACCCATAACTATCCACATTATTCAAATCAACCCTTACTATTCAAAATAATAATTAAAGGAAATTAAATTTCATTTATTAATTATTTGGGGTCTTACACTAATTGCGTAATTAACAATTTTAATTAAGAATTATTAATCCTAATTAGTAAGAATGAAATTTTGATTAAGGAATTTTTTATATAATTAGAAAATTCTAATTATAAGTTAGAATTGTTTATTTTCTATTTTGAAAATCTAAATTAGAAATTGTAAAAATTAAATTTTTGCAAAGTTAAGGGTTAAAACCTAAACCCTAAATTTGTCCAAACTCTAAATCTTAGTATGCTAAACCCTAAGAGTTTCATGAAATGGAAAAAATCTAGAAATTAAAGGAAAGGACATAAATGCCCTTTTGTGTATTAGTTTAGGTTTCTTGCAAATCTTGCAAAATCTTTGGGTTGGTGAACAACCCTAGTCTAAACCTAGCATAGCCATATGACAATCCAGCAAAATTAGCAGCAAGATCAGATCAAGCAATGAATCTAAGCATATTATAAATGGTTTTGGAGAGAGAAAATGCACAAGAATATGACCAATCTCATTTTTGCTCTCACCAACTCCCATTCTTTCCTAAATCCACGAAATTCCAAAGTTATTTCAGTCTCAATTCAAGCCCTACGTGTATCAGAAACAGATCAAAGAGTCAGAATTAAAAATCAAACCTAGAAAGGTATAAAACCCTAAATTTCAAAATTTATGATTTTGATGTTTAGTGTTGTTGTTTGTTGGTTAAATATGTGTTATAAGGTGTCAATTAGAGATCTGGGTTGTTGGATCATGAATCCATAACATCAAGATACTCGAATCTAGCAATTTATGAAATCTGGAAAAATTGCTAAAACATCGTCTGACAAGCAAATGTCAGACCCCATAAATCTGTGTGTGTATGATGATATATGTGTTTAGAGATATGGATCTGTTCTATGATATGTCGGCTTTAATCTGGAACTGGAATCGTGGTAATAACATGTCTAGATTTCTTGTTATTTGCAGTCAAAGATCGTTGACCGATCAGGCTTTCTGGAATTCTGGGCAAACCCAGAAACCCAGATCGTCTGACAACATTTTCTGTGCCTTTGATCTTGCTGTGGTTTACGTTTTGAGCCAAGTTGTTGTAATTATATTGTTCTCTGTCTTATGGGCTACAAGAATATGCTTTTATATCACTCTGATATGTACATGAATCGGAGAAATTGATGGTCAAACCATGGTTGACCATCACGCCGAATGAAGATTCTGGGTAACCCAGAAATCTTCAAAGGAAGTTTTAGCATGTACTTTGACCATGCCAGATCGTGATCATATGATGTTGTTAGGTTGATTTTCTGATATGGTCGTGTACCCAGACATTAGTACTACAATGTTGAACCTTTATATCACACGAATAATGCACATACTGCAAGTTACAAGGATCTAAAGTAGCACCCACGTCTGTTCTTCATTTTCTGGAAAAAACCCAGAAAATTAAGAACAGCGATGTCAGACATTTGGCCAACCTAGATCTTGCTGTGATGTTGTGTTATGATCAATATGTTGGTTGTGTGTTGTGGTATTACATACATACTACATGATCACACTTCAAACGAGCCTAGAAAACATTCAGAACACAGTTTAAATTCCGGTCAAACTAGGTACCCTCGCATCTGTCAAGAACACTCAAGAACACCTATAGCGACAGAAAGTGTCGCTATAGGCCTTTAGCTACAGTTTATTTTTTATTGTTCTGGAAAATGATTTAAAATTAGAAAAAATTGGTTTTTAATTATTAAAAATACAAAATAAATTCTGAAAAATTATTTTAAAGTCTGAAAAATAGTTTTTAACTATTTTGAGTATATTTCAAAAAATATTTGGTATTTTTGGAATGTAAATGGTATTTATTTATTTAATTATAATATTAAATAAATTATTTAAAAATAGTTTTTAATTCATGAAAAATCATGAAAAATTATTTTATGGTATAAGAAAATATTTTAAGTTATTTTTGATGACTTTTAATATTTTGTGATAAAATTCATTAATTAATCAATATTAATGATAATTAGTTTATTTAATAGATATATTAAATAAATTATGGAAAAATAGTATTAATGATTTAAAAATCATATAGAAATGATTTAAGTGTTATAAAATATTTTAAGTTATAAAATATAACTTTTGATATTTTGGCATGAAAATATTAATATTTTAATATTAATATTAATTATCGGATAATGGATTTAAGTGTTTAAAAATTATATAATTATGATTTTAAAGTATTAAAAATACTTTGTGATATTATAATTATATTATAATATTATGTTATGATTTTCATTAATATTTTATATTAAATAAATATTAATGATTAAGGTATTAAGTGGTATTTAATTGATTTAAATACGGTTTTAAGGATTGAAAAATGTTGATAAAGGGTAATAATTATCCGAAAGTTATTACGAGCCTAGGAAAAATGTTTTGTCTGGTTAGAAATTATCTGTGATAATTATTAACTGTTAAGTCAGAGTTTAATTGAACTTAAACTCAATATTCGTCCGACTAGACCGTCGGGATGATAGAATTGTGTCGGTTCCAACTCAAACTGCAATAGTTTGACTTAATACCTAGTCTTATGTGCTGTAAAGACTGAAAGGGTTATGTGGTAATGTGTTTAGGTTATTCTGTGGATATAAGTATAACAGTAATATACTGTGATGATATTATTCTAATATTGGAGATCTCTATTATTAATATTAGGTCTTCGGGGTAAAGCGTTATTAAATTGCGTTGCGGTAATCAACGGTGCAGGCAAGTTTTTCAGTTCTATTATGTTTGTGGATGGAATGTGTTATGTGTTAAATTACATATTATGCTCTATGAATTGTTGAAAGTCAAAATATGACTAAGTTAATTGGGTTATGGAACTCAATCAATATGTGATTACATGTTGTATGATGTAACTCGATAAATTAGAAATGTATAATGCATGAATTAATGTTTTGTAAGAAATTATTGATGCATGTAGGATAGGCATAGTAAAGAATATATGTTGCATGCAGATATGCATATTAAAGGAAATGTAGTGCATATAGAATTGTGTGCTATGTGAAACATGATAGATTGTTAAATTTGTTGGGCTGTTGAGCTCAATCTTGCAAACACAAACTTTTTGCAGGTTAATGATGATAGACAATATTATTTGCTATACGGATGATGAAGATTGAGCGATGCATAAAATGAATACATTTTCTTGATTTAGAAATGATATAGATCTATGATTATTAATTTTTCAAATGTAATTGTCAGCTATGTACAATTTGAAATGTTGAATAGACAAAGACGGTTTATTTTTAAATGAGAATAGATATGATTCTTAAACAAATGAATCATCAATAGAAAAGATAATGCCAAGTTCAGCTTGGGGCAATATATGCGGCTATCTTGTAATAGAATAGTTTAATAAATGGGTTATATGTTAGAAGATTATGAATTGTATTAAGTGAAGGTTACTCGACCTTGGGGAATAGTGTATAATGTAATGTATAAATAATTTATGTTTATATCTTCCGCAAATAGTTATAGAAATAGTATACCAGATCCACGACGATTCGGGGCCCGGATTCGGGGCTACTACAGCGGTGCCACAAATTGTACTATGGTTCACGCTGCGGTGAACTCTTGCAGTGTACTCGGACACTGTTACGCGTTGCGGCGCGACTCATTTTGCCTAGGGTTGGCGCCGCGGCGCCATAACTTCTTCGTTATAAGTCCGAATTGGCTCGTTCAAAAGCCTACGGTTCATAAATTATGTAATCTACATGTTCATGCAAGAATTTTATCTATTTGATTTCGTTTGCTAAAATTCATCTATTGGTTCATTTTTAACGAAAACGATAAACGTTCGTGAACGTTCAACTCTTGTTTCTTCGTTCTAAGTCGGAATTCGGTCATTTTAGAGTCCACAACTCTTAAATGCTAAATATGACTTATCTCTATTGGAAAACAATGGTTCCGTGATAAAACGGAAAATTTGACTTATATTCCGAGAATTTTACGAATTCGACGATTATCGTCCAATCGTACAATTTCCGGCGAATCTTCCTTCTTATGATTTGTTCAACATTACAAATGAAGTCCATTCATCAGGTGAACATTTTAACATACTTATTACAACAACCTATATTCATTGTTGGATTTTTGACTTATTCTTAATGAGCTTATAACTTGTCAATTTATAAACTACTTAAGATTTGATTATTCATGACTTATGACAATTAAAGTTTATTAATCATCATACTTTACATGTTCTCCACATATAACTTTACTTATATATATATGGTACATATAATCATATAAGTTCTTAATTCACTTCTCTTAATAAACTCATTACAAGTTCATATTTTCATACTTAACATTCAAGGTTAACTTATAATAAGTTTATAACTTTTATAAGTTCAAATGACTTATTACCAACTTATGTGGCTTAAGTTCATGACTTACACATTCTTCTTACTTCTTATCATTCATGTTTCTTAATCCATCTTTTCTTATCAACCTATCATAGTAGAGATAGAAGCTAATGGAGAAGAAGTCTTGCTTTTGTGTAGTCTTGGTAAGGTATCTTTCTTCTTCTTCTTACTTATGGAATGACTTATTGGTAGCTTATTCTCTCTAACACTTAAGCACTTGCAATATGTTGGATTATTTGAACAAGGGTTAAATGGCTTGTAAGCGTCCTATATTTATAGAAGTTGCAAAGCTAGGGTAGTTTGGTCTTTAAATCATCCCGCCTCCTTACTATTCATTACTTGGCTAGCACAAAACCTTATCCTATGCTTGGCCATTACTCATTTAACTTGGTCATTACTCTTAATACTTGGTCATTACTCTTAATACTTGATCATTTCATTAACTTGATCACCACATATTACCCATGTTAATATGGTTTGCCCCATGGGTCAACCAATTCATTTCAATCTAGCTTGGGCTTGGACCAACTAACTTTTTGGGATTTGTATTAATAAACACCAATTCATTTCATTAGTGACTTTTAATATTTTATGATGAATTTAATTAATTAATTAATTTATTTACTAAATATATTAAATATATTATGAAAAATAGAATTAATGATTTAAACATCATATAAAAATTATTTGTGTTATAAAAATATTTTAAGTTATAAAATATAACTTTTGATATTTTGTCATGAAAATATTAATATTTTAATATTAATAGCAATTATCGGATAATGGATTTAACGGTTTAAAAATCATATAAATATGATTTTAAGGTATTAAAAATACTTTGATATATTATAATATTATGTTATGATTTTCAATAATATTTAATAGTAAATAAATATTAATGATAATTGAATTAAGGTGTATTTAATTATATAAATACGATATAAGTGATTGAAAAATTATGATAAATAGTAATAATTATTTAAAAATTATTACGAGCTTACGAAAAATATTTCGACGGTTAATAAATTATCTTAGATAATGTTTAAGTGTTTAGACAGAGTTTAATTGAACTTAAACTCGATATTTGTCCGACTAGACCGTTAGAATGTTAGAATTGTACCGAACTCGACTCAGACTGTAAAAGTTTGACTTGAGGATAGGTCGTATGTGTGTTATAGACGGATAAGGTTATGTTATAATGTGTTTAGGTTATTTTATATTGTGATGATATTATTCTAACTTATAGATCGATATTATTACTATTAGGTCTTCAGACAAAGGTTATTAAATTGTGTAACGGTAATCAAGGATTCAGGCAAGTTTTCTTTAACTCAACTTTGAGTTGTTTATTCAAATATAACTTATGGTTAATCATTGTTGATTGCCATGTCTAAGAATTGTTTAATTGCACTCTGTGCGTATTGCATATGTTCATTAGGTATGAAAGGCTGATAACCTTCATTACCATTCGGTTCAGATATATTTGTTAATGTTAAATGCTTGTTTAGTCATAAAATTTGTTCATGCTAATTCACAACTATATTGTTGAATTATAGCCAACTTATTATTCAAATTCTTTCAATCATAATATATCCTTAAATGAACTTATACTTGCTGGGCAAATTCATTGCTCACCCTTCCTATATCATGATAAACATTACAGATTTTGACGAATACGTCAGATACAAGGAAAGGTCAAAGACAGTTCCAACTTTAGTATTTGTGTGCAGTTAGATTTGTAACAGTATTATATATTAATGGTATTTTATGTCAAATAAGTTATGAATTGTGTATTAAGTTAAGGTTACTCGATCTTGGAGAATAGTGTGTAAATGTATTATATAAGCAATTTATGTTTATAACTTCTGCAATAGTTATGGAATGATTGTACTAGATCCGTGGTGATTTGGGACCCGGATTTGGGGCTCTCACATCCATTGTGTGCGGATTATTAGTGTTAGTGGAAATCGACATCTATTCTGATAATAATTAATGTCTGGAGGTTATATTGACCAATCGGGTAATTAATCAGATAAATGAGTAATTAATTTCTATTAATTCACATGCTTATAACTATTTATTCTCATGTGTGTATTATTGATTCACATTCATGTACTATTAGTGGAGGTGGTGCAAGATTGATAATACTTGCATGACTAAATTAAAAATGGAGGTATAGATGAAGGTACTATACTATAATTATTTTTTTCACATGATTGTACTATTGATTCACAAGATGTACCATTAGGGGAGGTGGTGCAAGTTTGATAATACTTGCAGGACTAAATTAAAAATGAAGGAAAAGATGAAGGTATTATACTTTAATATTTCGAGCCCCAAAATATGCAATTATCAAAACTATATTTTCTTATAAATAGAAGCTCATTCTTCTTTCATTCTCACCAATTCACTAAGACTCACAAGAGCATTTATAGAAAGAGAATTTATAGAGAGAGAAAGTAGAAGAGAAGTCTGCTACCTCACTATTCCAGTATCAAGTCTTCTTCTGAGGTAAAGGATATTATTTTGTTCAGTATTCATAGGAATAATATTTTCTTCCATACTCTGTAGTGTGAGTAATATTATTTCATCTTATATTCCTGATTATACCCTCATTTTGTTAAGGTATTGCTTCCATACTCCGTAAAATTAGTAGAATATCCTTGAAATTTGCGCTTCAGCTAGTATCGTTTCACAAGGATATTTTCTGCACATTCTTGTTAAATTTTAATCTTTTCATGCCGGAATACTGTCCATGAGTAGTATTCCTTTTTACGATACTATTCACAAAGTACTATTCACGGGGTAATATTCACAAAGTACTATTCACGGGGTACTATTCATGAGTACTATTCACGGGGTACTATTTCCAAAGTACTATTCACGGAGTACTATTCACTCGAGTACGATTCACCCGGGGGATTATTCATGACAAAGATTGATTTCTTTGCTGTCCAAATCATTTTTGATACAATATTATTCTTGAATTTTACTCCACAAAGCAGTATCATGTTGACAATTTGGACATTATTGAATTCTGGATAAATTAAGTTATAAATCTTTAAAAATTTATCATTTGCTTTATTTTAATTGAATTCTTATATCATTGTCATTATCCTCATGCTTATATTGTTATAAAAGTCATATGTGGCTTACGTGCATAGATGTACTATTGATTGGTATGATTATGACTAGGGATTATTAGGTATAATCATGATCGTAATTTTATAAATGATGTGGTAAAAATCGTCATTGGACTGTAGTGCATTGATGGACAGTTGTTGGTATGATTATGATTAGAGATTATTCGGTATAATCATAACCATTGATGATTACATGAATATCCTTGGCCTGTAGTTTAGGGATGATTCGATGAAGTGGTTTATTTATTAAGCTGAGTCTCAGTGATAAAATTGATGATAAACTTTTTAAGTCATTGAAGAAAGTAGATATCATGCTCTACTTTACTCTTCTAATGGATTGCTTGTTCCGCTGCAGTTAAACTTGATGTTTATTATATTTTATCATTTTAACACTGTTGAAGGCTAACGATAATTTATTCTGCATTATCTTAGTTATAATATTTCTTACTGGGCTAGTTGAGCTCACCCTTTGTTTTCATTGTTCTCTTCAGGAAATGAGAATATAGCTTGGACTAGTCAGGGAACGGAGTGACGATCCAGATGTTTGCATTAGTAGTCCTCACTATTCAGTGAAATAGTGTGATAATAAATGTATTGAGGACTCCATTTGAATTTGAATACTGTCTAGAAGAAAATATTCGTACTAAAGCTCTCAACTTATGTTTTGTCGTATTTTACATGACAGTTGTATAATTAAGTTGTATTTGGAATTTTGTACCATGTATTTGGTGACTCAGAATGGGTGATGTATACCTATTTTGGGGGCGTCACAAAAACTGTCAAAACTATTCGAGGCTCAGGGTCGGCGCCGCAGCGCCACCCCAAGCTTTAATCACTCACGTAGCAGCACCGGGTCGAGAGCATGGACACTATAGAGTCGCGATGTAGCGCCACTCTTGCATAAGAGTCTCGCACCACAAGGTCGAGACCAAGAATTAGGTACTGTCAGGGGAAAAGTTAGACTAGTTAATTTTTGAACCCAATTATTGTAAGACAATTATGGGGAAAGTATATATACTTAATGTACATGCTAAGACCATTCCTATGTCATATATAATGATGACCTTAAGAATTGAATATGGATTGTAAGTAATGAAACGATGAACAATAATAAGCCGTAAGGGCTGATAAATATTTGAAACGAATTTTATTAATGAAATAATTTCGGTTAAGTTATAGAAGAGAAAGAAGTTGGTAATAACAATGTGATTAGATTGTTTGGTAGCTAATTACAGTGTGCTATGTGAATATATCATGTAGATACTGTAAAGACCGAGAACTGTTTAATATTAATTTGAAGAGGCTTGAAGGCAAGTTTTCTTAACGCTTGTGTAACCTTTGTGTTAGCCAAGTTTTCTGTGATTAATGTTATGAAATCCATGAATGGTTTAAAGAAAATGGTCGTTGCCTGATTTAACTTAGCTAGACTAATCTTGAAGAGCTGATTGATTTATTTACAAGTCTTTCAATATAGAATTGATAATGCTATCCTACACCAATTGTTTGGTAAGGATTCAAGGTAAGCCTGAGTATGAATAAACAAATGTATTTTACATCAATTATTCGATGGGCACGCAAGGTTGCTAAAACTTAAACGTGAATACGTTTAACGGATGAATGATGATCAACATAGAGTACTATAGGCTGATCACTTATATGTGCTCGTAAGATATATCGGACGTACGGTCTTAGTTCCGGGTTGTCCTTTTTCATGAATGAAAACTAAAGAGAATGTTCACGGTCTTTCAACCTACTAAGAATTCCTAAGTTCCTATAAGTGCTTCAGAATTGTTTATGAGAAAGAAAAGTGTTATACAATGTTTCATAGTGTTGACTTATGTCATACTCCATGTTTTGATGATGACCATATTATTCCTCTAATCATGCTCTATTAAAATTCAGGGAAAGATATAGCATTACATGAACATCAAGGAGGAAAATACAAAGACGAGAAATCTTTGAAGAATGAAAGGCAAATGGAATCCTAGGAAAAATATGTAAGATCTTAGCATTTATTACTTTCCAATACAAGGCTCTATGGCATGTGCATTACATATATATTTGTGCTCACCTATCTCGTGCTAAATACGGATACACTAAGCTCATGATATCAATGGCTTTAACTCGCTCACCATAACTTAAGGAATCTAATTTTGTTAAACCATATATGGTAGCTTGGGGTAAATGGTTCATTGAATAAAATAGTGTAAATTATGCAACCCAAATTCATGGTAAAAACAAATATGGTATATCATGGATCATGTTTCATAATAGTTCTCCATGATCTAAGGAATCTATTGGTTATTCCCACCGGCCCAATCTATTCTAAGTTATATGGAAATTAGTAAGTGGATAACATATGGTAACAAATATATTGACTTCCAACATTTAAGTGAATGATATATAGTGGAAAGCTGTAAGAGATATGATCTTCCACGTGATTAATAAATCAACCTGGCCTAAAATCACAGTTATAGCGTGATATCTCAAATCACAAACAAACAAGATTTCTCGGTGAGTATATATCAAATTAATGATTTGAGCATATCATGATTAACGTGTTAATTGCAAGATTTATGCACTGTGTTTCAAACGTTCATATCACAGTAGTGCGTCTTAGCAACGATAATATCTTTTGGTTGCCTATAAAATAGCCGAGTCCATTAATAAGAATAAACAAGAAATACTCACTGAAACTACTCACATATATACGACGAATTTATGTTTCTTCTACTGTTGATTGCGATTTAAGAAGCTACCGCTGAGGTGATCTTGTAGTAAATATTATGGTAAAACTTTTCTTGCATATCATTACATACTAGAGCCTTGGATTGGTAAGTGATACATTTCTTGATCATTAGACCTCTATTGTGTATTTTATATTTTCTCATACAAATCAATATTCTCTAAATTTGGATCCGATTTGGGTCATTGTATTGTTACAATCAAGTTTGAAGAAAGCATAAGTGTTTGAGGGTGCATAGGTGCACAAGGAGCAAAGGTGCTCAAGTGGTTGGAACTTGTATTGTAATTGGAAAAGTTTAATAAAAGTGAGTCTCCAATACTAGTTGGTATTGGACGTGGATTAGGCTACTATTATAGAGGGTAGTTGTTGAACCACGTAAAAATTCCGGTGTTTATATGATTGCATTTTGTGCTACATTATTCTGCTAACTATCTAGCAGCCTGCATTCCATATCCATTAATAAGACCAAACTAATTTAGTAAATTGTTCTCTCATAATCATATTCTGAAAAAGTTAAGTCTTGGAATTATACGTTTCGGAAAGTGATACATTAATTCAATATCTTGTCTTAACATTTCAATTAACAAAGATATAGAATCCAGCTTACTGCATCGAATATTCGAAGGAATTTTTAGTTAATCAAAAGTTGGACATAGTTTGTTCCTACACTTATTCAACCCCCCGCCCTTCTAAGTATGCCTACTTAAATTTCATTTGGTATCAGAGCTTGGCTCTACTTATCTTGGTTTTAAAGGTGACTTGTAGGGAAAGATTCTGACATGACATAATTTGGAAAAGCTCATCAAGAAGGTCAATCAACAAACCGACCTCTATTACTCTTTGGAACATAGAACTATAATTTCGTGAAACTTCAAATTAGGATCTATCTTAAGCAAGACTGATGGGAATGGTATATGGTAGAGAATGGACCAGTAATTCCAAGGAAAGATGATGGCACTCCAAAAACTCTACTCTAGATGGACTCAACCGAAACCTACATGGTTTCATACGATTCAAAGGCAATGAACACTCTTCTTAGTGGAATGGTGCAATCTGAAATAGATAAAGTCTCTTCATGCAACACATCAAAGGAGATATGGGATACCCTAGTGGTGAGTCACGAAGGAACTTCCAAAGTATGAGAAGTTAGGCTAAGCAAGCTAATTCATGACTACGAAATGTTCAAACTGGAAAAAGACGAAACAATCAAAATGGCTAAAACACGATTCTTAGTACTTAAAAATTCCTTGAAGCTGCTCGACAAGTCAATTCCACAAAGTGAAATCAATCGTAAGCTAATTTAGGCTATGCCCAAACGGTTTGCATCTAAAATTACTACTTATCAAGATTATGTTAATATTTCTTCTATGGATATATGTTAACTCTCTTTGGCGAACTAGAAGAATATGAACACCAATTAAAAAGATATGATGACGAGGAAGAAGTTCCTCGAAAGAAAGTGCTAGCTCTAAATGCAGGAATTGAGAATTTGAAAACAACTCAGATGATGAAATAGCTATGATCTCAAGGAGACTCAAGGGACTACTTCAGAGAAAGAATAAAAGGAGGAATACATTCAATTTAAATTAATTCAAAGCTAAGAAATCCGAAGAAACTTGTTTTGAATGCGGACGACCATGCCACTTCAAGAAGGACTGCTTCCAGCTCAAAAACAAAGGGAAGCAAGGCAACAAAGTGTTCAAAAAGAATAAAGCCTTCTTAACATGGAGTGACGATGAATAATCTGATGTGGAAATAAATGCAAATGATGAACTGGCTCAAATATGCTTCATGGGACTTGATGGTAAGTGAATTTAGTGAGGTATCCTTTTTTGATATTAGTATTTTGAAACAAGAAAATGAAAGGCTAAAAGAAAAAAATATGTACTTAAAAGATCTTGTAAACACACTAATGGGCGAAGTTGAGTCATTAATAAATGAAAAGAAGGAATTAGAAAAAGTAACACATACAAATGAAGAAAAAGTATTAGTTGCGAAAATTGATTACTTAGATAACTACAATAAAATAATTTTCAACAAAGTAAAACAGTTAAATAATGAAGTTGAAAAATTGAGAAACGAAATAAAAATGAGAGATGTAAGCATTGTTGCCTTTAGTGATGAATTATGTAATAAAACACCTCCAACTAATGAACTTCAAAAGGAAATAGAATCACTAAAACTATCTCTAGCTAAATTTGATCATGATGAAGAGAATCTAAATGTCATGTTAGGGAAACAAAGACCCAGTTATGATAAACAAGGAATTGGTTATAATCCAGTATATAGAAAACAAGTTGAAATGCTTAAATCTAAATCATCATTTAAATTAAATTACTGTATACCTTTCACTACTTGCTAAAATTGTGGCACTAAAGGTTATCTAGAAATAAATTGTTCAAAGAAGAAAAATTACAATCTAAGTAAAATAATATGGATAATGAAAAGGGATTTGATTTCAACTAACACAAGTGGACCCAAAAAGATATGGGTACCAAAAAGATAAACTGCATTTTTCTTAAACAGGTGTGTTTCAAGGCAAAAGTGTCATCTCAAAAGTGGATCCTTTATAGTGGATGCTCACGCCACATGACGGGTGACAAATGTAAGTTTGTGGAGCTAAATATCAAAAAGAAACATGGAACTGTCACGTTCGGTGATGACCGATCATGCGAAATAATCAGGAAATGTAAAATCGGTAATGGTAAGGTTAACATTAATAATGTTCATCTTGTTAACGGTCTAGAATTCAATCTTATCAGTGTCAGTCAATTAATGGATAATGGACATCGAGTAAATTTGGAAAAAGATAAATGTACAATTTCACATGGTACTAACAATGATACTTTAGTTGTCTAAAGAGAAGGAAATATATATACTCTTGATTTTTGAGCAACATGAGGAATAATTATGTCTTGCAACTATTCAAGATGAAGCAAATCCATGGCATAGAAGATTGGAACATGTTCATATGGACCTAATAAAAAAGTTATCATCAAAGAACCTAGTGAAAAGATTAGCCAAAATGAACTTTGAGAAGAAAGGTATATGTGATCCCTGTCTACTTGGAAAACAAGTAAGAACATCATTCACAGCCAAGAACATGGTATCGACTTCTTCTCCCTTACAATTACTCCATCTTGATTTATTTAGACGTGAAAGGCATGCTAGTTTATATGGTAAATTTTACGCATTTCTGATAGTTAATGATTTTTCTAGATACACATGGGTACTATTTCTTAGAACAAACGATGAGGAATTTAAAGAATTTGAAAAGTTGATTAGAAACATGGAAACAAAATATAGTCTTAATCTTATAAAAATTAGAAGTGATCATGGTACTGAATTTAAAAAGGATTTTATTATATTTTGTAATAAAAAAGGAATTACTCATGAATTCTTAACACATAGAACTCCTTAACAAAATGGAGTGATAGAAAGAAAGAATCGAACATTACAAGAAACATCTAGAACCCTAATAAATGAAAGTAAACTTCCAAAGAAATGTTGGGCTGAGGCTGTAAACACATCATGTTATGTATTAAATAGAGTGTTAATCCGTTCAGTTATTTTGAAAACACCATACGAATTATCAAATAATCGACTTCTTAATATAAGCTATTTCAAAGTATTTGGATCTAAATGTTTTATTCTTGACACTAGTGGGAACTTGGCAAGTTTGATGCTAGATCATATTAGGGAATATTCATTGGCTACTATCAAAATAGTAAAGCATATTGCATTTATAATGTGTAAAAGATTTGTATCAAAGAATCTATACATATCAAATTGAATGAATCTAACCATGATATTCCAAAAGAAAGAGATGAAGATGAAGATGAAGGAAATTTAGGGACTGCTGCAAATCCAGTTTACCACATAAAGAAAAACAACAAGACTATTGAACCTATCCAGTAAGATGGATTAGAAGAATATCAGGACCAGGAACCTATCCAGCAAGCTGAATAGGAAAATCAGGAACCTATCCAGCAAGCTGAATTGAACGAACAACAAGACCATGATTCAGAAAATACTGAAAAAGTGATCCATGACATTCAACTTCCAAAATCAGCAAGATACATCAAAAATCACCCTCCCGATAACATCATTGGGAACATAAATGAAGGAGTTACTACAAGAAGAAAAGCACAAAATATGTGTGCTTTTTCAGCATTTCTATCCCAGATTGAACCAAAGAAAGCCAAAGATGCCATACTTGATGAAAATTGGCTTCTAGCAATGCAAAAAGAGCTACAACAATTCAAAAGATGCCAAGTTTGGGAGTTGATGCCTCCTCCAAAAGATGTATCCATTATTAGAACTAAATGGGTATTCAAAAACAAACTTGACAAGTATAGAACAATTACATGAAACAAAGCTAGATTAGTAGGTCAAGGCTATAATCAGCAAGAAGGAATAGACTATGAAGAAACATTTGCCCCTGTAGCCCGATTGGAATCTATTAGAATATTATAAGCATTTGCTTATTTCAGAAAGTTCAAACTACACCAAATGGACATCAAAAGCGCCTTCCTCAACGACTACATAAACAAAAAAGTATACGTAAAATAGCCTCCTCGATTTGAGCATAACAAGTTCCCACATTACGTGTATAAACTAAAGAAGGCACTAAATGGACTCAAACAAGCTCCAAGAGCTTGGTATGAGAGATTAAGTAAATACCTCCTATCAAATGGCTTCATAAGAGGTAAAATTGACTCTACTTTATTTATTAAACACCAAAATAAAGATATCATTATTATACAAATATATGTAGACAATATAATATTTGGTGCTATTAATAACTTTCTTTGTGAGTGGTTCTCAAAATGCATGCACAAGGAGTTTGATATGAGCTTAATGGGAGAACTAGATTACTTTCTGGGCCTTCAAATCAAACAAAATCAGGAAGGTATCATCATTCATGAAACCAAGTATACAAAGGAACTACTCAAGAGATTCAGCTTTGATAACTCAAATTCAAAAACCACACCAACGAGCACATCAATAAAACTCATAGCAGATGAAAAAGGTATGGATGTGGAAGTAAAAAAATATAGAGGTATGGTCGGATCCTTACTATATTTAACTGCCTCTAGTCCTGATATAATGTATAGTGTTTGTCAA
Source organism: Panax japonicus (assembly GCA_020205505.1). Lineage (NCBI taxonomy): Eukaryota > Viridiplantae > Streptophyta > Magnoliopsida > Apiales > Araliaceae > Panax > Panax japonicus. The sequence continues at coordinate 18,733,720 of CM035107.1, read as the reverse complement.
TGTGCTCGCTTTCAAGCAAAACCCAAAGAATCACATTTACAAACGGTTAAACGAATATTTAAATATTTGAGTGGTACCACAAATCTAAGATTATTTAAATGTTTTCAGCTAAGTATGATCAACTAGAAGGTTTAGGCAAGAACAAGGGGATAAGAAAGTTGTTCGAATGAGTTTTATAATATTATATGTAATAGTTAAAGTTTATTAAGATAATGATATTTATTATCTATGATGTAAAGATTGTTTAAAGGTCGCGTACCTGAGATTAAGACTTTGATATATGTAAATTAAGTTTGATATTTATATTATTGTTATTATTATTAGTATTATTTCGCTCATAAAAATGGTATCGTGAAGCACCGAGTTCCGGTTTCAAGTACCTGAATTTGGGGGCGTCATAATAGCTTTTTTGTTTTCTTTTTTTATAGCATACCATTGTGTCTCCTAGGTTTGATTATCAATGTTTTTCATAGTTCAAATCAATTTTCCACATAATTCTCTTTTTAAAACCACATTTCCTATCAAGCAATGCAACACATAATTCTTATGCCTACAAGTAATTGTGAACACTGCAGTGCAAACCTAAAGCATCTAAACAGTATCATGAATTACATCGCGTAAAATATTATATCTAAGCTCATGTTATCCAAAATACTCAACAATCCTTCAAAATTCACTTTCATCATAGGCTAGACAAAATTTCCATAACGCTAGAACCGTGAGACATGCAACTAAACATATACTAACACAAATAATGACACAAATAATGATGACTAAGAACAGAACAATATAAAATGCAATCATTATCTAACACATACATATGCAAACTGTTAAACTAAACATGAAACTATAAACTAAACATGCAAGTACTATATGCACTACCGTACTACCCCAATACCCCCAAAATTATAATATTCATTGCCTCAATGAATGAAGGTATAGGGTTAGAGAAACTCCCCTACTGCTCAGCGGCACCACCCTCGTTGGGTGGTGAATCCGGTGGTGGATATGGCACGGCGGTCCCAAACTGTGGCCACTCAAGCATGGTCCCTAGCTGTGCAAACGCCTCCCCCAACGATCTCGTTAAACCCATAGCAAATGCTGCAAAGTTGTCGTACATCGCATCGACCTTCCGCTCCAACCTTCAGAGCTGTCGATCCCCAATAGCAATAGTTACTTGAGCTGATGTTCCCGCTTCAGTGTCTTGTGTGGGCTGTGGTGGCGGTACCGAGGATGCGGGTTGAACTATGAAACCTTTTCCCCTCTGATGTGGTTCCCCTTCTGCCCAGTCCTCGAAATTAGCAATAATTTCATGAAAGATATCTTGGCTCGGGTTTTACATTTGTCTATTCTCCCAATGGCGTCCTTGATGGGCACACCGGCTAGCGACAACAGACGCTTACGGAATACTCCCCGTAGTGCTCCCCGCATGTAACGTAACATATTTTGATGGATGAGGTGGCCCACATTAATATATTTGCTAGTGACTATTCCCCATATAATTATAGCCCTCTCCGTTGTGATTTCGTGCTGATGCGATGAAGGCACGAGCATTGCACATATAAATAAATTCCACACTTTAGCATACCGATTCAAGGCTGAGGCGGGGAAAGTTCTAGGTTTATTTGTGCCTGCCCTACAATTCCACTTTGTGCCTAAAACGCACAAATCAGTAATGACCATGTCCAAATCAGTTTCGAAGAGGGCAACCTCAACCCAATTGTTGTTCCCAGCTGGTGGTGTGTCAACTATCCTAAAGATTGCTTGGATTGCTGGTGGTCTGTAATCTATTTGAAACCCTCGAAACACAGATATGTCGCTCATTGTGTCTTTAGCATTCGCATAGAATTCTCAAACGATACTTATTGGAATAGGCATAGGGGTTGCAGTCAGTCCAACCCATCCTCTCTCGCGAATCATATCCCATAACTGGCCATCCCACTTTTTAGGCTTGAACCCGCGTTCCTTCACAAACTTCTTCTCCACGATGCTATAATACTCTATTTGTGCGTCGAGACTGAGAAATTTGGTATGATCCACAACATCCTCCCCTTGATTATTAGAGGAAGACGATGATGAAGAAGAAACGGAGCGAGCTCGCTTAGGACCCATTGCTTTGAATGTTGAAGATGAAGATTCAGTTGATAATGAGTGATAGCCGAAGAGTTGATTACCCCCCAAACTGATTTTGCACACCCCACTTGAAACCCTAATTTATATCAGTGTATCTGGTGGTCGTGGGTAGAAGGTTTTATGCAACAATCACGTAGTGGAGGAATTGATAACGGTTTGGAGATGAAAATCATGTGTTTTGTGGAGAGCAAAGGAACACGTCTCTTGTGTATTTCAACTGAAGGGAGTTATGTGTTAATACACGTTTTTAAGCCCAAAAGTTTTTCAACTTCTGGTGTCGCATGCGGCCGCTCATATTTTCAATAGGGTAGTGGCATTGGCGCGCGAGTTAATTTTTTCCTCTTTCGCAGACATGCAGCGCGGGCGCGCGAGTTTGTATTGCTATCATAGCGCAGTCGCGCTACCCTGAATTCTGTAATTCCAGTTGCATATTAAAATATGCCATATAGTGATTACTTTATTTCAATGCACATGTATAAACACCAATTAACCATGTCAATGCTTGCACTAATGAATGCACAACAATGACCATCTAATTATCGTACTCGTTATGCTAGTCTCAACCACAGTTTAATGCAAATGTAGCTACACGCTCATTATGCAAAACATAATAATCTATCACAATTAAGAATGAAGATGAACTAACCAAAACAACCTAAATTGAATAAATAAATAATGAAAAAAATAAAAATAAAAATTTACATATAGAAAGAATTGGGGTGACTTTCTTTCTGTCCACCTCGCCACCAAAGTAATGCTTCAATAGCTGCTTATTCACTTTAAAAGGTTGGTCTGGGAATTTATCAAACACTTCTATCGCAGCATGTGGGAAGACATTCTTCACTGTAAATGGCCCTGACCATCTTGATTTCACCTTCCCGGGAAAAAGTTTAAGTCTGGAGTTAAAAAGAAAAACTCTTTGTCCCAGCTCAAATGTTCTCTCTATGATCTTGAGATCATGCCATTTTTTCACATTTTTTTGTACAACTTTGAATTTTCAAATGCCTGTTATCGAAATTCATCCAGCTCATTGAGTTGGAGTAGGCGCTTCTCCCCTGCAGCTTTCAAATCAAAATTGAGCTTCGAAATCTCCCAATAAGCCTTGTGCTCTAGCTCCATAGGAAGGTGACATGCTTTTCCGTAGACCAGCTGAAAAGGTGACATACCCAATGGAGTCTTGTATGCAGTCCTGTATGCCCACACAACATCATCAAGCTTTAAAGACCAATCTTTCCTAGTGGGATTCACAACTTTTTCCAGAATTCTTTTAACTTCTCGATTTGACACTTCTGCTTGGCCATTTGTTTGTGGGTGATAAGCTGTAGCAATTCGATGGTTCACCCCATACTTAGCCAACAAAGCTGTAAACTGCCTGTTACAGAAATGACTGCCTTCGTCACTGATGATGGCCCTAGGAGTCCCAAACCTCATAAAAATACTCTTCTACAAAAAATCGAGGACTACTTTGGCATCATTTGTTGGGAGAGATGCCACTTTTACCCATTTCGACACATAATTCACTGCAAGTAAGATGTACAAATTCCCACATGAAGAAATGAAAGGACCCATGAAATCTATCCCCCACACATCAAAAATTTCTACTTCGAGGATTGTATTCAATGGCATTTCATTTCTTTTTGAAATGTTCCCGACTCGCTGACATCTATCACATCTCTGGACAAAACTGTACGCATCCTTGAAAATTGTCAGCCAGTAGAATCCTGATTGTAGCACTCTAGCCGTTGTTCGCCCTCCACCATATTGACCCCCATACACAGAAGTGTGACAATCCTGCAAAATCCCCTCGGTCTCGCTATATGGGATACACCTTCTTATCATTTGATCAGCACACTGTTTAAACAACTATGGCTCATCCCATAAATACCATTTGACAGCATATAGAAATTTTTTGTTTTGATGACCCACCAAGTAAGAAGGTACCATCTTACTTACCAAATAGTTTGCGTAGTCTACAAACCATGGCACTTACCCTTTCACCACAAACAACTGCTCATCTGGAAAGGATTCATTAATTACAACTTTGTCGTCTGCCTCCCTTTCTAGATTCTCTATTCGAGATAAGTGGTCCGCCACTTGGTTTTTAGTGCCCTTTCTATCCTTGATCTCCAAATCAAATTCTTGAAATAATAAAATCCATTTGATCAACCGGGGCTTAGCATCCTTCTTTGCCACTAAGTGACGAATTGCTGCGTGATCCGTGTACACTATCACCTTTGTACCAATCAGATATGCTTGAAATTTATCAAAGGCATACACCACTGCCAATAACTCTTTCTCTGTGGTGGTGTAGTTCAACTGCGCATCTGTAAGGGTCTTGCTGGCATAATAGATCACATGAAATTTTTTCTCTTTTCTCTGACCCAAAATAACCCCCACAGCGTAATCACTGGCATCACAAATCAACTCAAATGGCTAATCCCAATTCGGAGTAATAATAATTGGTACTGAAGTTAGTTTCCTCTTTAATTGCTCAAATGCCGACACGCAGGCCTCATCAAATTTGAACGGTGCATCCTTCTCCAATAAAGTACATAGTGGTTTAGTTATTTTGGAGAAGTCCTTGATGAATCTGCGGTAGAAACTTGCATGTCCAAGAAAACTACGAACATCTTTTACTGAAGTAGGTGGTGGCAAGTGCTCAATAATGTCTAGCTTATCCCTGTCCACCTCAAGTCCCCTCTTCGAAACCTTGTGTCCCAGAATGATTCCTTCTTGTACCATAAAATGGCACTTTTCCCAATTCAATACTAAATTTATCTCAACACACCTCTTCAAAACCATCACTAAATTCTCAAGGCATAAATCAAATGAGTCCCCGAAGACTGAGAAATCATCCATAAACACCTCCACATTCTGTTCCACCATATCCAAAAAAATAGCCATCATGCATCTCTGAAAGGTGGCTGGAGCATTGCACAACCCGAAAGATATTCTTCTAAAAGTAAAAGTGTCGTATGGACATGTAAAGGTCGTTTTTTCTTTATCCTCTGAAGCTTTGACAATCTGATTGTAACCTGAATAACCGTCCAGAAGGCAATAATACTCATGACCTCCTAGTCTATCCAATATTTGATCGATGAATGGCAATGGGAAGTGATCTTTCTTCGTAGCTTTGTTAAGCCTGCGGTAGTCCATGCAGACACTCCACCCCGTCACTGTTCGTGTTGGAATCAACTCATTATTTTCATTTGATACCACAGTCATACCATCCTTCTTCGGTACACATTGCACTGAGCTCACCCATGAACTATCTGAAATCGGATAGATTATGCCTGCATCCAGCCATTTCAATACCTATTTCTTGACCACTTCTTTCACTATAGGATTAAGTCTCCTTTGTTGCTCCACCGACGACTTACTATAATCTTCCAACAGGATCTTATGCATGCAAAAAGAAGGGCTGATTCCTTTTATGTCTGCTATAGTCCATCCAATAGTCGACTTGAACTCTCTAAGGACTCGTAGTAGTTTTTCTTCCTGAAAAGATGTTAGTGCAGAATAAATAATCACAGGTAGCTTTGAATCTTTATTTAAAAATGCATACCTTAGATGATCTGGAAGTGGTTTCAATTCAAGTTCTGGAGGTTGAAAGTAGTATGCACACAAGCCAATCATGTTTGATGATAAAGCATATACTTTGTAACAATCTTATTCATTTATTAATAAAAAGTATTAATTTATTAAAGGCTTTTAATTATCTACATGATGCTGTTTTTATAATATGTGATAAACCCATAGTTTTAAGCAATGCTTTTAGAATAATGATGATGATCATTCTAATGAGATCTAAATTCTTAGAAAGCTTAAAACTAAAATAGTTCCCAATCGTTGGATTACTAAATTGGGGATTAGTGAATCCGGATAGATTGGTACATACGTTGCTTGCTCATTGGATGAGGATGATTGATCTCATGATCATTTGTGTGGAGACACTAAAGCAAGTATGTAGGTTCTTATTAGAGAATAAGTTCACTGAACGTGACTCGCTAAGGAATACCTAATGGAGTTTTACTTGCATGTCAATAGGAATTCCTGTAGTGATAGTAGTACAAGTGATCCTTGGACTTGAGATCATCATACTATCGTGTGTATGATGAGTTATACTTTGACTTATTCCTTAAGACCCTTAGGGTATATCAAAGGGTATGCTTGGGTATAATAAGTTGTACATGGAGATAATGTATGATCAATAAAGAATCTACCACTTCTAGTAAAAGAAGAGAAATGTCCTATGTGATTCGATAAATGACAACCCAGTAGTCCTTAGCCAAGGCAGAATGAAATTAGAAAGAAGTTTCTAATTTGCATTATTTGAGGTTGTGCATTTAAGAGTCGAAATACAAATAATTAAATAAAATAAGACTTGACAGTAATTTCATGTCTTATATTTAATTGGGATATTGTATGGTGGAAGGATTGAATTGTACGGTAACTATTTACTCAAAGGTTCTTTTATGATTAATGTTGAAATCTATATTATCTGGAAAGTCGTTGATCGCTAGGGAAGCTTATCCCTATTGTAGAATAAATATTATTTATTTAAATAAATTATTAGTTTAATTTATTTATTTAAATAAGATTAGAATTGTTCTAATTGATTTATTCACAACCGGTTTAATATGGAGAACCTAAAGGGTCACACCATAAAAGGAAGAATAATTATTTAAGAAGTTAATGGCATAATCGTAATAATAAGTTAAGTATATTTAATTTAATCTATGGTGATAGAATAAATTAAATAGCTTAATATTTATTATTTAATATTTTGGAAATATTAAATATAAATTAATAAGAGGAGTCTTATTATTATTATTATTATTATTATTTAATTCCTAAAGGAGTTTGGGAATTAATTAATAAAAGTACTCTCAAATATCCTAATAGGATTAGGAGGCAAATTAATTAAAAGAGTTTAATTAATTATCCCTAATAAGATTAGGGAGCTTAATTAATTAAAAGGATAATTAATTATTTCAAATAAGATTAGGAGCCTAATTAATTAAAAGAGTTTAATCAATTAAAATAAAACCCAATTCCTTAATTGTTAAGGATGGGTTGCCCACATCTATTAATAAGAGGAGTCTTATTATGGGTGAGAGAGAGGCTAACGTATTATTAGAATACGTAATTCCAATAGTTGGGAGAGTACGCCTTTTTTATAGAGATAGAAAAACTAGGGTTTAGCCAACCACCCATCTTCTTGAATTCTTCTTCTTCCTTGGTGGATCACCTGTAGAGGCCAAACACTTGGGTGGCTAACATTGATCAAAGGAAGGGACCAAACCCGGTGGATTCAAGTTGAACGAGAAAAGGATTGGAGGTGAACTTGTACCTGAGGAAGCTCGGATCTTCAAGGGTATGATTTTATTCTTTATCTTTTCGTTTAATTAATAATTGTGCATAAAGGGTGATCCGAGTTTATGGTTTGTAAAAATTTTAAACTCTGATTTTTACACGTTTCCGCTTATTTTTGCAATTTGATTGCGTTCTTGAATATTACAAACCTAACAGTGGTATCAGAGTTAAACCTTTATGCGAATTATTAATTGTTCAGATTTGATATGTATATTGATATATGTTTAGAACAATTTAATTGGGCATAATTTTATTGTATAAAATTTATAAAAAAAAACGTTACAATTCTGAAAAACTTTTATACCGCGAACTAATCTTCCATGCTGCTGGTTTGCGTGGGTGGTGGATATATAATGTTTATTCATGAATAAAGTCTGCTGCGTGGGTGGTACAAGCAGTTTGCACGAAAATCAAGGATTTGATTATATATATATATATATATATATATATATATATATATATATATATATATATATTCGGTTATATATATATATATATATTATATATAATAGTTATATTATATATATATAACGGTATATATAATATTTTTATTATTTTATTATTAAAATAAAAGTTTATTTTAATTTTAAAATAAAATGTTTATTTTAATCTTAAAATAAAAGATTTATTTTAATTTTAAAATTAAATTTTATGCTAACTAATTAGAGTTGGAATTGAATTCCATGATAACTAATTGGAGTTGAAATTGGATTCTATGTTTCCTTAAATAAAGGAGTTTATTTAGATATGGAATAAGATTTCATATTATTCAAAAATAAAGGAGTTTATTTGTGAATAGGAAAGAGAATCCATGTTTCCTTAAATAAAGGAGTTTATTTAGATATAAAATAAGATTTTATATTATTCAAAATAAAGGAGTTTATTTATGAATAGGAAAGAAAATCCGTATTTTCCTAAATAAAAGAGTTTATTTAAGATATGAAATAAGATTTCATATTACCCAAAATAAAGGAGTTTATTTTGACTTGGAATTGGATTCCATAATTAATTAAAATAAAGGAGTTTATTTTGATTAAGGATTTTGATTAAAATAAAATAGTTTATTATATTCAAAATTGAATAAATTAAAATAAAAAGTTTTATTTTGATTTAAATTTGGATTAAAATAAAGGAGTTTATTTTAATTCAAAATTAGATTTTATACTAACTAAATTTTGCCCATTAAATGATATCAATATATATATATATATATATATATATATATATATATATATATATATATATATATATTAAATATTTATTATTCATAAGATGAATATTATTTATTGATGCATATGGTGATGTGTATGATAATAAATGGGATTGATTATGGACTATTAACCAATGTGATTGGATTTTATTTTAGTTGGATGCATGAATGTATGAGTTTTATAAAATGGGGTCTGCGTACCTCGTCTTCTCTAATTTTTCTTAATGTAAATTCTATCTCCCTCCTATGTACTTCCCCTTGACTGCTGATCAAGGTTTCTATTTATTTTAAATAGTTTTGTAATAGGAATAGTTAGAATTAATTTTGAAGAATTGGAGATCAAGGAACAAGGACCGCTTGAAGACTCGTTTGTAATGGAGCCCGGGTTTAAATGTAATAGTTATATTTAAATTTAATTCTTGCACCCCTAGGGTTTGACCTTTTGGTTCACTTGGTGGCTCTAGTGAACCAAACTAGAATAAAAGTTCATAATCAATCCGGGTAGAATATAGTATTCTATATGTGCATGCTTATACTATATATATATATATTATATATTATGCAAACATGCTTCACATGTTTATTAATATGACGCATATTTTATATATATATGTGCATGCGCGCTAAACAAGATGAGACATTTTAATAACAAACCCCTCAAATATTTTATATTAAGTTGTACCGTTCAAAGATATTTGGAATATCGAACGTCGCCTTCTAGCATGATAGAAACAATAGAGTATTGAATATTTAATATGAGTTTGTTGTGCACACACAAGGCGAGTATTAAATATTTAAGATGTTGTTTTTATTACATATGATGTTTATAAGGAATTGAACATTACTGCTTTGTTGTGCACACACAAGGACTGTAGTTTTCTCTTCACTTATATGGAAATGCTGGGTCTGACTTAACTTAAATCATTTTAGTTCGGATGTGCACACACTTGACCATTATGATTTAAGAGGCAAAATACAAGGAGTTACATAGTTGATGTAATTGACAAGAGTTGTCTACCTATTTATTTATATATAGTTTGTTGTGCACACACAAGGCTATATACATTTGAAATGGGATCCTTATTCTCACTAGCATATCTTTAATTAGATATTGCCGAACTATATATATTGAGGGTAATATAGTTTGTAGAAAATAGTGGGAAATACCAATTTAAAATAAGACCTAATTTATTTTGGTAATTAATAAAAGAATGTATGTTAAAATGTTGTTAATTACAAATTCATTTACAGATTTTTACAATGTCTAAATTACTATCACTGCATAGCATATTAGATGCTTATTTAACCGGACCGCATTAAACGGATTGGTTAAGGAAATTGAGAATAGTTCTCATGGCTGAAAAGCTATCTTATGTCCTTAATACGCCTATCCCTGCAATGGTTGCAGACAATGCCTCTGAGGAAGAGATTGCTACTTTTAGAAAGTGGCAAGATGATGCACAGTTGGCTCAATGCATCATGCTCGTATCCATGAGTAACGAGCTTCAGCGTCAGCATGAAACTATGGATGCTCTTACTATATTCCTGCACGTCAAGTAGTTGATGGTGAGGAAAGTAGGACCGATAGATATCAGATATCTAAGGAGCTCTTCCGATCTAGAATGACCGATGACACTACGGTACAGATAAAAGTCCTTAACATAATCAATTTGATTGATCAATTAGGACAACGGGTTCTGTCATGGATGGAGAGTTGAGCCAAGATTTGATCTTGCACTCACTTTCGGACTCCTTTCACAATTATTGTGAATTTTTCATATGAACGAGCTAGATATCAGCCTCGCTGATTTGCTTAACATGTTGAAAAATGTTGAGAGTCACTTTCCAACCAAGAAAAACCATGTCTTACTGGTAGGGGCCAAAGGATCTTCTGAAAAGAAGAATGATTCTAAGAAGGTAAATTTTAAGGCAAAAACAAAGGATAATAAGAACAAAACTGATACGGATAGCAAAGGAGTTTGCTTCCACTACAATAAGCCTGGACACTGGAAAGAAACTGCGAGAAGCATCTTGCAGAGGCTAACCAAAGAAGCTTAGTGAAGTTTTGGTTACAATACAATTTTGTTCATGATTTAAAATAAATTTTTCTTTAAGTCGAGGTTCTACTTGGGTATTGGATACCGACTTTGGTTATCATAAATATAGATTTATGAAGGGACCAAGAAGAAGTAGAAAGCTAAACAAAGATAAGTAATCTTATGTGTGGGAAATGAAGCAAAGGTTGCTGCATTAGCCATAGGAACTTATAGTTTAGCAATGCCTACGGGTAAGTCTATTAAGTCAATAAGTTGTTATTGTATTCCAGTTCTCGTTGGAAACATTATTTCTATTTTATTGTTGGACAATGAAATCTTTGGTATTATAATTAGGAACAATTATTGTTCTATTTATAATAATAATGTTTTGTATAGAACTGGAATATTACTTAATAGATTTTGTATACTTGACTTACATGAAAAATTATTTTACAAATTGAACAAATTAGTATAAGAAAAGGAGATGATCATTCAAAGAGTTGAATGTATGTATTTGTTGAAATACAAGTGTAAATTATTTGAAAGGTTCAAAGAATTCAGAAGTGAAATAAATTGACAAAGTATTAAGATTCTTTGATTAGATCAAGGAATAAATACTTGTGCAATAAGTTTCTAGATCATCTCAAATGGTTTTCTCATAATGGACACATCCTGATACGCAATAATTGATTGATGTATCTGAATGAAAAAGCGTACCTTGTTGGAAATGGTGCGGTCCATAATGATTTTACCGACATTCCAGTATCCTTCTAGGATCATGTCCTAGAAATGGCTGCATATCTACGGAAAAGGTAACCTCAAAATCCGGCCTCAAGACTCCATAAAAGTTATGGACAGGGAGGATTCCTAATCTTAAGTATGTTAAGATAAGGGGTTGTCCAACTTATGTGAAACGGTTTCAAAGGATAAGTTTGGGACAAAATTTGACATGTACATATTTGTGGGACATCCTAAAGTAAGTTTAGGTTATATGTTCTATAATTCTACTTAGCAAAAGGTGTTTGTTGCGAAACACGCTGCCTTCTAAGATAAAGGTGTTTATCATTGAAGGGGCTAGTGGGAGGATTATAGATCTTGAAGAGTTCAAGATCCACAAAACACTATAAGTCAAATAAGAGGAACCTATAGATGGACCTATTGTACCACAATCGAATCGTAAATCTGAAATATTACCGAAGATGGCTGGGAGGTATGGATTCATCATGGATGATGATGATGAGGTACGCATCATAGAAGATGATGATCCAGAGTTACATACGATGAGGTAAGAGTTGTAGACACTCGGAGAAATGGATTGAAGCAATCTTCTCAAAAATGGAACATTCATTTTGATATGATAATCAAAAAGTTTGATTTTATCAAAAACAAGAATGAACCTAGTGTGTACAAAAAGGTCAGTGGGAGCGTCGTGACATTTCTGGTATTATATGTTGATATAATACGGATAAAGAATGACATGCCAATGCTAAAATCAATAAAGATAAAGTTGTCTAAACATTCCTCCATGAATGATTTGGGAAGAGTATCTTAATTGGGGATGCAAATCTATATGGATAGATTTAAAAGGATGCTCGGCTTAACCCAAGGAACGTATATTCATTTGATGCTAAAGTCGTTTAGCATGACAAACTCTATGGGATGTCTCATGTTGATGAGCCATGGAGTGTATCTCTCTTAGTAGTCCCCATAGACTCCTAAAAGAGAGATCGCATGAGTGACAATCATGTATGCAATGAAATATACGCGACTTGATGTTGATCAGTCATATTCTGGAGAAGTTCACTGTGAAACAGTGAAAAACATCTTAAAGTACTTAACCATCACTAAGGATGTGATATAATTCATGGCGGGTCTGAATTAAAACTAGAGGGCTTAACAGACTCAAGTTTTTCAGACAGACCAAGACGACAGAAATCCACTTTAAGGTAAAGGGTTACCTTGAACGGTGGTGCAGTGAATTGGAAAGGTTCCAAACAACAAAGAGTTGTTAGTTTAGTGATAAAGACAACATATATAGCTATAAATGAAGCTACAAGTTGATTGTTTAGATGAAAAGTTCATTACAGAACTAGGAATAGTTCCTAAGTCTCATCTTGGATCTAAACATGTGTTGTGGCACTTTCATTTGATTATAGGAATCATTGAAAGATGGGAAATCACTATAGAGATAGTGAACTCTCAAGAACAACATTACATATCCATTAACTAAAGCTTATCCAACAGCAGGATAATCGTCACTTAGAGAAGAAGGGTATAAGATACCATGACGATTGACTTTAGTGCAAGTGGGAGATTGAAAGTAGTATGCACACAAGCCAATCATGTTTGATGATAAAGCATATACTTTGTAACAATCTTATTCATTTATTAATAAAAAGTATTAATTTATTAAAGGCTTTTAATTATCTACATGATGCTGTTTTTATAATATGTGATAAACCCATAGTTTTAAGCAATGCTTTTAGAATAATGATGATGATCATTCTAATGAGATCTAAATTCTTAGAAAGCTTAAAAATAAAATAGTTCCCAATCGTTGGATTACTAAATTGGGGATTAGTGAATCCGGATAGATTGGTACATACGTTGCTTGCTCATTGGATGAGGATGATTGATCTCATGATCATTTGTGTGGAGACACTAAAGCAAGTATGTAGGTGCTTATTAGAGAATAAGTTCACTGAACGTGACTCGCTAAGGAATACCTAATGGAGTTTTACTTGCATGTCAATAGGAATTCCTGTAGTGATAGTAGTACAAGTGATCCTTGGACTTGAGATCATCATAGTATCTTGTGTATGATGAGTTATACTTTGACTTATTCCTTAAGACCCTTAGGGTATATCAAAGGGTATGCTTGGGTATAATAAGTTGTACATGGAGATAATGTATGATCAATAAAGAATCTACCACTTCTAGTAAAAGAAGAGAAATGTCCTATGTGATTCGATAAATGACAACCCAGTAGTCCTTGGCCAAGGCAGAATGAAATTAGAAATGAGTTTCTAATTTGCATTATTTGGGGTTGTACATTTAAGAGTCGAAATACAAATAATTAAATAAAATAAGACTTGACAGTAATTTCATGTCTTATATTTAATTGGGACATTGTATGGTGGAAGGATTGAATTGTACGGTAACTATTTACTCAAAGGTTCTTTTAAGATTAATATTGAAATCTATATTATCTGGAAAGTCGTTGATCGCTAGGGAGGCTTATCCCTATTGTAGAATAAATATTATTTATTTAAATAAATTATTAGTTTAATTTATTTATTTAAATAAGATTAGAATTGTTCTAATTGATTTATTCACAACCGGTTTAATATGGAGAACCTAAAGGGTCACACCATAAAAGGAAGAATAATTATTTAAGAAGTTAATGGCATAATCGTAATAATAAGTTAAGTATATTTAATTTAATCTATGGTGATAGAATAAATTAAATAGCTTAATATTTATTATTTAATATTTTGGAAATATTAAATATAAATTAATAAGAGGAGTCTTATTATTATTATTATTATTTAATTCCTAAAGGAGTTTGAGAATTAATTAATAAAAGTACTCTCAAATATCCTAATAGGATTAGGAGGCAAATTAATTAAAAGAGTTTAATTAATTATCCCTAATAAGATTAAGGAGCTTAATTAATTAAAAGGTTAATTAATTATTTCTAATAAGATTAGGAGCCTAATTAATTAAAAGAGTTTAATCAATTAAAATAAAACCCAATTCCTTAATTGTTAAGGATGAGTTGCCCACATCTATTAATAAGAGGAGTCTTATTATGGGTGAGAGAGAGGTTACCGTATTATTAGAATACGTAATTCCAATAGTTGGGAGAGTACGCCTTTTTCTATAGAGATAGAAAAACTAGGGTTTAGCCAACCACCCATCTTCTTGAATTCTTCTTCTTCTTTGGTGGATCACCTCTAGAGGCCAAACACTTGGGTGGCTAACATTGATCAAAGGAAGGGACCAAACCCAGTGGATTCAAGTTGAACGAGAAAAGGATTGGAGGTGAACTTGTACCTGAGGAAGCTCGGATCTTCAAGGGTATGATTTTATTCTTTATCTTTTCGTTTAATTAATAATTGTGCATAAAGGGTGATCCGGGTTTATGGTTTGTAAAATTTTTAAACTCTGATTTTTACACGTTTCCGCTTATTTTTGCAATTTGATTGCGTTCTTGAATATTACAAACCTAACAGAGGTGTCTCAAGAGATGACTTCAATTTTACCGACGTCTCTCTAGCTTTCTTCAATGGTTCAACAGGTGTTTTGAATTTTCAGAATTGTGGAGTAGTATCTAAAAATTGCACAAGTTCCTCAAATTTCTCATTTTTTAATTCTGAATTTTCAGCAATGACACTTCTCAATGGTTCGTAGTTCACCAGATTCTCAACTTCATCATTTAAGACACGGTCTACCAAATCAACATTGAAACATTACTCTTCATCTGTTGGGAACTTCATTGCCTTGAATATATTAAAGGTAACCTCCTGATCATGAACACACATAGTGAGTTCCCCTTTTCTGCACATCAATCAAGGTCCTTCCTGTGGCTAGGAATGGTTTCCCCAGTATGATTAGTATACTCTTATCTTCTTCGTAATCCAAAATGATGAAATCAGCCGGAAAGATGAATTTATCCACTTTTACCAATACATCTTTAACTATTCCCCGTGGATAAGTAATGGATCTGTCAGCTAACTGTAAAGAAATATTTGTCGGCCTTGGAGCCGGCAATCCCAACTGATTGAATACTGACATGGGCATCAAATTGATACTTGCCCCAAGATCACACAAACATTTATTGAAGCTCATCTTTCTAATCGTGCATGGAATAGTGAAACTGCCCGGATCCTTCAGCTTTATAGGTAACTTGCGCTGAAGCACTGCACTGCATTCCTCTTTCAAGGCCACTATTTCAAACTCTTCTAGTCTCCTCTTCCTTGACAATATACCCTTCATGAACTTTGCATAACTTGGTATCTGTTCCAATGCCTCAGCGAAGGGTATGTTAATCTGCAGCTTTTTAAAGACCTCTAAGAACTTACTGAACTGCTTGTCTTCCCTCTACTTATTCAATCTTTGTGGATACGGTACTGGAAGGAGAACTAGTGGTGTTTTACTCACGGGCATGTTAACTTAACTTGCTTTGTCCTTCTCTGCTTGCTTTACCTCAGAACCTTCCTTGTTTTCTTTCTCATCAAACAACTTCTCTGCATCACGCGGCCGTGCGTCATCTCCTTGTAAACCAAGCGCGACCACGCCTGGTGAATTTTCTGCACACTATTTCCCAGACCTGAGTGTTATAGCCTGACATTATTCCTTCCCTTCACTTTGTGGATTTACCTCCATAGTACTTGGCAATGAACCATGGGGCCTATTGTTAAGCATGCTCTCCATTTGACCCATTTAAGTTTCCAAATTTTTAATAGCCACTGCTTGGATTTTGATCATTACCTCTGTGTTTTCCATGTACTTCATCATCATCTCCTCCATTTCTGATTTCTTTTCTTGCTGAGGTGCAGATGGAGTGTGATGTTGTTGTTGTTGAGAAAATACCGGCGGAAAAGGTGGTCTCAGAGTAAACTGTTGCTGCGCTGGCTGTGACTAAAATTGATTATTTGGCTGAAACTGATTCTGTTAATTTCCTTGATTGTTTGACCAACTGAAGTTAGGATGGTTGTGGTTGTATGTGTTCTGAAATTGTCCTTGGTCTTTCTTGTAGTTTCTCACATACTGTATCAACTATGAGCTAGTAGCACATTAATCCATCGAATGTGACCCCGCACAAATTTCACACACAAAGGCGACTATCTTCGCCTTGCTCTCTAACAATGAATCTATTTTTTTCGCCATGGCTGCCATCTGTGCTGACAACTGAGAAATATCATCTACTTCCAACAAACCTGCAACTTTGGACTGTGGCATCCTGGATGTAGGGTTTTGAAAGTCATTCACTACCATTGTCTCGATGAGGTTATAAGCTTACTCATAACTCTTTGCCCATAACGCTCCTCCTGCAGCTGCATCTATAATCGGTCTCGACTACCATCCCAATCTATTGTAAAATGTATTGATCACCATCCAATTTGGCATACCATGGTATGCACACTTCCTTAGCATCTCTTTGTATATCTCCCAGCCCTCATATAAAGATTCACCCTGTTGCTGCTCGAACTAAGAGATTGCTATCCTCATTTTCGCAGTCTTAGCCATTGGGAAAAACTTAGCTCAGAACTTCTGTGCTAGGTCCTCCCATGTAGTTATAGATCCTGCAGGCAAAGAGTGAAGCCAACTTATTGCTTTATCCCTCAACGAAAATGGAAACAGTCTAAGTCTGATAGCATCCTCTGTCACCCCGTTATATCTGAATGTATCACATATTTTGATGAAACTCAACAGGTGTTCATTAGGATCATCTGTAGTAGCACCCCCAAACTATACCAAATTCTGCACCATCTGAATAGTGCTCGGTTTTATCTCAAAGGTGTTGGCTACTATTGCTGGTCTGACTATGCTTTACTGTAGTCCATTAATGTTCGGCATCGAATAGTCCCTTAAAGCTCTATACTCCTCTGTTTGCTCTTCTCCTTGTCCCTCGGCTGCCATATTAGATGTAGTTACCTCTAACTCTGACTGTAAATTTCTACGCACTCTCGCTTTCCAACCTCTCCCGTTTATATTGTCCTGAGCAGGAGTTAATTCAGAATTGGATGACCGCGTGCGCATAATAATTTATACAAGTACCTGAAACAAAACAAAAACAAAAATAGAAATGAGATAAGATTAGATTAGATTTGTCTAAGTCATACAATATAGCTTAAAACTGATGATAATAATAAAAATTTAAACGCCTTTCCCCGACAACGGCACCAAAAACTTGTTGCCTTCTTTTTAGTTCTAATAAAAGGACTCTAACTCATACAAGCATACATGGGTCAACAAGTAATACAAAGTAAGTAGAGTATCAATCCATGGAGAAATGTTTCTAAATTAAACTATTATGCATCCACTATATCACTATTTTTATATGCTTAAACGAAACACTTATGATTTTGAATTACTCTAAAATCTAGTAATAAATAAAAGAAGAATATTAATGTAATAAATCAAATCTGGTAATAATGGGATCCTAACTTCATTTAATAGTTCATTTAATTACCACCGTCATGCAAGATTATTCACGTATCACAGAAAATTAGCCAAGTGCACGAATAGACATAACCATTTTTCAATGTATTATAACCTACTTACATAACATCCACATACAACAGATATCATGTAATCTTCAATAAAACCAAGATCACTATATATTCTATATGAAATTGCAACCATATTGAATTTAAGCACAAGCCATTATATAACCCACACGGTGAAACAGTATATGTCTATCTGGTTCACGAAATATAAAGCTAAGCAAATCAGCCCCATATACGCATGCTATCATGATTACAACCATACTCGTATGTTATTTGTCAATGCCATAAAAGCACATAAAATGAATGGTGATCAATCATTCATGCATTCAAATCAACCATAATAGAAATTCCTGATGATACACAAATAGTCCAGCAATCAAGCAATCAATTAGACTACATATCAAACTCTATTAGACTCCCATAATGGAGTTTAGTTCATGTCTGAACCAAAAGCCATTATGGGATTAGAGTAACACATGAAAAATAACCAAAATAATTGAAAGAAAAGATAGAGTTGATCAAACCCAATTACAGATTATAATCTAAACGTGATATTCAAATCCTCGGTAATCTCCAGCAACATAAATGTAATTCAGTAACAATGATTGAATCCCAAAGAAGAAGTAGAAAATATTAAGTCTATGATTGGTTCATCAATGCAATTCGCTCAATAGCGTAAAACCCTAGTCTCTATTATGAAAAAAACGTAAAAATAATAGATAGATGCGTCTGGTACCAACCAGAGTAGTTTTTATCAACCCTAAACACTTAAAATTTCAAAAATAAAATAAAGTTAGCAACTGCAGTTTTTAACATGCGCGGCCGCGCTCGATCCCTTCGTTAACATGGCGCGGGCGCGCGAGTGTGCAACATCAGTTCCTTCCGGTTGATGGCGCAGGCGGGCGCATCCCAGCATATCTAGCTGCGCTGCCGCGCAGCTCCTGCAGTCTGAAATCTTGTGTTCTGCTGCTTCATGTTGCTCCACTACTTTTTGCTTATTGCTTCATCACAGTTCAATCTCTTATCTCTACTTGTTCCTCGTGCCACACCTCCATTAGCTTCATTGCATCCAACCAACGCCGATCTATGCCATTTCTTGCACCTTCACACCAAAAGAGTTCTCAGTACATGCAATGCAAAACAAAACAAAATGCAACTACAAACATACTAAAATGTACTTGAAATGGGCATAGTTCTCGTGAATTGATATCCAATAAGTAGGTATAAAACTGACTTATCAGGTGCCACCTATTCTTTTGTATCTGAAGAATTTGCAGGTAAATTTAGTACACCCCGGGAACGTTTAGAAGATTCCTTGAACGTAGAAGTTGCGAATACGGAAATAATCCATGTAGAATACGTTTATCGAAATTATCGCGCAAATATTAGAGAACATGAACTGAGCGTGGACTTGATTCCTATTAGACGAGGAGAATTTGACGTAATACTGGGAATGGATTGGTTATATAACCATGCAATGATAATTGACTATCAGAACAAGTGTGTGAACCTTCAGACTCCGAGTAAGTCTAAGGTTGTGTTTCATGGTAACTCATCGCTTAAGCAATCGTGTTGCGTTACGATGATGTAGGCCAAGAAATTGTTAAAGAAAGGATGTGTAGGTTATTTAGCTTACATCGTAGATACTCGGAAAAAGGGAGTAGAGATTAAAGATATACCCATAGTGAATGAATTTCGAGACGTTTTTTTGGTCGATCTGCTAGGTCTTCCGCCGGAAAGAGAAATCAAATTCGTAATAGACTTAGCACCGGGAACGACACCGATTTCGAAAGCTCCATATCGTATGGCACCAGTAAAAATAAAGGAATTGATGATACAACTTCAAGAGTTACTAAATAAGGGGTACATTCGACAGAGTGTGTCTTCTTGGGGAGCACCAGTGTTATTCGTGAAGAAAAAGGACGAATCAATGAGACTCTGTATCGATTATCGAGAATTGAACAGAGTAACGATCAAGAAAAGATATCCATTACCGAGGATAGACAACTTGGTTGATCAACTGAAAGGGGCAAAATGTTTCTCGAAGATCAACTTACAGACGAGATATCATCAACTGAAAGTGCGAGATTAAGATATACCAAAGACTACGTTTTGAACACGTTATGGACATTATGAGTTTTTAGTAATGTCATTATGTTTAACTAATGCTCTGGCAGCATTCATAGACTTGATGAATCGAGTTTTAAAGCTATAATTTGATAAATTCATAGTATTTTTCATTGACGACATTTTGATCTACTCAAAGAGAGAGGAAGAACATGCCGAACATCTGAAGATTGTTTTGGAGGCACTACGAAAGGAGGAGATGTATGCAAAGTTTTCAAAATGTGAATTTTGGATGAAGAAGGTTCAATTCTTAGGCCATGTGGTGGACAAAAATTTAATCTCAGTAGACCCCAAAAAGGTCGAAGTAGTAAGTAGTTGGGAACAATTAAGAACGCCGACAGAGGTGATAAGTTTCTTTGGGTTAGCTGGGTACTATCGAAGATTTATCCGAGATTTTTCTAAGATAGCAACCCCATTGACTAATCTGATGAGAAAGACGGTAAAATTTGTATGGACCGACAAATGCGAAGAGAGTTTTCGAGAGTTGAAGAAGAGATTTTGCGAGGCTCCTGTATTATCCTTACCAGATGATACTGGAGGATTTGTGGTGTATAGTGATGCATCGTATAAAGGACTGGGCTATGTGCTGATGCAGCATGGCAAAGTCATTGCTTATGCATCACGACAATTAAAGGATAACAAAAAACGATACATTACTCATGACTTAGAGTTAGCGGCAGTAGTTTTTCGTTTAAAGATCTGGAGACATTATTTGTACGAAGAGAAATGTGAGATATACACGGACCACAAAAGTTTGAAATATAACTTCACACAGAAGGAGTTGAATATGCGTCAGAGAAGGTGGTTAGAGTTTCTCAAGGATTATGACTGTGAGATTCTTTATCACCCAGGGAAGACAAGCGTAGTTGCTGACGCTCTGAGCAGGAAAAGAAGGGAGAAATTGTTCCAATTAACAACTCAAGAGGAGTTAATAAGAGATATGGAGAAGTTGGAAATAGAAGTGAAGGGACCCGAGAGGTCTGAAGAGAAATTATTTGTAATGAAAGCTTGTCCGACATTGTTTGATAGAGTAAAGGAAGCGCAAGAGAAAGATGAAGAATGTGAGAAAATCATTAGAAGGATCACAGAAAATGAGGAAGAAAAATTTCAAATAGATAAAGGCGGTATTTTAATATTCGAAGGGAGAGTGTGGGTACCTGCGGTAATCGAGTTAAGAGTGGAGATTTTGTACGAAGCACACAATACGATATATTTCGTTCATCTGGGAGGCACTAAGATGTACCGAGATTTGAGGTAACATTTTTGGTGACCCACTTTGAAATGGGAAGTCGCAGAGTGTGTTAGTAGATGTTTGACTTGTCAACGCGTAAAAACAGAGCATCAGCGGGCGAGTGGGTTGCTACAACCGTTGGAAATACTAGAGTGAAAATGGGAGCATATTACGATGGATTTCGTGGTAGGACTTCCGGTCACTCAAAAAGGGTTGGATGACATTTGGGTTATCGTGGATCGACTTACAAAGACCACACATTTTCTACCGATCACGATCCGCTACAGTTTGAATCAGTTAGCGAGTCTGTACGTAAAAGAAATTGTTTCACGACATGGGGTGCCAGTATCGATTGTTTCTGACCGAGACCTACGTTTCACGTCAAAATTATGGAAAAGCTTGCAAGAGAGGATTGGAAACAGTTAAGGTTAAGTACTGCTTATCATCCTCAGACAGACAGACAAAGTGAGTGAACAATACAAATGCTAGAGGATATGCTTAGGACTTACGTGATGGACTTCAAGGGAAATTGGGACGACCACATACCCTTAGTCAAATTTGCGTATAATAATAGTTACCATGCAAGTATCGACATGTCACCATACGAAGCTCTTTATGGAAGAAAGTGCAGAATGCCATTATGTTGGGATGAAGTCAGAGAATGTAGAATACTCGGACTAGAGTTAGTACAACAAACCTCGGACGTGGTGACAGTAATAAGGGCCAGACTAGTGGTAGCTCAAGATCGCCAGAAAAAGTTTGCAGATTTGTATCGGTGAGACCGAGATTTTGAAATCGGCAATTTTGTATTCCTGAAGGTATCTCCATGGAAGGAAAACATCCGTTTTGTCAAAAAAGGGAAACTGAGTCCAAGATTCATAGGATCGTTCGAGATACTCAAGCGAGTGGGCGAAGTAGCGTACAAAGTTGCACTACCACCTGAGTTGGAGCACATCCATAACGTGTTTCACATATTCGTGTTGCGTCCGTACAAGCCTGACTACAAGCACGTGATTTATTATGAACCCATTCAAGTAGAGAAGAACTTAGCGTACGAAGAGATTCCTATCCAAAATATTGATAGGAAAGAGCAAACCTTTAGAAATTAAGTTTTTTTTTCTTTAAAAGTGCTTTAGTGTAACCACGATGTTGAGGAGGCAACATGGGAGTTAGAAGATTGGATGATGAGGGATTATCCCCATCAATTTGTGTAACCTTGTAGCAATTCCGGGATGAAATATTTATAAGGGGGGGGGGAGGATGTAATACCCGAGAATTTCCATGTATTATAAAATGAATATATTAATGGAAATAATATTTTTGTAAATATAAGTATTATTGATTTATGAGTTGGTTAATGAAATTGATTCGTATTAGATCAATGTGTATGAGAAGTATAAAATGTCTTGTGTGGCATAATGCGAAATGAGAAAATTCATTAAGCGAATTAAAACGAGAATTAAGAAGATTAATCGTGTTAATCATGTGAATTCGTATAAGAAATTAATACGCTCGTAGACTTGTAGTAATACTATTGTGAACATTAATTCATGTCGTATAAACGAGTTAGCGATGAAGATTGGCACGGGCTTAAGCTAAACCAGTCTTGGCACTGTCAGGGAACGGCGCAGCTGCGCCGTCCCAGCATTACAAACTGGCACAGCTGCGCCAGTGGTCAGTTGGAGAAAAATTAATTCTTCTATCTTGGAAAATTAAATGGACAATTATGTGGTGTGTGTGACATTAATAAACCATGAAATAAAGTGCGCAATTAAGTAATATTAATTGTTAATGATTGTGGTAGAATATTGAATTTTTAGTAATTAACTAATAATGTGTGATTATTATTATTTGCAATATATCTATAAATATAATAAGAATTATATTGATAGTTAATGGTTATGGAAATCCATAATTTCATCAATAATAAATGGATTAATTAATATTGGTGGTAATTAATTAACAAAGTGAATAAATTATTTAATTGACATAAATAAGTAAGTTATTAATATAGTAATATTATATTGAGAGTTATGTGCATGTGAGCCATAATTAATCTATACTATATAGTGTAGTATGACATTAAGTGACTATATATTAAGTTTTATGAGTGAAGCTGTAGGGCCCCCAAATCCGGGTATCTTCCAACCCTACAGATGGGGCTATACTGTACAACATTCATACATTCATTCAATTGAAAAGTCTCAAAGAACGAACATAACTTCTATATATTTAAAGTAATATTTACATTTTCCAGATTCTATACCCATTACAAAGGTTCTTTGTCATAATATTAGTTACATTACAACAATAAACCTATACTATTACAAGACAGCTCAGTACCTTAGCTTTTCCCTTATCCTTTTTTCGATCCTTTGATGTTCAGTCTTAACTGCATTTATATGATTCAAGCAAGAGTGAGCATGACTAGCTCAGCAAGTATAACAATTTAATAACAACATGCTTGATACATACAAATCGTATATCTTCAATAACTGAACAATAGTTATGAAGGTACTATTGATAATTCAAAATAGTACTTCATCTTTCTTTCAAAATGTTTCACAATAATAACAATATTCAGTAAGACATTCACTCTAGTCAAAGACCTCGAGTATTCATTCTTTATTAGAAAAGGACAACCCGGAAGAAAGTTCGTAAGCCTGTTATTACTTACGAGCACTTCTAGGTGATTAGCCTATTGTACTCTATGTTGATCAACACTACATCCATTAAACGTATGCACGTTTAAGCATTTTGCAACCTCACGTGCCTGTCGTTTTACCGACAAAATATTTCAGTCTTCTTTTGAAAACCATATCAAGTAGTTGACAAAAGATAGCAACATTTGATAATAAATGAATAGATTATCAATACATCAAGTCTAGCCAAAGGAATTGGCTTTAACTTCAACATACTTCAATTCATGTGAAAGAATACATGAACTTCAAAAACTTGTTCAGATTGAACTGTGACAAGAGTTAGAATACTTGCCTTTAGCGTCTGCTACGGTATATTAACTTTTTGTTCAAGTCGTTTAAGTCTCTATAGTACATGATCACATAATGCCTTACATTAGGTCTCATATAATCAAGTATGTATATGACTATATTGTATCCTTCATCTCAATCTAAGAGTGTATTAGATTCAGTTAATATTCGTTCCGGTTTATCATTATCATTGCATTATATTAGACTAGGTTATCTCAACCTTTATATAACATCCTTAAGGTTTAACAAAGTTTAAACAATGTTACATTACATTCCTTAAGTTGTGTTTACTTTTAAATCCATTAGCTTTCTTTTCTTTGTACTTAGAAACCTTCATTACTATCTTTGTTATGAGACTTGCGCTGCAGCGCCAGCTTTATACTTACATCTCGCGCTATGGCGCGAGCTTATAGTAGCATTGTCTCGGACTTGGAGCTGTGGCGCGAGCTCTTACTTAATGGGCCGCGCTGCGGCACCACTCTCCAGAAGATTTTCGTACTGTACATGGTGCTGCGGTGCCACAAATTGTACTATGGTTCGCATTGCGGCGAACTCTTGCAGTGTACTCAGACACTGTTACACGCTGTGGTGCGACTCATTTTGCCTAGGGTTGGCGCCGCTGCGCCCTCTGTGCACCAGAAAACAATTTCAGTTTGTGAATTTTGTGAACTTCCCGGACGCATAACTTCTTCGTTATAAGTCTGAATTGGCTCGTTCAAAAGCCTACGGTTCACAAATTACATAATCTACATGTTCATGCAGTAATTTTATCTATTTGACTTCGTTTGCTAAAAATTCACCTATTGGTTCATTTTTAATGAAAACGATAAACGTTCGTGAACGTTCAATGCTCGTTTCTTCGTTCTAAGTCGGAATCCGGTCATTTTTGAGTCCGCAACTCTTAATGACAAATATGACTTGTCTCTATTGGAAAACAATGGTTCCATGATAAAATGCAAAATTTGACTTCTATTCCGAGAATTTTACGAATTCGACGATTATCGTCCAATCGTGCAATTTCCGGTGAATCTTCCTTCTTATGATTTGTTCAACATTACAAATGAATTCCATTCATCATGTGAACATTTTAACATACTTATTACAATAACCTATATCCATTGTTGGATTTTTGACTTATTCTTCGTGAGCTTATAACTTGTCAATTTATAAACTACGTAAGATTTGATTATTCATTACTTATGACAATTAAAGTTTCTTAATTATCATACTTTACATGTTCTTCACATGTAACTTTACTTATATATATATATATGATACATATAATCATATAAGTTCTTAATTCACTTCTCTTAATAAACTCATTAGAAGTTCATATTTTCATATTTAACATTCAAGGTTAACTTATAATAAGTTTATAACTTTTATAAGTTCAAATGACTTATTGCCAACTTATGTGGCTTAAGTTCATGACTTACACATTCTTCTTACTTCTTATTATTCATGTTTCTTAATCCATCTTTTCTTATCAACCTATCATAGT
The DNA here is from genome assembly GCA_020205505.1 of Panax japonicus. Lineage (NCBI taxonomy): Eukaryota > Viridiplantae > Streptophyta > Magnoliopsida > Apiales > Araliaceae > Panax > Panax japonicus. Next base: position 18,707,881 of record CM035107.1, on the reverse strand, counting down.
AGAGATAGAAGATAATGGAGAAGAAGTCTTGCTTTTGTGTAGTCTTGGTAAGGTAGCTTTCTTTTTCTTCTTACTTATGGAATGACTTATTGGTAGCTTATTCTCTCTAACACTGAAGCACTTGCAATATGTTGGATTATTTGAACAAGGGTTAAATGGCTTGTAAGCCTCCTATATTTATAGAAGTTGCAAAGCTATGGTAGTTTGGTCTTTAAATCATCCCACCACCTTACTATTCATTACTTGGCTAACACAAAACCTTATCCTATGCTTGGCCATTACTCATTTAACTTGGTCATTACTCTTAATACTTGGTCATTACTCTTAATACTTGATCATTACATTAACTTGATCACCACATATTACCCATGTTAATATGGTTTGCCCCATGGGTCAACCAATTCATTTCAATCTAGCTTGGGCTTGGACAAACTACCTTTTTGGGATTTGCATTAATAAACACTAATTGGTTCATTAATTTATGATTGGGCCTTAACATTGTAATCTACTTGGACTTGAATATAATTGATAACTAATCTTCCAAGTCCATTAACATTACTTAATACATATACATATAGTTTATGTATTATTTTCGTAATCTAATTCATATAGGATTTATATACGATATTTCATCCTTCACACAAACTCTTATAATACTTCGTATTATACTTGTTTTCATTACTTTGTACAATACCTAGGTGTCATACCATTATTAATTATTCATTACTACTTTGCATTCCTTAATGTTTATAAATTAAGTCCGCAACCGAAATATTAAATTTTTCATAACTAGATTTTTATTACATAATCCATCTTACCTTGTTATTCCATCATTATGTATTTCTCGGAAATTCAAAAATATATCCCGAGCAAATACCCATTAATAGTGTTTTTCAGAAAATCTCTCGAAAAACTTTTATTTTCGTCTTAGAAATTCAAACACTTTAATTCATCCACGTAGCTCAAATACTACGACATTCTAACATCAATAGGTTATACAATGACAATCATCTTGATAACACATAGAATAGAATTTTATTATTATTTAATTTAATAAAATCATTTTACAATAAGATTCGAATTTCTCGGTCGTTACAGAAGCAATGTGATTATGCACATTGAAACTATATATATATATATATATATATATATATATATATATATATATATATATCATGAAATATGTAAGTAGACATATACATGTGAGTAGACTTTAAAATAGAATGTACATGGATTATATGTATATTACATAGCACCTACTAACTAGAAATGATTAGTCAAATGGTGACATTAGGTTATATTATATGGTTGATATAGCATAAGAGTAAAAATGTGTACAAGTGTGTAGACTAAGTGTTGCTAAGAATTTCTTTTGTCCCAAAATGAGTGGCACAAGGACATGAACAGTGACTACATGCTATAATACATATGTTTTCAAAAGGCTAAGCCTATTTCTTCCAAGCTTCTAGCTAACGATTATGGCGGGGAGTGGTGCTCATGATGTAAACCAACCACTAATCACCAACTCCTCCATAACCTTCATGCAATCCTACATTCCATGGGTTTGATTCAATGGAAAAATGTAATGTCTGGTTTTTATTCTTCTATAAATAGCAGTTATGCTTCTTCATTTCTTGTTGCTCAAAATTGTCTGATAAATTTCTAAGTAGTAGAGTGAGAGCATTCTAAGAGCTTGAGAGTTCAGTTAGAGCAAGTTCATTGCACATTATGAAGGTATAATTCCATTCCTTGCTTTCCATTTCCATTTTTGTAAACAGAGTTTTAAGTTCTTGAAATTCAAACTTTTGATTATGTGGAATTGGATGTTATTGAGGGTGGGTAATGTTCATATAGTTGTTATATGGCCATATGAAAATGTTTAAACTGTTATAAGAATGTCTAGAAATGATTTCGTGAGTAATTTTTGTGTCTGGGCTAAACAGTTGCCGAGGTTTACTATTCCTGGCTCGAACCAGGTACATCGCAGCTACGCCGGCCTCTGAATTTTGTTTTGAGTTCTGTTTTGAAACCTGTTATACTAACATGACTTATGATAGCATACATGCATATGTAAGGAGTATATATAGAGATGTGGACCTAATGTGAACATGTTAGACTAGCTTAACATGATTAAAGAAGATGTGTAGCTTAAAATGGATTTATGACTTTAGAAACGAACTTAATATGTATGTATGCCATGTATGTATACTGATTTTTGAAAGCATGTTAATATAACTTAGAAGTACATGAATAAACCATTTGCTTGTGTTGATGTGATTAGTAAAGAAACATGAGCATGTTGAACCTACTAGTAAGGTTTGATTGTGAATATTGTCAAACTACCTTGAGGACTAGAATTTGACAATTGTGATCATGTTTGGTGACACTCTTAGACTCATTCTTGTAGCATAATCGTAAATATACCATGCTTGTGTATCACATTTCAAGAAAAGCATGAACGAAGTATATCTCCAACTAAAACAGTGTTAATTTCACACATGTGTTATGAATACTCACAAGAATATCTAATTTGAGTGTTATAACTATCTTGTATGTCTATAGAGTAAGCATGACAGACTTAGTTATTGTATGACGTGTCAAGCTTTAAAATTCCATAGAAAGTTATAAATTAATGAACTTGTAAAAATGAGTACAAGAATGGTAATATGGTATGTGAAATCTTTTAGCATGCATGTTAAACTATAAGTATAATGGTATGTTAGAATGGGGCAGAAACTGCAAGGCAACAGCCCAGTCCTGGTCTGGCCAGGGGACAGCGCAACTGCGCCGTCCCTAAGCCTAGACAGGGCATAGCTGCGCCGTGCAACAATCACAATTGAGTTCTGTTTTTTACTGATGTTTGACGCATGCCTATATGATGTCTTTAACTTGTAATATATGACTAATATGCTATGTAAAGTGTTGAGGAACATGCTATGCGATGTAAATAGAGATTAAATTGGATTTTTGAATGATAACTCCAAGAGGAGGTTTGCATGATATCAAAACAAAGATACATGGGTTAAACTTATGATGACTTATAAACTGATTTTGTACCATATGTGAATACTTTTGTCATGACAAGCTTGATTAAAGACTGGGATAGCTAACAAACACCTTGAACATATAATACGTTATGAATAGGATTCAAAATTGTTGATTTCTTAATGAGGATAAACTACGCGTAAGGTAAGTATCTGAACCCTACTTTACCTTGTGCAAGTATTCTAAACTCTTACATTACCTTATTCAAGCGAATATCGTAAACTTATCTCTTTGAATGAAAGTTACCCTACTTATTCGTTCACTTGAGCTCGTTTGTTAAATTCTTGAGAATAACTATTATTCATGTGAACTTAGTATTATTCTTGAATATTGCGAACGTATCTATGCCATTTGAGTCGGCTAGATTATATGCATGTTTATAAAACTGTCCAAACCAATTGATTGGTGCAAAAATCTTGAAAACTGAGTTGAACAACCCTTAAGGTAAGGGGATTGTATGTTGTTGGAAACCCCAACACATGAGTATATTATTATCGTGGTGTTATGCATAACTTAAAGTATTGTAGACTGATCATCTATAGTACTTGATTCTTTGGGTTATCAGTTTAATATTGGTAATTCTAGTATATGTTCAATAGTCCTTAATGACTGCTCAGTATAAATTGTGATCCCAAAGGATACCTTGATAGCCTTTGAATTCATATATATCGGTAGATTATATTAAATTATTGATCTTATTCCAAGGATTGTTGATATTCATTATTTGTGATATTATTCTGAAACTCTGAACTATCTTAGAGATGATACTTCGATATTTCAAATGCGTGTTATAAGACAGTTTACCCTTGTTGTATATTACTTGCTAGGCAATTTGTGCTCATTCTTGCTTATTTAAAATCTTTGAGTTAAGGCGGAACATGTAGATGTCTCTGGGAAGGATAATGGCAAGGGCAAGGCTACCGACTAGCTTGTCCCTTTTATGTTTAAAACTATTATGTTGTATTAAGACTGTTGGCAGACTATGTTTAAACTTAAGTAGGATGATGTATTAAGTCTTTATTCGATATTATTATGTAATCTATTAAGTACTGTAGGTTGCGAGACTTGGGGGAATAATTATAATAAATCATTGTATATTATTCTAAATTAGATCTTTTGTTGCGAATGTATGATTTTAGTTATTATGGTGTTACCATGAGCACGTGATTAACCGAATTCGAGTGACCAAGTGGCGGTTAGAATTTGGGGGCGTCACAGCCATGAATTTGGTTTATGGTTGTAGTATTACATTAGTACTACAACTCTATCACCATTACAAGTCCAGAAATTAACTAGAACATAGGATTAAAACAGGTCAAACTAGGTACCTTGTAGTCTGACATGGGTTTCTGGGTTTGATGAAGAACAGCCCACGAACACCTTTAGCCACAATTTTGTCGCCTAATGCACCTTTAGCGGCACTTAAATTCAGAAATTACTTAATAAATAGAAAAAATAGTTTTTAATTATTAAAAATACAAAATAAATTTCTAAAAAATATTTTAAAGTCCAAAAATTACTTTTTAATTATTTAGAGTATATTTAATAAATATTTAATATTTTTGGAATAATGATGGTATTTAATTTATTTAATTATAATATTAAATAAATTATTTAAAAATAAATTTAATGCATGAAAAATCATGAAAAATTATATTATGGTATAAGAAAATATTTTAAGTTATTTTTAGTGACTTTTAATATTTTATGATGAATTTAATTAATTAATTAATTAATTTACTAAATATATTAAATAAATTATAGAAAAATAGAATTAATGATTTAAACATCATATTAAAATGATTTAAGTGTTATAAAAATATTTGAAGTTATAACATATAACTTTTGATGTTTTGTCATGAAACTATTAATTTTTTAATATTAATAGCAATTATCGGATAATGGATTTAACGGTTTAAAAATCATATAAATATGATTATAAGTTATTAAAAATACCTTGATATATTATAATATTATGTTATGATTTTCAATAATATTTAATAGTAAATAAATATTAATGATAATGGAATTAAGGGTATTTAATTATATAAATACGATATAAGTGATTGAAAAATTATGATAAATATTAATAATTATTTAAAAATTATTATGAGCTTACGAAAAATATTTCGACGGTTAATAAATTATCTTAGATAATGGTTAAGTGTTTAGACAGGGTTTAATTGAACTTAAACTCGATATTTATCCGACTAGACCGTTAGAATGTTAGAATTGTACCTTACTCGACTTAGACTGTAAAAGTTTGACTGGAGGATAGGTCGTATGTGTGTTATAGATGGATAGGGTTATGTGATAATGTGTTTAGGTTATTTTATATTGTGATGATATTATTCTAACTTATAGATCGATATTATTACTATTAGGTCTTCAGACAAAGGTTATTAAATTGCGTAACGGAAATCAACGATTTAGGCAAGTTTTTTTTAACTCAACTTTGAGTTGTTTATTCAAATATAACTTATGGTTAATCATTGTTGATTGCCATGTCTAAGAATTATTTAATTGCACTCTGTGCGTATTGCATGTGTTCATTAGGTATGAAAGGCTGATCACCTTCATTATCATTCGGTCCAGATATATTTGTTAATGTTAAATGCTTGTTTAGTCATGAAATTTGTTCATGCTAATTCACAACTATATTGTTGAATTATAACCAACTTATTATTCAAATTCTTTTAATCATAATATATCCTTAAATGAACTTATACTTGCTGGGGAAATTCATTGCTCACCCTTGCTATATCATGATAAACATTACAGATTTTGACGAATACGTCGGATACAAGGAAAGGTCAAAGACAGTTCCAGCTTTAGTATTTGTGTGCAGTTAGATTTGTAACAGTATTATATATTAATGGTATTTTAAGTCAAATAAGTTATGAATTGTGTATTAAGTTAAGGTTACTCGACCTTGGAGAATAGTGTGTAAATGTATTATATAAGCAATTTATGTTTATATCTTCTGCAATAGTTATAGAATGATTGTACTAGATCCTTGGTGATTTGGGACCCAGATTTGGGGCTCTCACATCCATTGTGTGCGAATTATTAGTGTTAGTGGAAATTGACATCTATTCTGATAATAATTGATGTCTGGAGGTTATATTGACTAATCGGATAATTAATCGGATATATAAGCAATTAATTTCTTTTAATTCATATACTTATAACTATTTGTTCTCATGTGTGTACTATTGATTCACATGCATGTACTATTAGTGGAGGTGGTGCAAGATTGATAATACTTGCATGACTAAATTAAAAATGGAGGTATAGATGAAGGTACTATACTATAATTTTTTTTTCACATGATTGTACTATTGATTCACAAGATGTACTATTAGGGGAGGTGGTGCAAGTTTGATAATACTTGCAGGACTAAATTAAAAATGAAGGAAAAGATTAAGGTATTATACTGTAATATTTCGAGCCCCAAAACGTGCAATTATCGAAACTACATTTTCCTATAAATAGAAGCTCATTCTTCTTTCATTCTCACTAATTCACTAAGACTCACAAGAGCATTTATAGAAAGAGAAGCTATAGAGAGAGAAAGTCGAAGAGAAGTCTGCTACCTCACTATTCCAGTATCAAGTCTTCTTCTAAGGTAAGGGATATTATTTTGTTTAGTATTCATAGGAATAATATTTTCTTCCATACTCGGTAGTGTGAGTAATATTATTTCGTCTTGTATTCCTGATCATACCCTCATTTTGTTAAAGTATTGCTTCTATACTCCGTGAAATTAGTAGAATATCCTTGAAATTTGCGCTTCATCTAGTATCGTTTCACAAGGATATTTTCTGCACATTCTTGTTAAATTTTAAAATTTTCATGCCGGAATACTGTCCATGAGTAGTAATTATTTTTACGGTACTATTTAAAAAGTACTATTCACGAGATAATATTCATAAATTACTATTTACGGGGTACTATTCACAAAGTACTATTCACGAGTACTATTCACAAAGTACTATTCACGGGGTACTATTCCCAAAGTACTATTCTAGGGATACTATTCACTCGGGTACTATTCACCCGAGGGATTATTCATTACAAAGATTGATTTCTTTGCTGTCTAAATCATTTTTGATACAATATTATTCTTGAATTTTACTCCACAAAGCAGTATCATGTTGACAATTTGGACATTATTGAATTCTGGATAAATTAAGTTATAAATCTTTAAAAATTTATCATTTGTTTTATTTTAATTGAATTATTATATCATTGTCATCATCCTCATGCTTATATTGTTATAAAAGTCATATGTGGCTTACGTGAATAGATGTACTATTGATTGGTATGATTATGACTAGGGATTATTCGGTATAATCATGACTGTAATGTTACAAATGATGTGGTAAAAATCGTCATTGGCCTGTAGTGCATTGATGGACAGTTGTTGGTATGATTATAACTAGAGATTATTCGGTATAATCATAACCATTGATGATTACATGAATATCCTTGGCCCGTAGTTTAGGGACGATTCGATGATGTGGTTTATTTATTAAGCTGAGTCTCAGCGATAAAATTGATGATAAACTTTTTAAGTCATAGAAGATAGTAGATATCATGCTCTACTTTACTCTTCTAATAGATTGCTTGTTACGATGCAGTTAAACTTGATGTTTATTATATTTTATCATTTTAACACTATTGAAGGCTAACAATAATTTATTCTGCATTATCTTAGTTATAATATTTCTTACTGGGCTAGTTGAGCTCACCCTTTGTTTTCATTGTTCTCTTCAGGAAATGAGAATATAGCTTGGACTAGTCAGGGAACGGAGTGATGATCCAGATGTTTGCATTAGTAGTCCTCACTATTCAGTGAAATAGTGTGATAATAAATGTATTGAGGACTCCATTTGAGTTTGAATACTGTCTAGAAGAAAATATTCGTACTAAAACTCTCAGCTTATGTTTTGTCGTATTTTACATGACAGTTGTATAATTAAGTTATATTTAGAATTTTGTACCATGTATTTGGTGACTCAGAATGGGTGATGTATACCTATTTTGGGGGCATCACAAAAACTGTCAAAACTATATGAGGCTCAGGGTCGGCGCCGCAGCGCCACCCCAAGCTTTAATCACTCGCGCCGCAGCACCGGGTCGAGAGCATGGACACTATAGACTCGCGATATAGCGCCACTCATACATAGGAGTCTCGCACCACAAGGTCGAGACCAAGAATTTGGTACTGTTAGTTGGCCCCCAGCGCCAATGGTAGGCATGGGGCCGGCGCCGCAGCATCGAGTCAGGGGAAAAGTTAGACTTGTTAGTTTTTGAACCCAATTATTGTAAGACAATTATGGGGAAAGTGTATATACTTAATTTACATGCTAAGACCATTCCTATGTTATATATAATGATGACCTTAAGAATTGAATATGGATTGTAAGTAATGAAACGATGAACAATAATAAGCCGTAAAGGCGGATAAATACTTGAAACAAGTTTTATTAATGAAATAAATTCGGTTAAGTTATAGAAGAGAAAGAAGTTGGTAATAACAATGTGATTAGATTGTTTGGTAGCTAATTACAGTGTGCTATATGAATATATCATGTAGATACTGTAAAGATCGAGAACTGTTTAATATTAATTTGAAGAGGCTTGAAGGCAAGTTTTCTTAACGCTTGTGTAATCTTTGTGTTAGGCAAGTTTTCTATGATTAATGTTATGAAATGCATGAATGGTTTAAACAAAATGGTCGTTGCCTGATTTAACTCGGCTAGACTAATCTTGAAGAGCTGACTGATTTATTTACTAGTCTTTCAATATAGAATTGATAATGTTATCCTACACCAATTGTTTGGTACGGGTTCAAGGTAAGCATGAGTATGAATAAACAAATGTATTTTACATCGATTATTCATTGGGCACACAAGGTTGCCAAAACTTAAACGTGAATACGTTTAACGGGTGAATGATGATCAACATAGAGTACTATAGGCTGATCACTTAGAAGTGCTCGTAAGATATATCGGACGTACGGTCTTAGTTCCGGGTTGTCCTTTTTTATGAATGAAAACTAAAGAGAATGTTCATGGTCTTTCAACCTACTCAGAATTCCTAAGTTCCTATAAGTGCTTCGGAATTGTTTATGAGAAAGAAAAATGTTATACAATGTTTCATAATGTTGACTTATGTCATACTCCATGTTTTGACGATGACCATATTATTCCTCTAATCATGCTCTATAAAATTTCAAGGAAAGATATGGCATTACAGGAACATCAATGAGGAAAATACAAAGACGAGAAATCTTTGAAGAATGAAAGGCAAATGGAGTCCTAGGAAAAATATGTAAGATCTTAGCATTTATTACTTTCCAATACAAGGCTCTATGGCGTGTGCATTACATATATATTTGTGCTCACCTATCCGGTGCTAAATACTGATACACTAAGCTCATGATATGAATGGCTTTAACTCGCTCACCATAACTTAAGGAATCTAATTTTGTTAAACCATATATGGTAGCTTGGGGTAAATGGTTCATTGAATAAAATAGTGTAAATTATGCAACCCAAATTCATGGTAAAAACAAATATGGTATATCATGAATCATGCTTCATAATTGTGCTCCTTGATCTAAGGAATCTATTGGTTATTCCCACTGGCCCAATCTATTGTAAGTTATATGGAAATTAGTAAGTGGATAACTTATGGTAACAAATATATTGACTTCCAGCAATTAAGTGAATGATATATAGTGGAAAGCTGTAAGAGATATGATCTTCCACGTGATGAATAAATCAACCTGGCCTAAAATCACAGTTATTGCGTGATATCTCAAATCACGAACAAACAGGATTTCTCGGTGAATATATGTCAAATTAATGAATTGAGCATATCATGATTGACGTGTTAATTGCAAGATTTATGCACTGTGTTGCAAACGTTCATATCACAGTAGTGCGTCTTAGCAACGATAATATATTTTGGTTGCCTATAAAATAGCCGAGTCCATTAATAAGAATAAACAAGAAGTACATACTGAAACTACTCACATATATACGACGAATTTGTGTTTCTTCTACTGTTGATTGCGATTTAAGAAGCTACCACTGAGGTGATTTTGTAGTAAATATTATGGTAGTACTTTTCTTGCATATCATTACATACTAGAGCCTTGAATTGGTAAGTGATACATTGCTTGATCATTAGACCTCTATTGTGTATTTTATATTTTCTCATACAAATCAACATTCTCTAAATTTTGATCCGGTTTGGGTAATTGTATTGTTACAATCAAGTTTGAAGAAAGCATAAGTGTTTGAGGGTGCATAGGTGCACAAGGAGCAAAGGTGCTCAAGTGGTTGGAACTTGTATTTTAATTGGAAAAGTTTAATAAAAGTGAGTCTCCAATACTAGTTGGTATTGGACGTGGATGAGGCTACTATTATAGAGGGTAGTAGTTGAACCACGTAAAAATTTCGGTGTTTATATGATTGCATTTTGTGCTACATTATTCTGCTAACTATCTAGCAGCCTGCATTCCATATCCATTAATAAGACCAAACTAATTCAGTAAATTGTTTTCTCATAATCATATTCTGAAAAAGTTAAGTCTTGGAATTATACGTTTTGGAAAGTGATACATTAATTCAATATCTTGTCTTAACATTTCAATTAACAAAGATATAGAATCCAGCTTACTGCATCGAATATCCGAAGGAATTTTTAGTTAATCAAAAGTTGGACATAGTTTGTTCCTACACTTATTCAACCCCCCTGCCCTTCTAATTATGCCTACTTAAATTTCATTTGGTATCAGGGCTTGGCTCTACTTATCTTGGTTTTAAAGGTGACTTTTAGGGAAAGATTCTGACATGACACAATTTGGAAACGATCATCAAGAAGGTCAATCAACTAACCGACCTCCATTACTCTTTGGAACAAAGAACTACAATTTCGAGAAACTTCAAATTAGGATCTATCTTAAGCAAGACCCATGGTAATGGTGAATGGTAGAGAATGGACCAGTAATTCCAAGGAAAGATGATGGCACTCCAAAAACTCTACTCTAGATGGACTCAACCGAAACCTACATGGTTTCATACGATTCAAAGGCAATGAACACTCTTCTTAGCGGCATGGTGCAATCCGAAATAGATAACGTCTCTTCATGCAACACATCAAAGGAGATATGGGATACCCTAGTGGTGAGTCACGAAGGAACTTCCAAAGTATAGGAAGTTAGGCAAAGTAAGCTAATGCATGACTACGAAATGTTCAAACTGGAAAAAGACAAAACAATCAAAATGGCTCAAGCACGATTCTTAGTACTTAAAAATTCCTTGAAGCTGCTCGACAAGTAAATTCCACAAAGTGAAATCAATCGTAAGCTACTTTAGGCTATGCCCAAAAGGTTTGCATCTAAAATTACTACTTATCAAGATTATGTTAATATTTCTTCTATGGATATATGTTAACTCTCGTTGGTGAACTAGAAGAATATGAACACCAATTAAAAAGATATGATGACGAGGAAGAAGTTCCTCGAAAGAAAGTGCTAGCTCTAAATACAAGAATTGAAAAAGAACTTGAAAACAACTCGGATGATGAAATAGCTATGATCTTAAGGAGACTCAAGGGACTACTTCAGAGAAAGAATAAAAGGAGGAATACATTCAATTTAAAGTAATTCAAAGCTAAACAATCCGAAGAAACTTGTTTTGAATGCGGACGACTAGGCCACTTCAAGAAGGACTGCTTCCAGCTGAAAAACAAAGGGAAGCAAGGCAACAAAGTGTTCAAAAAGAATAAAGCCTTCTTAACATGGAGTGACGATGAATAATCTGATGTGGAAATAAATGCAAACGATGAACTGGCTCAAATATGCTTCATGGGACTTGATGGTAAGTGAATCTAGTGAGGTATCCTTTTCTGATATTAGTATTTTGAAAAAAGAAAATGAAAGGCTAAAAGAAAAAATTATGTACTTAAAAGATCTAGTAAACACACTAATGGGCGAAGTTAAGTCATTATTAGATGAAAAGAAGGAATTAGAAAAAGTAACACATACAAATGAAGAAAAAGTATTAGTTGCGAAAATTGATTACTTAGATAATTACAATAAAATACTTTTCAACAAAGTAAAATAGTTAAATAATGAAGTTAAAAAATTGACAAACGAAATAAAAATGAGAGATGTATGCATTGATGTCTTTAGTGATGAATTATGTAATAAAACACCTCCAACTAATGAACTTCAAAAGGAAATAGAATCACTAAACCTATCTCTAGCTAAATTTGATCATGATGAAGAGAATCTAAATGTCATGTTAGGGAAACAAAGACCCAGTTATGATAAACAAGGAATTGGCTATATTCCAGTATATAGAAAAGAAGATGAAATGCTTAAATCTAAATCATCATTTAAATTAAATTACTGTACACCTTTCACTACTAGCTAAAATTGTGGCACTAAAGGTTATCTAGAAATAAATTGTTCAAAGAAGAAAAATAACAATCGAAGTAAAATAATATGGATAATGAAAAAGGATTTGATTTCAACTAACACAAGTGGACCCAAAAAGATATGGGTACCAAAAAGATAAACTGCATTTTTCTTAAATAGGTGTGTTTCAAGGCAAAAATGTCATCTCAAAAGTGGATCCTTTATAGTGGATGCTCACGCCACATGACGGGTGACAAATCTAAGTTTGTGGAGCTAAATAGCAAAAAGAAACATGGAACTGTCACGTTCGGTGATGACCGATAATTCGAAATAATCAGGAAATGTAAAATCGGAAATGGTAAGGTTAACATTAATAATGTTCATCTTGTTAATGGTCTAGAATTCAATCTTATCAGTGTCAGTCAATTAATGGATAATGGACATTGAGAAAATTTTGATAAAGATAAATGTACAATTTCACATGGTACTAATAATGCTACTTTAGTTGCCCAAAGAGAAGGAAATATATATACTCTTGATTTTTGAGCAACATGAGGAATAATTATGTCTTGCAACTATTCAAGATGAAGCAAATCCATGGCATAGAAGAATGGAACATGTTCATATGGACCTAATAAAAAAAGTTATCATCAAAGAATCTAGTGAAAAGATTAGCCAAAATGAACTTTGAGAAGAAAGGTATATGTGATCCCTGTCAACTTGGAAAACAAGTAAGAACATCATTCACAGCCAAGAACATGGTATCGACTTCTTCTCCCTTACAATTACTCCATCTTGATTTATTTAGACGTGAAAGGCATGCTAGTTTAAATGGTAAATTTTACGCATTTATGATAGTTAATGATTTTTCTAGATACACATGGGTACTATTTCTTAGAACAAACGATGAGGAATTTAACAAATTTGAAAAGTTGATTAGAAACATTGAAACAAAATATAGTCTTAATCTTATAAAAATTAGAAGTGATCATGGTAATGAATTTCAAAAGGATTTTATTATATTTTGTAATCAAAAAGGATTTACTCATGAATTCTTAACACGTAGAACTCCCTAACAAAATGGCGTGATAGAAAGAAAGAATCGAACATTACAAGAAACATCTAGAACCCTAATTAAAGAAAGTAAACTTCCAAAGAAATTTTGGGCTGAGGTTGTAAACACATCATGTTATGTACTAAATAGAGTGTTAATCCGTCCAGATATTTTGAAAACAGCATATGAATTATGAAATAATCAACTTCTTAATATAAGCTATTTCAAAGTATTTGGATCTAAATGTTTTATTCTTGACACTAGTGGGAACTTGGCAAGTTTGATGCTAGATCATATTAGGGAATATTCATTTGCTACTATCAAAATAGTAAAACATATCGCATTTATAATGTGCAAAAGATTTTTATCAATGAATCTATACATATCAAATTGAATGAATCTAACCATGATATTCTAAAAGAAAGAGATAAAGATGAAGGAAATTTAGGGACTGCTGCAAATCCAGCTTACCACATAAAGAAAAACAGCAAGACTATTGAACCTATCCAGCAAGATGGATTAGAAGAACATCAGGTCTAGGAACCTATCCAGCAAGCTGAATAGGAAAATCAGGAACCTATCCAGCAAGCTGAATTAAACAAACAACAAGACCATGATTCAGAAAATACTGAAAAAGTGATCCATGACATTCAACTTCCAAAATCAGCAAGATACATCAAAAATCATCCTCCCGATAACATCATTGGGAACATAAATGAAGGAGTTACTACAAGAAGAAAAGCACAAAATATGTGTGCTTTTTCAGTATTTCTATCCCAGATTGAGCCAAAGAAAGCCAAAGAAACCATACTTGATAAAAATTGGCTTCTAGCAATGCAAGAAGAGCTACAACAATTCGAAAGATGCCAAGTTTGTGAGCTGATTCCTCCTCCAAAAGATGTATCCATTATTGGAACTAAATGGGTATTCAAAAACAAACTTGACGAGTACGGAACTATTACAAGAAACAAAGCTAGATTAGTAGGTCAAGGGTATAATCAGCAAGAAGGAATAGACTATGAAGAAACATTTGCCCCTGTAGCCAAATTGGAATCTATTAGAATATTATTAGCATTTGCTTGTTTCAGAAAGTTCAAACTATACCAAATGGACATCAAAAGCACCTTCCTCAACGAATACATAAACGAAAAAGTATACGTAAAATAGCCTCCTCGATTTGAGTATGACAAGTTCCCACATTACGTGTACAAACTAAAGAAGGCACTAAATGGACTCAAACAAGCTCCAAGAGCTTGGTATGAGAGATTAAGTAAGTACCTCCTATCGAATGGCTTCATAAGAGGTAAAATTGACTCTACTTTATTTATTAAACGCCAAAATAAAGATATCATTATTGTACAAATATATGTAGACAATATAATATTTGGTGCTATTAATAACTTTCTTTATGAGTGGTTCTCAAAATGCATACATAAGGAGTTTGATATGAGCTTAATGGGAGAACTAGATTACTTTCTAGGCCTTCAAATCAAACAAAATCAGGAAGGTATCGTCATTCATCAAACCAAGTATACAAATGAACTACTCAAGAGATTCAGCTTTGATAACTCAAATTCAAAAACCACACCAACGAGCACATCAATAAAACTCATAGCAGATGAAAAATGTATGGATGTGGAAGTAACAAAATATAGAGGTATGGTCAGATCCTTACTATATTTAACTGCCTCTAGACCTGATATAATGTATAGTGTTTGTCTATGTGCTCGCTTTCAACCAAAACCCAAAGAATCACATTTACAAACGGTTAAACGAATATTTAAATATTTGAGTGGTACCACAAATCTAGGATTATTTAAATGTTTTCAGCTAAGTATGATCAACCAGAAGGTTCAGGCAAAAACAAGGGGAAAAGAAAGTTGTTCGAATGAGTTTTATAATATTATATGTAATAGTTAAAGTTTATTAAGACAATGATATTTATTATCTATGATGTAATGAATGTTTAAAGGTCGCGTACCTGAGATTTAGAGTTTGATATATGTAAATAAAGTTTGATATTTATATTATTGTTATTATTATTAGTATTATTCCGCTCATAGAAATGGTATCGTGAAGCACCGAGTTCCGGTTTCAAGTACCTGAATTTAGGGGCGTCACAATAAGTTTATTGTTCTTTTTTTATAGCATTACAATGTGTCCCCAAGGTTTGATTATCAATGTTTTTCATAGTTCAAATCAATTTTCCACATAATTCTCTTTTTAAAACCACATTTCCTATCAAGCAATGCAACACATAATTCTTATGCCTACAAGTAATTGTGAACACTGCAGTGCAAACCTAAAGCATCTAAACAGCATCATGAATTAAATCATGTAAAATATTATATCTAAGCTCATATTATCCAAAATACTCAACAATCCTTCAAAATTCACTTTCATCATAGGTTAGACAAAATTTCCATAACGCTAGAACCGTGAGACATACAACTAAACATATACTAACACAAATAATGACACAAATAATGATGACTAAGAACAGAACAATATAAAATTCAATCATTTTCTAACACATACACATTCAAACTGTTAAACTAAACATGAAACTGTAAACTAAACATGCAAATACTATATGCACTACTGTAGTACCCCAATACCCCCAAACTTATAATATTCATTGCCTCAATGAATGAAGGTATAGGGTTAGAGAAACTCCCCTACTGCTCAGCGGCACCACCCTCGTCGGGAGGTGAATCCGGTGGTGGATATTGCATGGCGGTCCCGAACTGTGGCCACTCAAGCATGGTCCCTAGCTATGCAAACACCTCTGCCAACGATTTTGTCTGACCCGTAACAAATGCTGCAAAGTTGTCATACATCGCGTCGACCTTTCGCTTCAACCTTCAGAGCTGTTGATCCCCAATAGCAACAGTTGCTTGAGCTGATGTTCTCACTTCAGTGTCTTGTGTGGGCTGTGGTGGCGGCACTGAGGATGCGGGTTGAACTATGAAACCTTTTCCCCTCGAATGTGGTTCCCCTTCTGCCCAGTCCTCAAAATTTGTAATGGTTGCATGAGTGATATCTTGGCTTGGGTTCTATATTTGTCCATTCTCCCAATGGCATCCTTGATGGGCACACCGGCTAGCAATAACAGATTCTTGCGGAATACTCCCCGTAGTGCTCCCCCGCTTGTAATGTAACATATTTTAATGGATGAGGTGGCCCACATCAATATATTTGCTGGTGACTATTCCCCACAGAATTATAGCCCTCTCCATTGAGATTTCGTGCTGATACGATGAAGGCACGAGCGTTGCACATATAAACAAATTCCACACTTTAGCATACCGATTCAAGGCTGAAGCGGGGAAAGTTCTAGGTTTATTTGTGCCTGCCCTATAATTCCACTTTGTGCCTGAAACGCAAAAATAAGTAATGACCACGTCCAAATCAGTTTCGAAGAGGGCAATCTCAACCCAATTGTCGTTCCCAGCCGGTGGTGTGTCAACTATCCTGAAGATTGCTTGGATTGCTGGTGGTCTGTAATCTATTTGAAACCCTCGAACCATAGATATGCCGCTCATTGTGTCTTTAGCATTCACATACAATTCTATAACGATACTCATTGGAATAGGCATAGGGGTTGCAGTCAGTCCAACCCATCCTCTCTCGCGAATCATATCCCATAACTGGCCATCCTACTTTTTAGGCTTGAACCCGCGTTCCTTCACAAACGTCTTCTCCACGATGCTATAATACTGTATTTGTGCATCGAGACTTAGAAATTTGGTATGATCCACAACATCCTCCCCTTGATTATTAGAGGAGGACGATGATGAAGAAGAAACGGAGCGAGCTCGCTTAGGACCCATTGCTTTGAATGTTGAAGATGAAGATTCAGTTGATAATCTGTGATAGCCGAAGAGTTGATTACCCCCAAACTGATTTTGCACACCCCACTTGAAACCCTAGTTTATATCAGTGTATCTGGTGGTCGTGGGTAGAAGGTTTTTTGCAACAATCACGTAGTGGAGCAATTGATAACTGTTTGGAGATGAAAATCGTGTGTTTTGTGGAGATCAAAGGAAGACGTCTCTTGTGTATTTCAACTGAAGGGAGTTATGTGTTAATACACGTTTTTAAGCCCAAAAGTTTTTCAACATCTGGTTTCGCGTGCGGCCGCTCAGATTTTCAATAGGGGAGTGGCGCGGGCGCGCGAGTTAATTTTTTCCTCTTTCGCAGACATGCAGCGCAGGCCCGTGGGTTTGTATTGCTATCATAGCGCAGTCACATGACCCTGAATCCTGCAATTCCAGTTGTATCTTCCAATATGCCACATAGTGATTACTTTATTTCAATGCACCTGTATAAACACTAATTAACCATGTCAATGCTTGCACTAATGAATGCGCAACAATGACCATCTCATTATCGTACTCGTTATGTTAGTCTCAACCACAGTTCAATGCAAATGCAGCTACACGCTCATTATGAAAAACACAATAATCTATCACAATTAAGAATGAAGATGAACTAACCAAAACAACCTAAACTGAATAAATAAATAAAGAAAAAAATAAAAATAAAAATTTAAATATAGAAAGAATTGAGGTGACTTTCTTTTTGTCCACCTCGCCACCAAAGTAATGCATCAATCGCTGCTTATTCACTTTAAAAGGTTGATCTGGGAATTTATCGAACACTTCTATCACACCCTGTGGGAAGACATTCTTCACTGTAAATGGCCCTGACCATCTTGATTTCAGCTTCCCGGGAAAAAGTTAAAGTCTGGAGTTAAAAAGAAAAACACTTTGTCCCAGCTCAAATGTTCTCTCTATGATCTTGAGATCATGCCATTTTTCACCATTTTTTATACAACTTTGAATTTTCATATGCCTATAATCAGAATTCATCCAACTCTTTGAGTTGGAGTAGGCGCTTCTCCCCTGCAGCTTTCAAATCAAAATTGAGCTTCAAAATCTCCAAATATGCCTTATGCTCTAGCTCCATAGAAAGGTGACATGCTTTGTCGTACACCAGCTGAAAAGGTGACATACCCAATGGAGTCTTGTATGCAGTCCTATATGCCCACACAACATCATCAAGCTTTAAAGACTAATCTTTCCTAGTGGGATTCATAACTTTTTCCAGAATTCTTTTAACTTCTCGATTTGACACTTCTGCTTGGCCATTTGTTTGTGGGTGATAAGCTGTAACAATGCAATGGTTCACCCCATACTTAGCCAACAAAGCTGTAAACTACCTGTTGCAAAAATGACTGCCTTCGTCACTAATGATGGCCCTAGGAGTCCCAAACCTCATAAAAATACTCTTCTGCAAAAACCCGAGGACTACTTTGGCATCATTTGTTGGGAGAGCTGCCACTTCTACCCATTTTGACACATAATCCACTGCAAGCAAGATGTACAGATTCCCACATGAAGAAATGAAAGGACCCATGAAATCTATCCCCCACACATCAAAAATTTCTACTTCGAGGATTGTATTCAATGGCATTTCATTTCTTTTTGAAATGTTCCCGACTCGCTAACATCTATCACATCTCTGGACAAAACTGTACGCATCCTTTAAAATTGTCAGCCAGTAGAATCCTACTTGTAGCACTCTAACCATTTTTCACTCTCCACCATAGTGACCCCCATACACAGAAGTGTGACAATCCTGCAAAATCCCCTCGGTCTCGCTATATGGGATACACCTTCTTATCATTTGATCAGCACACTATTTAAACAAATATGGCTCATCCCATATATACCATTTGACATCATATAGAAATTTTTTCTTTTGATGACCCACCAAGTCAGAAGGTACCATCTTACTTACGAAATAGTTTGCGTAGTCTACAAACCATGGCACTTACCCTTTCACCACAAACAACTGCTCATCTGGAAAGGATTCATTAATTGTAACTTTGTCGTCTGCCTCCTTTTCTGGATTCTCTAGTCGAGATAAGTGGTCCGCCACTTGGTTTTTAGTGCCCTTTCTATCCTTGATCTCCAAATCAAATTCCTGCAATAATAAAATCCATTTGATCAACCGGGGCTTAGCATCCTTCTTTGCCACTAAGTGACGAATTGCTATGTGATCCGTGTACACTACCACCTTTGTACCAATCAGATATGCTTGAAATTTATCAAAGGCATACACCACTGCCAATAACTCTTTCTCTGTGGTGCTGTAGTTCAACTGCGCATCTGTAAGGGTCTTGCTGGCATAATAGATCACATGAAAATTTTTCTCTTTTCTCTGACCCAAAACAGCCCCCAAAGCGTAATCACTGGCATCACAAATCAACTCAAATGGCAAATCCCAATCCGGAGCAGTAATAATTGGTGCTGAAGTTAGTTTCCTCTTTAAGTGCTCAAATGCCGAAATGCAGACCTCATCAAATTTGAACGGTGCATCCTTCTCCAATAAACTACATAGTGGTTTAGTTATTTTGGAGATGTCCTTGATGAATCTGTGGTAGAAGCCTGCATGTCCAAGAAAACTGCGAACACCTTTTACTGAAGTAGGTGGTGGCAAATGCTTAATAGTGTCTAGCTTATCCCTGTCCACTTCAAGTCCCCTCTTCGAAACCTTGTGTCCCAGAATGATTCCTTCTTGTACCATAAAATGGCACTTTTCCCAATTCAATGAGTCCCCGAAGACTGAGAAATCATCCATAAACACCTCCACATTCTGTTCCACCATATCCAAAAAAATAGCCATCATGCATCTCTGAAAGGTGGCTGGAGCATTGCACAACCTGAAAGACATTCTTCTGAAAGCAAAAGTGTCGTATGGACATGTGAAGGTCATTTTTTCTTGATCCTCTGGAGCTTTGACAATCTGATTATAACCTGAATAACCGTCCAAAAGGCAATAATACTCATGACCTCCTAGTCTATCCAATATTTGATCGATGAATGGCAATGGGAAGTGATCTTTCATCGTAGCTTTGTTAAGCCTGCGGTAGTCCATGCAGACACTCCACCCCGTCACTGTTCGTGTTGGAATCAACTCATTATTTTCATTCGACACCACAGTCATACCATCCTTCTTCGGTACACATTGCACCGGGCTCACCCATGAACTATCTAAAATCGGATAGATTATGCATGCATCCAGCCATTTTAATACTTATTTCTTGACCACTTCTTTCATTATCGGATTAAGTCTCCTTTGTTGCTCCATCGACGACTTACTATAATCTTCCAACAGGATCTTATGTATGTAAAAAGAAGGGCTAATCCCTTTTATGTCTGCTATAGTCCATCCAATAGCCGACTTGAACCCTCTAAGGACTCGTAGTAATTTTTCTTCCTGAAAAGATGTTAGTGCAGAAGAAATAATCATAGGTAGCTTTGAATCTTTATTTAAAAATGCATACCTTAGATGATCTGGAAGTGGTTTCAATTCAAGTTCTGGAGGTGTCTCAAGAGATGGCTTCAATTTTACCGACGTCTCTCCAGCTTTCTTCAATGGTTCAACAGGTGTTTTGAATTTTCAGAATTGTGGAGTAGTATCCAAAAATTGCACAAGTTCCTCAAATTCCTCATTTTCCAATTCTGAATTTTCAGCAATGACACTTCTCAATGGTTCATAGTTGACCAGATTCTCAACTTCATCATTTAAGACATGGTCTACCAAATCAACATTGAAACATTACTCTTCATCTATTGGGAACTTCATTGCCTTGAATATATTAAAGGTAACCTCCTAATCATGAACACACATAGTGAGTTCCCCTTTCTGAACATCAATCAAGGTCCTTCCTGTGGCTAGGAATGGTCTCCCCAGTATGATTGGTATACTCTTATCTTCTTCGTAATCCAAAATGATGAAATCAACCGGAAAGATGAATTTATCCACTTTTACTAATACATCTTCAACTATTCCCCGTGGATAAGTAATGGATCTGTCAGCTAACTGTAAAGAAATATTTGTCGGCCTTGGAGCCGGTAATCCCAACTGATTAAATACTGACATGGGCATCAGATTTATAATTGCCCCAAGATCACACAAACATTTATTGAAGCTCATCTTTCTGATCGTGCATGGAATTGTGAAACTGCCCGGATCCTTCAGCTTTGGAGGTAACTTACGCTGAAGCACTGCACTGCATTCCTCTTTCAAGGCCACTATTTTAAATTCTTCTAGTCTCCTTTTCCTTGACAATATACCCTTCATAAACTTTACATAACGTGGCATCTGTTCCAATGCCTCAGCGAAGGGTATGTTAATCTGCAGCTTTTTAAAGACCTCCAAGAACTTACTGAACTGCTTGTCTTCCCTCTGCTTATTCAATCTTTGTGGATATGGTACTGGAGGGAGAACTAGTGGTGTCTTACTCATAGGCTTATTAACTGAACCTGCTTTGTCCTTCTCTACATGCTGTACCTCAGAACCTTCGTTGTTTTCTTTCTCATCAAACAACTTTACTGCATCGCGCGACCGCTCGTCATCTCCTTGTAAACCAAGCGCGGCTGGGCCTGGTGAATTTTCTGTACACTGTTCTTTCCATTCTCTTTGTGGATTTACCTATGTGTTTGCCATGTACTTCATCATAATCTCCTCCATTTCTGATTTCTTTTCTTGCTGAGGTGAAGATGGAGTGTGATGTTGTTGTTGTTGAGAAAATCTCGGTGGAAAAGGTGGTCTCGGAGTAAACTGTTGCTGCGCTGGCTATGACTGAAATTGATTATTCAGCTGAAACTGATTCTGTTGATTTCCTTGATTGTTTGACCAACTGAAGTTAGGATGGTTGCGGTTGTATGTGTTCTAAAAATGTCTTTGGTCTTTCTTGTAGTTGCTCACATACTGTATCAACTCCGAGCCAATAGCACATTAATCCATCGAGTGTGACCCTGCACAAATTTCACACACAAAGGCGACTGTCTTTGCCTTGCTCTCTGTCAATGAATCTATTTTCTTCGCCATGGCTGCCATCTGTGATGACAACTGAGTAATA
The DNA here is from genome assembly GCA_020205505.1 of Panax japonicus. NCBI lineage: Eukaryota > Viridiplantae > Streptophyta > Magnoliopsida > Apiales > Araliaceae > Panax > Panax japonicus. The sequence continues at coordinate 18,685,408 of CM035107.1, read as the reverse complement.
TAATCCACTTCCAACAAACCTGCAACTTTAGGTTGTGGCATCCTAGATGTAGGGTTTTGAAAGTCATTCGCTGCCATTGTCTTGATGAGGTTATGAGCTTACTCATAACTCTTTGCCCATAATGCTCCTCCTGTAGCTGAATCTATAATCGATCTCGACTGCCATCCCAATCCATTGTAAAATGTGTTGATCACCATCCAATTTGGCATACCATTGTGTGCACACTTCCTTAGCATCTCTTTGTATATCTCCCAGGCCTCATATAAAGATTCACCCTGTTGTTGCTCGAACTAAGAGATTTCTGTCCTCATTTTCGCAGTCTTAGCCATTGGGAAAAACTTAGCTAAGAACTTCTGTGCTAGGTCCTCCCATGTAGTTATAGATCCTGCAGGCAAATAGTGAAGCCAACTTATTGCTTTATCCCTCAACAAAAATGGAAACAGACTAAGTCTGATAGCATCCTCCGTCACCCCGTTATATCTGAATGTATCACATATTTTGATGAAACTCAATAGGTGTTCATTAGGATCATCTGTAGCAGCACCCCCAAACTGTACCGAATTCTGTACCATCTGAATAGTGCCTGGTTTTATCTCAAAGGTGTTGGCTGCTATTGCTGGTCTGACTACAACTATATTATTACAACATATAAACTGTGAGTTTAAATACAGATATTGTCGTCTAGACAATATCCACACGTAAATAAATCCCCATCATAATTATTCATACATTATTTTACAAAAATGGTGAGGACTACTAAACAACTCTCTCTAGAACCTTCATTCCATACCCCGACTAGTACTCGCTACATTCTTGCCTCCTGAGAAGAAAAATGGAACAAAAAGGAAAAGGGTGAGCTCAACTAGCCCAATAAAGAATATTATGACTAAGATAATATACAACAAATTATCGTTAGTCTTCAACAGGGAAAAATCTAATAGAATACAATAGACAACCAGTTTTAAATCAACAACTGCAGCGAAAACAACAATTCATTAGAAGAGTTAAGTAGAGATTGCAAACTACTATCTTCTATATATGAATTTAAAAGTTTATCGTCGATATTTTATCCCAGTAACATCAATCAATATATATCTGGAATAAAATATTCATCTTTGAACTACAGGCCAAAGATATTCATCAGTTGGTCATGTTCATCTAAACACATGTTCATCTTTGCACTATAGACCAAAGATATTAATCAGTCAGTCATGTTCATCTAATCACATGTTCATCTTTGCACTACGGACCAAAGATATTCATCAAGAAATCATTCATCGTTGCACTACAGGCCAAAGAAATTCAGTAATTTCATCATTTAGGACTGATGATGATGAAAAATATTTTAAAGAAAACAAATCCAATGAAACAAAAGAACAAGTATTAAGGATTCGTACTTTAAATAATTCAAGTTCAAAAATACTTCATAAATAACCAGAGTGAAGTAAAATTCAAGAATGATCAAAACATGGATACAATCAAAGCTAGTATCCATAATAGATATTTTGGACAAAAAGAAGAAATTTCATTTTTCGGTGAATAGTGTCGTATATGTGAATAGTGCCATATACGTGACACCAAAAGATAGAAATTTCACAAAAAACATCATCATGCTTCATGAATAGTACTCGTGAATAGTAACTCATAAATAGTAACTTGTGAATAGTAACTCATAAATAGTAACTCATGAATAGTAACTCCGACATGAAAAAGTTTCAAATTTGATAAAAATTTCTAACCAATAATTCGGTATAATGATATTGAAGAAATAATATCATTTTCGAATAAAATAACATCCCTTACCTTGAAAGACAGTACTTCTAGTTGAAACACCGGATATAGGCTATGACTTGAACTTACACCGTATAGCAATACTCAAAGTATACTTAAAATACTAACAAGAATACGCTCGATATTATAGAGAGAGAAAACTTCAGTTTCTGGTGTGATTTTCAATTCTAACCTAAGCAACTATTTATAAGAAATTGCTTAGAACACCAAAGCAGAAAATTTAATTTAATAATATTATTATTTTTTTCCACAACTTCATACACACCAAGAATCTGAATTCAGCTCCTTCCACACACATGTGAAACACACCAAAATAAAAAAAACGTTTTTGTTACTTAAAATATTTTAAACTTCCAAAAATTAATTATTTCGGAGCTTCGGAACTTCAATAATTCATAATAAATAGCCCTTTTATCAGAAAATTCGAATCTCGCTAGTTTTTATAGGAAATTCAATTCTCTACAACTTTGCAGAAGAAAGTTTTTCCAAATTTCAAACAGAAATTAACCGAAATCCACAAATAGGAGATTTTACAGGCTATAATCAAATTTCAGTCAAGAAATGGGGTCCACCGACACATAAAACATGCTTTAAATATTTTTGGTAACAAAAATACTCCTCCTCCACATATACTCATATATCCCACATTCATCGTAAAAATATCATCATTATTATATTATTAAAATATAATAATATATTTAAATGAATTATTTTATCAGAAAAAGATAAAATTTCAATTTTCAACACTTGTCACATTAAAAAATTTTCTCCATCTATATCCACATAAAATTAATATTTTCCTCATCATATGAATCAATAATTAATTATTCACAAATAATATTACAGAATCACAATATTGACAACCAGGCAGTTCCTAGGAAAGAGGGGGCTTTCCAAAAAGAATTTCTCCTTACTGGCGCGCAATTAGGTGACCAAACCTCTCCTTAGACTGAACTTTTTAGACATTTCCAATAATGTTATCTAATAATATTATTAAGATATTATGAATTATTGCTTCGATAATGAAAAATACTGTGTAATGACAATTATTGAAACAACAACAATATAAAATATCAACGCAATAATTATTAAATCAATAAAATAAAATACTGAACAGTAATTACTATAACCATTATTGAGTAATGCCTTCTTACGTAAGAATCAATAATTGGTGTAATACCGTGTGCTATTGTGTTTTAACCACCGGGTATTCCAACAGTGTTAACGGTAACAACTACGCCGTTATTTATAAATAACTTATATTTGTCGTTTTCTTCATCCAATCGCTTTCCGTTATGGGGCCCACAAAAGACTGTGCCGTCGTACGAATATTCCCTGACAGCAAGAATATTCCATGACCAAACGAATATTCACCGACAACAATGAATATTTTATAACCACTTACTTATTTTGAAATATTTACGTATTTTACCCATAACTATCCACATTAATCAAATCAACCCTTACTATTTCAAAATAATAAATATGGAAAATTAAATTTCATTAATAATAAGTTGGGGTCTTACAACCTCCCCTCCTTATGAAATTTCGTCCTCGAAATTGACGTACATACCTGGTGTTTCGAAAAGATGAGAATACCTCGCTTTCATTTCCGTTTCCAACTCCCAGGTCATTTCCTCAATAGCATGGTTTCTCCACAAAACTTTAACTTGTGGTATAACCTCGGTACATAGGACATGTTCTTTCCTATCCAAGATCTTGACAGGTACCTCCTCGTACGTTAAGTCTTCAGCTATCTCATCCGGTTCTAACTCAATGATGTGGTTCGGATCGTCCACATATTTACGTAACATCGATACGTGAAAAATGTTATGAACACGCGTCATACTTGGCGGTAAAACGAGTCTATAGGCCACAGTTCCTAATCGATCTAGGATTTCAAATGGACTAATAAATCGAAGGTTTGAGCTTTCCTCACCTCGCCAATTCTAACTTTTGGAATAACAACTTCTTATACCTCCTTCTTCATATTCATCAGCTCCGGTGTGTAGCTTGAATGTTTTTAACTTTATTGATTAAAGTCGATTATATTCGTATATCATCACGTGGGTACCTAGAGTTTTCATCTCCATCTCTATTATTTGTAAATTATACGAAAAGAGTCTTTGACAATATCGTACTCATACTTGTATACGATCTTCTACTCAACACGTCAGCTACCACGTTCGCTTTTCCAAGATGGCATGGTCAGGACATGTGCTAAAATGAGTCTCCTCTTAAGTTCTTCGAAGCTCTTCCCACGTTCCTTGCTCCATTCGAACTTTTTATCTCTACGAGTCAGTTGCGTTAATGGATTAGCGATTCGAGAATATCCTTCAACGAATCTCCGATAATAACCAGCTAAGCCTAGAAAGCTATGTATTTCGATTACCGACTTAGGTTGTTCTCAACTGTGACTCATATCCCAACCTTGGATAGCACGTTACAATGACACCTATCAGTTTACTATCGCACGAATATTGTCCCCTACGGAGAGTCTGGCTTCAGTGCATTCCACAAAGGAAGTCACCAGATAAAGGCTCAGGTACCAAATTCTATAGTTGAATTTTTAACTCCTGAAGTTCAAATAGGAGCCATTCAATATGAGATTTTAGAAATGAGTTTTGTACCGAGTTCAAAGTCGATACAAAATTTAATATCAGGCTCTAGGAGTAAGCCAATAAATTCTTCAGGAAATACGTTAGGAAAAATCAATAACAACATGAATATTATTCAAATCTGATGTGTCTTTATTCAAATCCATAACATGGACTAAGAAAACTTGACATCCATAATAAACGAATGACTTCATGGCTTGATATGAAAATGTTTGACTACAATGGTTTGATTGCTTGAATTCGAATAACAGGTTGCTTAGAAATATAAAAACTAACAACCTTACGAAAGTAATCAATTCCGACATGATGAGTAGTTAACCTTAAAATCACATCAAAAGTAAATATCTCTATAGAAATAAGGTTAACAGGTAATGTGATAGTGCCAACCTGAATCAAGCAAGATTTCTAAATAACGGATGTAATGAAAGTTTCTCCTAACGGAGTCTCCATAAATAGGTCAAAGTCTAATTTCTCCATAGTCAAGTTCAAACGTTGAGCGCAAGCAAGAGAGATAAAAGAATGGGTAGAGCCGGTATCTAGTAAGGTATAAACTTCGCAAGAATTTATAATTAACTAACCCGTGCTAACTTCGTTCGGGTTCCTCGCATTTTGACCGGTCACTACAAACGCTCTTCCAGGAACCGTTGACTTTGACTTTTCTGGCACATCCTTTTGAGTCATCATTCCCGCTGGACTGGGTTTCGATACCGTACAATCTCGAGCGGTATATCCTTCTTTTCCACAATTATAGCATACCTTAAACTGTCGTGGGAAGTTTGGGCTGATATGTCCCTCTTTCCCGCATTTGTAACATACGACCGGTGGTCTTTCTCCTCCCTTGGAACTAGTTGCTATTGGCGCTGACGTCTTCACATGGTCGTTGTTGAATCTCCTCTTTTTAAAATCTCCTCCCGACTCGCTTCTTCTATTTTCATGGCCACGATTACCACCAGAGTGGTTACCGCCTTTGTCTGTATTCTTCTTTCTCCACTGGTTATCGTTATTCTGATGACTACTATCTTCGGTATGATCCTGGTTATGGTCCTTCGGTTGAATGTACTAGTTATCTGGCTCTAACAACTGAGCCATGTTGACAACATCTGAATAGAGAGAAAATTTATGAGAAATGAGATACTGACGTATGCCGGGTTTCAAACCTCTCAAAAGCATCCGCGTCATACGTTCCTCATTCTCCACCAAATGAGGTGCAAACCTGGATAACTCCGTGAACTTCGCCTCGTACTGGGACACCGTCATGTTGTTTTGTTCTAATCTGATGAATTCCACTTCCTTCATATGAAGACCACTTTCAGGAAAAGTATTTGTCATTAAATAGTTTTTGAAACGTCTCCTAAGACATGATGAGTGCGGCTGGATGGGTACGCTTCACAGACTCCCACCAGTAGTCTGCCTCGCCACGGAACATAAAGGTGGCGAATGGAACCTTCTGTTCCTCCGTGCATCCCAAGACATCGAATATCTTGGTAATTTGTTTGACCCACGTCTCCGCCTTAATAGGATCCGGCTTTTCCCAGAATTCTGGTGGTCCCAACTCTTTGAACTGCTTGGCTGTGACCACCCGTGAATTGCTATCATTTCCTCCTGTATTTTGAACACGAGTCTCCCTCGTTTGATTTTGCATGAACTGCAAAAAGCTTTTAAACATCACCTCGTTCATCATATGCTCAGTGGTGTTGTTCACAGGAGGTACATTGCCAGCCTGTTGCACGTTCTCCTCGTTGGTGAGTACAGGCGTCTCCACGGTCTCATTTCCACTGTTAATATTCTCAGTCGACATTCTCAAATACTGTCATAAAATAAGGGTTAATTAAAGAAATCAATATATCACATAATATCCCTATATACTGACCAACTAACAAATAAACTTAGGTAGGACACACTAGCGAAGGATTTACTCGTCTCTCCCCTCCTAGTTCTATTCCCTGATCTCCGCCAGAGATCATATCCTTAAGCTCTGATACCAACTGTGACGCCCCCAAAATAGGTCCATTCCATCCAGCCCATTCTGAGTCACCAAATACATGGTACAGAAATAACTACAACTTTATTATTACAACATACAAACTGTGAGTTTAAATACAGATATTGTCGTCTAGACAATATCCACACTACTATCTTTGCACTACAGGCCAAAGATATTTTATATATATATGAATTTAAAAGTTTATCGTCGATATTTTATCCCTGTAACATCAATCAATATATATCTGGAATCAAATATTCATCTTTGCACTACAGGCCAAAGATATTCATCAGTTGGTCATGTTCATCTAAACACCTGTTCATATATGCACTATGGACCAAAGATATTAATCAGTCGGTCATGTTCATCTAAACACCTGTTCATCTTTGCACTACGGACCAAAGATATTCATTAAGAAATCATTCATCTTTGCACTACAGGCCAAAGATATTCAGTAATTTCATCATTTAGGACTGAGGATGATGAAAAATATTTTAAAGAAAACGAATCCAGTGAAACAAAAGAACAAGTATTAAGGATTTGTACTTTAAATAATCCAAGTTCAAAAATACTTCATAAATAACCAGAGTGGAGTAAAATTCAAGAATGATCAAAACATGGATACAATCAAAGCTAGTATCCATAATAGATATTTTGGATAAAAAGAAGAAATTTCATTTTTCGGTGAATAGTGTCGTATTCGTGAATAGTGCCGTATACGTGACACCAAAAGATAGAAATTTCACAAAAAACATCATCATGCTTCATGAATAGTACTCGTGAATAGTAACTCATGAATAGTAACCCCGACATGAAAAAGTTCTAAATTTGATAAAAATTTCCAACCAATAATTCGGCATAATGATATTGAAGAAATAATATCATTTTCGAATAAAATAACATCCCTTACCTCGAAAGACAGTACTTCTAGTTGAAACACCGGATATAGGCTATGAGTTGAACTTACACCGTATAGCAATACTCAAAGTATACTCAAAATACTCACAAGAATAAGCTCGATATTATAGAGAGAGAAAACTTCAGTTTCTGGTGTGATTTTCAATTCTAACCTAAGCACCTATTTATAAAAAATTGCTTAGAACACCAAAGCAGAAAATTTAATTTAATAATATTATTATTTTTTCCAAAACTTCATATGCACCAAGAATCTGAATTCAGCTCCTTCCACACACATGTGAAACACACCAAAATAAAAAAAAAACGTTTTTGTTACTTATAATATTTTAAACTTCCAAAAATTAAGTATTTTGGAGCTTCGGAACTTCAATAATTCATAATAAATAGCCCTTTTATCAGAAAATTCGAATCTCGTGTGATTTCATAGAAAATTCCATTCTCTACAACTTTGCAGAAGAAAGTTTTTCCAAATTCCAAACAGAAATTAACCGAAATCCACAAACGGGAGATTTTACAAGCTATAATCAAATTTCAGTAAAGAAACGGGGTCCACCGACACATAAAACATGCTTTAAATATTTTTGGTAACAAAAATACTCCTCCACGTATATTCATATATCTAACATTCATCGTAAAAATATCATCATTATTACATTATTAAAATATAATAATATATTTAAATGAATTATTTTATCAGAAAAAGATAAAATTTCAATTTTCAACAATTTTCGCATTAAAAAATTTTCTCCGTCTATATCCACATAAAATCAATATTTTCCTCATCATATGAATCAATAATTAATTATTCACAAATAATATTACAGAATCACAATATTGACAACCAGGCAGTTCCCAGGAAAGAGGGGGCTTTCCAAAAAGAATTTCTCCTTACTGGCGCGCAATTAGGTGACTAGACCTCTCCTTAGACAGAACTTTCTAGACATTTCTAATAATGTTATCTAATAATATTATTCAGATAATATGAATTATTGCTTCGATAATGAAAAATACTGTATAATGATAATTATTGAAACAACAGCAATATAAAATATCAACGCAACAATTATTAAATCAATAAAATAAAATACTGAACAGTAATTACTATAACCATTATTGAGTAGTGCCTTCTTACGTAAGAATCAATAATTGGTGCAATACCGTGTGCTATTGTGTTTTAACCACCGGGTATTCTAACAGTGTTAACGGTAACAATTACGCCGTTATTTATAAACAACTTATATTTGTCGTTTTCTTCATCCAATCACTTTCCGTTATGGGGCCCACAAAATACTGCGCCAACGTACGAATATTCCCTGACAACAAGAATATTCCACGACCAAACGAATATTCACCGATAACAATGAATATTTTATAACCACTTGCTTATTTTGAAATATTTACATATTTTACCCATAACTATCCACATTAATCAAATCAACCCTTACTATTTCAAAATAATTAATATGGAAAATTAAATTTCATTAATAATAAGTTGGGGTCTTACAGACTATGCTTGACTGTAGACCATTAATGTTCGGCATCGAATAGTCCCTTAAAGCTCTATACTCCTCTCTTCGCTCTTCTCCTTGTCCCTCGGCTGCCATATTAGATGTAGTTACCTCTAACTCTGCTTGTAAATTTCTATGCACTCTCGCTTTCCAACCTCTCCCGTTTATATTGTCCTGAGCAGGTGTTAATTCAGAATTGGATGACCGCGTGCGCATAAAAATTTATACAAGTACCTGAAACAAAATAAAAACAAAAATAAAAATGAGATAAGATTAGATTAGATTAGATTTGTCTAAGTCATATAATATAGCTTAAAACTGATGATAATAATAAAAATTTAAACGCCTTTCCCCGACAACGGCACCAAAAACTTGTTGCCTTCTTTTTAGTTCTAACAAAAGGACTCTAACTCATGCAAGCATACATGGGTCAACAAGTAATACAGAGTAAGTAGAGTATCGATCCATGGAGAAATGTTTTTAAATTAAACTATTATGCATCCACTATATCACTATTTTTATATGCTTAAACGAAACACTTATGATTTTGAATTACTCTAAAATCTAGTAATAAATAAAAGAAGAATATTAATGTAATAAATCAAATTTGGTAATAATGGGATCCTAACTTCATTTAATAGTTCATCTAATTACAACCGTCATGCACGATTATTCACGTATCACAGAGAATTATCCAAGTGCATGAATAGACAAAACCATTTTTCAATGTATTATGACCTACTTACATAACATCCACATACAACAGATATCATGTAATCTTCAATAAAACCAAGATCACTATATTTCTATGTGAAAATGCAGCCATATTGAATTTAAGAACAAGCCCTTATATAACCCACACGGTGAAACAGTATATGTCTATCTGGTTCACGAAATATAAAGCTAAGCAAATCAGCCCCATATACGCATGCTATCATGATTACAACCATACTCGTATGTTATTTGTCAACGCCATAAAAGCACATAAAATGAATGGTGATCAATCATTCATGCATTCAAATTAACCATAATAGAAATTCCTGATGATACACAAATAGTCCAGCAATCAAGCAATCAATTAGACTACATATCAAACTCTGTTAGACTCCCATAATGGAGCTTAGTTCATGTTTGAACCAAAATCAATTATGGGATTAGAGTAACACATGAAAAATAACCGAAAACAATTGAAAGAAAAGATAGAGTTGATCAAACCCAATTGCTGATTATAATCCAAACATGATATTCAAATCCTCAGTAATCTCCAGCAACATAAATGTAATTCAGTAACAATGATTGAATCCCAAAGAAGAAGTAGAAAATATTAAGTCTATGCTTGGTTCATTAATGGAATTCGCTCAATAGCGTAAAACCCTAGTCTCTATTATGAAAAAAACGTAAAAATAATAGATAGATGCGTCTGGTACCAACCAGAGTAGTTTTTATCAACCCTAAACACTTAAAATTTCAAAAATAAAATAAAGTTAGCAACTGCAGTTTTTAACATGCGCGGCCGCGCTCGATCCCTTCGTTAACATGGCGCGGGCGCGCGAGTGTGCAACATCAGTTCCTTCTGGTTGATGGCACAGGCGGGCGCGTCCCAACATATCTAGCTGCGCGGCCGCGCAGCTCCTGCAGTCTGAAATCTTGTGTTCTGCTGCTTTATGTTGCTCCACTGCTTTTTGCTTGTTGCTTCATCACAGTTCAATCTCTTATCTTTACTTGTTCCTCGTGCCACACCTCCATTAGCTTCATTGCATCCAACCAACGCTGATCTATGCCATTTCCTGCACCTTCACACCAAAAGAGTTCTCAGTATATGCAATGCAAAACAAAACAAAATGCAACTACAAACATACTAAAATGTACTTGAAATGGGCATAGTTCTCGTGAATTGATATCCAATAAGTAGGTATAAAACCTACTTATCAGGTGCCACCAGTTCTTTTGTATCTGAAGAATTTTCTAGTAAATTTAGTACACCCCGAGAACGTTTAGAAGATTCCTTGAACGTAGAAGTTGCGAATACGGAAATAATCCATGTAGAATACTTTTATCAAAATTATCGCGAAAAAATTAGAGAACATGAACTGAGCGTGGACTTGATTCCTATTAGACTGGGAGAATTTGGCGTAATACTGGGAATGGATTGGTTATATAACCATGAAGTGATAATTGACAATCAGAACAAGTGTGTGAACCTTCAGACTCAGGGTAAGTCTAAGTTTGTGTTTCATGGTAGCTCATCGCTTAAGCAATCGTGTTGCGTTACGATGACACAGGCCAAGAAATTGTTAAAGAAAGGATGTGTAGGTTATTTAGCTTACATCGTAGATACTCGAAAAAAGGGAGTAGAGATTAAAGATATACCCGTAGTGAATTAATTTCGAGACGTATTTTCGGACGATCTGTTTGGTCTTCCGCTGGAAAGAGAAATCGAATTCGTAATAGACTTAGCACCGGGAACGACACCGATTTTGAAAGCCCCATATCGTATGGCGCCAGTAGAAATGAAGGAATTGATGATACAACTTCAAGAGTTACTGAATAAGGGGTACATTCGACTGAGTGTGTCTTCTTGGGGAGCACCAGTGTTATTCGTGAAGAAAAAGGACGGATCGATGAGGCTCTGTATCAATTATCGAGAATTGAACAGAGTAACGATCAAGAACAGATATCCATTATCGAGGATAGACAACTTGTTTGATCAACTGAAAGGAGCGAAATGTTTCTCGAAGATCGACTTACAGACGAGATATCATCAACTGAAAGTGCGGGATGAAGATATACCAAAGAATACGTTTTGAACCCGTTATGGACATTACGAGTTTTTGGTAATGTCATTCGGTTTAACTAATGCTCCGGCAGCATTCATAGACTTGATGAATTGAGTTTTAAAGTAATACTTTGATAAATTCGTAGTAGTTTTCATTGACGACATTTTGATCTACTCGCAGAGAGAGAGGAAGAACATGCCGAACATCTTAAGATTGTTTTGGAGGCACTACGAAAGGAGGAGATGTATGCAAAGTTTTCAAAATGTGAATTTTGGATGAAGAAGGTTCAATTCTTAAGCCATGTGGTGGAAGAGAATGGAATCTCAGTAGATCCCAAAAAGGTCGAAGTAGTAAGTAGTTGGGAACAATTAAGAATGCTGACGGAGGTGATAAGTTTCTTTGGGTTAGCTGGGTACTATCAAAGATTTATCCAAGATTTTTCTAAGATAGCAACCCCATTAACTAATCTGATGAGAAAGACGGTAAAATTTGTATGGACCGACAAATGCAAGAAGAGTTTTTGAGAGTTGAAGAAGAGATTAAGTGAGGCGCCTGTATTATCCTTACCAGATGATACATGAGGATTTGTGTTGTATAGTGATGCATCGTATAGAGGACTGGGCTGTGTGCTAATGCAGCATGGAAAAGTCATTGCGTATGCGTCACGATAATTGAAGGATAACGAAAAACGATACCCTACTCATGACTTAGAGTTAGCGGCAGTAGTTTTTTTGTTAAAGATCTGTAGACATTATTTGTACGGAGAGAAATGTGAGATATACACGGACCACAAAAGTCTGAAATATATCTTCACACGGAAGGAGTTAAATATGCATCAGAGAAGGTGGTTAGAGTTACTCAAGGATTATGACTGTGAGATTCTTTATCACCTGGGGAAGACAAGCGTAGTTGCTAACGCTCTGAGCAGGAAAAGAAGGGAGAAATTGTTTCAATTAACAACTCAGGAGGAGTTAATAAGAGATATGGAGTAGTTAGAAATAGAAGTGAAGGGACCCGAGAGGTCTGAAGAGAAATTATTTGTAATGGAAGCTTGTCCGACATTGTTTGATAGAGTAAAGGAAGCGCAAGAGAAAGATGAAGAATGTGAGAAAATCATTAGAAGGATAACAGAAAATGAGGAAGAAAAATTTCAAATAGATAAAGGCGGTATTTTAATATTCAAAGGGAGAGTGTGGGTACCTGCGGTAATCGAGCTGAGAGAGGAGATTTTGTACGAAGCACACAATACGATATATTTCGTTCATCTGGGAGGCACTAAGATGTACCGAGATTTGAGGTAACATTTTTGGTGGCCCACTTTGAAACGGGAATTCGCAGAGTGTGTTAGTAGATGTTTGTCTTGTCAATGCGTAAAAGTAGAGCATCAGCGGGCGAGTGGGATTCTACAACCGTTGGAAATACTAGAGTGGAAATGGGAGCATATTACGATGGATTTCGTGGTAGAACTTCCGGTCATGCAGAAATGGTTGGATGCAATTTGGGTTATCGTGAATCGACTTACAAAGACCACACATTTTCTACCGATCAAGATCCTCTACAGTTTGAATCAGTTAGCGAGTCTGTACGTAAAGGAAATTGTTTCACGACATAGAGTGCCGGTATCGATTGTTTCTGACCAAGTCCTGCGTTTCACATCAAAATTTTGGAAAAGCTTGCAAGAGAGGATGGGAAACAGTTAAGGTTAAGTACTGCTTATCATCCTCAGACAGACAGACAAAGTGAACGAACAATACAAATGCTAGAGGATATGCTTAGGACTTGCGTGATGGACTTCTAGGGAAATTGGGATGACCACATACCCTTAGTCGAATTTGCGTATAATAATAGTTACCATGCGAGTATCGGCATGCCACCATACAAATCTCTTTATGGAAGAAAGTGCAGAATGCCATTATGTTGGGATGAAGTCAGAGAATGACGAATACTCGGACTAGAGTTAGTACAACAAACCGCGGACGTGGTGACAGTAATAAGGGCCAGATTAGTGGAAGCTCAAGATCACCAGAAAAAGTATGCAGATTTGCATTGGTGAGACCGAGATTTTGAAATCGGCAATTTTGTATTCCTGAAGGTATCTCCGTGGAAGGGAAAGATCCGTTTTGTCAAGAAAGGGAAACTGAGTCCAAGATTCATAGGACCATTCGAGATACTCAAGCGAGTGGGCGAAGTAGCGTACATAGTTGCACTACCACCTGAGTTGGAGCACATCCATAACGTGGTTCACATATTCGTATTGCGTCCGTACAAGCCTGACTACAAGCACGTGATTTCTTATGAACCCATTCAAGTAGTGAAGAACTTAGCATACGAAGAGATTCCAATCCAAAATATTGATAAGAAAGAGAAAACCTTGAGAAATAAAGTTATTTCCTCTGTAAAAGTGCTTTAGCGTAACCACAATGTTGAGGAGGCAACATGGTAGTTAGAAGATAGGATAATGAGGGATTATCCCCATCTATTTGTGTAACCTTGTAGCAATTCCGGGATGAAATATTTATAAGGGGGGGATGTAATACCCGAGAATTTCCATGTATTATAAAATGAATATATTAATAGAAATAATATTTCAATAAATATAAGTATTATTGATTTATGAGTTGGTTAATGAAATTGATTCGTATTAGATCAATGTTTATGAGAAGTATGAAATGTCTTGTGTGGCATAATGCGAAATGAGAAAATTCATTAAGCGAATTAAAACGAGAATTAAGAAGATTAATCGTGTTAATCATGTGACTTCGTACAAGAAATTAATACGCTCGTAGACTTGTAGTAATACTATTGTGAACATTAATTCATGTCGTATAAAAAAGATAGCGATGAAGATTGGCACGGGCTTAAGCTAAACCAGTCTTGGCACTGTCAGGGAACGGCGCAGCTGCGCCGTCCCAGCATTACAAACCGGCACAGCTGCGCCAGTGGTCAATTGGAGAAAAATTAATTCTTCTATCTTGGAAAATTAAATGGACAATTATGTGGTGTGTGTGACATTAATAAACCATGAAATAAAATGCGCAATTAAGTAATATTAATTGTTAATGGTTGTGGTAGAATATTGAATTTTTAGTAATTAACTAATAATGTGTGATTATTATTATTTGCAATATATCTATAAATATAAGAAGAATTATATTGATAATTAATGGTTATGGAAATCCATAATTTCATCAATAATAAATGGATTAATTAATATTGGTGGTAATTAATCAACAAAGTGAATAAATTATTTAATTGACATAAATAAGTAAGTTATTAATATAGTAATATTATATTGAGAGTTATGTGCATGTGAGCCATAATTCAACTATACAATATAGTGTAGTATGACATTAAGTGACTATATATTAAGTTTTATGAGTGAAGCTGTAGCGCCCCCAAATCCGGGTATCTTCAAACCCGACAGATGGTGCTATACTGTACAACATTCATACATTCATTCAATTGAAAAGTCTCAAAGAATGAACATAACTTCTATATATTTAAAGTAATATTTACATTTTCCAGGCTCTATACCCATTACAAAGGTTCTTTGTTATAATATTACTTATATTACAATAATAGACCTATACTATTACAAGACAGCTTAGTAATCTGCCTTAGCTTTTCCCTTATCCTTTTTTCGATCCTTCGGGACGTTCAATCTTAGCTGCATTTATATGGTTCAAGCAAGAGTGAGCATGACTAGCATAACAAGTATAACAATTTAATAACAACATGATTGACACATACAAATCGTATATCTTCAATAACGGAACAATAGTTATGAAGTACTATTGATAATTCAAAATAGCATTTCATCTTCCTTTTAAAATGTTTCACAATAATAACAATATTCACTAAAACATTCACTCTGGTTAAAGACCTCGAGTATTCATTCTTTATTGGAAAAGGACAACCCGAAACCAAGTCCTTAAGCCCGTTATTACTTACGAGCACTTCTAGGTGATCAGCCTATTGTACTCTATGTTGATCAACACTACATCCATTAAATGTATGCACGTTTAAGCATTTGGCAACCTCACATGCCTGTCGTTTTACCGACAAAACATTTGTTTAACATTTCAGTCTTCTTTTGAAAACCATATCAAGTAGTTGACAAAAGATAGCAACATTTGATAATAAATGAATAGATTATCAATACATCAAGTCTAGCCAAAGGAATTGGCTTTAACTTCAACATACTTCAATTCATACGAAAGACTACATGAACTTCAAAAACTTGTTCAGATTGAACTGAGACAAGAGTTAGAATACTTGCCTTTAGCGTCTGCTACGGTATATTAACTTTATGTTCAAGTCGTTCAAGTCTCTACAATACATGATCACATAATGCCTTAATTAGGTCTCATATAATCAAATATGTATATGACTATATTGTATCCTTCATCTCAATCTAAGAGTGTATTAGATTCAGTTAATATTTGTTCCAGTTTATCATTATCCTTGCATTATATTCGACTAGGTTATCTCAACCTTTATACAACATCCTTAAGGTTTAACAAAGTTTAAACAATGTTACATTACATTCCTTAAGTTATGTTTACTTTTAAATCCATTAGCTTTCCTTTCTTTGTACTTAGAAACCTTCATTACTATCTTTGTTCTGAGACTGGCGCTGCGGCGCCAGCTTTATACTTACATCTTGCGCTACGGCGCGATCTTATAGTAGCATTTTCCTAGACTTGGCACTGCGGCGTGAGTCCTTACTTAATGGGTCGCGCTGCGGCGCCACTCTCCAGAAGATTTTCGTACTGTACATGGCGCTGCGGCGCCACAAATTGTACTATGGTTTGCACTGTGGTGAACTCTTGCATTGTACTCGGACACTGTTACGCGCTGTGGCGCGACTCATTTTTCCTAGGGTTGGCACCGCGGCGCCAACTCTGTGCACCAGAAAACAACTTACGTTTGTGAATTTGGTGAACTTCCCGGACGCATAACTTCTTCGTTATAAGTCTGAATTGGCTCGTTCAAAAGCCTACTGTTCACAAATTACATAATCTACATGTTCATGTAAGAATTTTATCTATTTGACTTTGTTTGCTAAAAATTCACCTATTGGTTCATTTTTAACGAAAACGATAAACGTTCGTGAACGTTCAACGCTCGTTTCTTCGTTCTAAGTCGAAATCCAGTCATTTTTGAGTCCACAACTCTTAAATGCAAAATATATATTGTATCTATTTGAAAACAATGGTTCTGTGATAAAATGCAAAATTTGACATCTATTCCGAGAATTTTACGAATTCGACGATTATCGTCCAATTGTGCAATTTCTGGCGAATCTTCCTTCTTATGATTTGTTCAATATTACAAATGAATTCCATTCATCATGTGAACATTTTAACATACTTATTACAATAACCTATATTCATTGTTAGATTTTTGACTTATTCTTCATGAGCTTATAACTTGTCAATTTATATACTACTTAAGATTTGATTATTCATGACATATGACAATTAAAGTTTCTTAATCATCATACTTTAAATGTTCTTCACATATAAATTTACTTATGTATATATGATACATATAATCATATAAGTTCTTCATTCACTTCTCTTAATAAACTCATTACAAGTTCATATTTTCATACTTAACATTCAAGGTTAACTTATAATAAGTTTATAACTTTTATAAGTTCAAATGACTTATTGCCAACTTATGTGGCTTAAGTTCATGACTTACACATTCTTCTTACTTCTTATCATTCATGTTTCTTAATCCATCTTTTCTTATCAACCTATCATGGTAGAGATAGAAGATAATGGAGAAGAAGTCTTACTTTTGTGTAATCTTGGTAAGGTAGCTTTTTTCTTCTTCTTACTTATGGAATGACTTATTGGTAGCTTATTCTCTCCAACACTTAAGAACTTGCAATATGTTGGATTATTTGAACAAGGGTTAAATGGCTTGTAAGCCTCCTATATTTATAGAAGTTGCAAAGCTAGGGTAGTTTGGTCTTTAAATCATCCCACCTCCTTAAGCCACCTCCTTAGTATTCATTACTTGGCTAGCACAAAACCTTATCCTATGTTTGTCCATTACTCATTTAACTCGGTCATTACTCTTAATACTTGGTCATTACTCTTAATACTTGATCATTACATTAACTTGATCACTACATATTACCCATGTTAATATGGTTTGTCCCATGGGTCAACCAATTCATTCCACTTTAGCTTGGGCTTGGACCAACTAAATCTTTGGGCTTTGCATTAATAAACACTAACTGGTTCATTAATTAACGATTGGGCCTTAACATGTTAATCTACTTGGACTTGAATATAATTGTTAACTAATCTTCCAAGTCAATTAACATTACTTAATACAGATACATATAGTTTATATATTATTTTCGTATTCTAATTCATATAGGATTTATATACGATATTTCATCCTTCATACCAACTCGTATAATACTTCGTATTATACTCGTTTTCATTACTTTGTACACTACCTAGGTATCATACCATTATCACTTATTCATTACTACTTTTCCTTCCTTAACGTTTATAAATTAAGTCCGCAAGCGAAATATTACATTTTCCATAACTAGATTTTTATTACATAATCCATCTTACCTTGTTATTCCATCATTATGTATTTCTCGGAAATTCAAAAATATATCCCGAGCAAATACCGATGAATAGTGTTTTTTGGAAAATCTCTCGGAAAACTTTTATTTTCGTTTTAGAAATTCAAACACTTTAATTCATCCACATAGCTCAAATACTACGATATTCTAACATCAATAGTTTACACAATGACAACCATCTTGATAACATATAGAATAGAATTTTATTATTATTTAATTTAATAAAATCATTTTACAATAAGATCCGAATTTTTCGGTCATTACATTCTTCCCCCCTTATAAAGATTCTGTCCCCAGAATCTCGTCTTACTTTAATCAAATAGATGAAGAAAATTTTTCTTTATCTTTTCTTCTAGTTCCTACTTTGCTTCTTCAGCATCGTGGTTCTTCCATAATACCTTTACTGATGGTATTACATTGTTTCTCAGAACTTGTTCCTTTCTATCAATGATCTGCATTGGCAATTCTTCATATGTTAAGTTCTTCTCAATATGAATCGGCTCATACTCGATTACATGCCTATAGTCTGGCTTATATGGACGTAATACAGATACATGAAATACGTTATGTATTCGTTCTTGGTCTGGAGGTAATGTTATCATATAAGCTACCTCTCCCACCCGTTTTAATACCTCAAAAGGTCCTATAAACCTTGGACTTAACTTTCCTTTCTTTCCAAAGCGTATCTTTCCTTTTCAGGGAGATACCTTTAGAAACACATACGAGCCCACCTCAAACTCTCGACTTAGACTATGTGAGTCCGCATACTTCTTTTGTCTGTCTTGAGCTGTGACGAGGCGCTTCCGAATTAACTTTACCACATCTGCTTTCTATTATACCAATTCTGGTCCTAGCATCCGGCGTTCTCCCACCTCATCCCAACACAATGGTGTTCTGCATTTTCTTCCATACAAAGCTTCATATGGCGGCATGCCTATACTTGCATGATAACTGTTGTTATATGAAAACTCTACTAGCGGTAGGTGATCATCCCAACTACCCTTAAAATCCATGACACAAGATCTCAACATGTCTTCTAACGTCTGAATTGTCCTCTCACTCTGCCCATCGGTTTGTGGATGATAAAGCGTGCTTAATTTCAACTGTGTTCCCAACTGTTCTTGCAAACTCCTCCAAAAGTTCGATGTGAATCGTGGATCACGATCTGAAACAATCGATACCGGTACACTCCATGTCTGGAAATGATTTCCTTAACATAAATTTTAGCTAATTGGTCTAAGTTATACTTTATCCTAATTGGTAAAAAGTGATCTGACTTGATCAACAGGTCCACTATTACCCAAATCAAATCGTACCCTTTATTCGTTGTCGGTAGTCCCACCATTAAGTCCACCGTGATATGCTCCCACTTCCATTCTGGAATCTACAATGACTGTAATAAGCCACCTACTCACATACTCTGTTATTTCTCTTTTCATGTTTGGCCACCAAAAATTCTTTCAAAGGTCTTGATACATCTTAGTGCTACCAGGATGTATCGGGTACCTCGAACTATGAGCCTCTTATAACACTTTCTCCCTTAATTTCGTCTCATTCGGAACCCAAATTCTTCCCTCAAATCTTAATAATCCCTCATTATCAAGACTATACTTAGCATCTTCCTTCTCGGATAACCGCTTCTTCATTTGGTTACACTCGTCAGTCTTGATTTGTATCTCCTTGACTCTTTCTACGATGGTAGATTACATCTCCATCGTAAAGAGTAACTGCCCCGAATCACTCGACATCTTTACTTTTATTTCCATCCTAGTCATATCTGTTATTAACTCATTTTGAGTCGTTAACATATACAACTTTTCCCGACCCTTCCTACTTAAGGTGTCGGCAATCATAATCATAATCATTTATCAACTCTAGCCATCTTCTCTGTCTCATATTCAACTCCTTCTGAGTGAAGATATACTTTAGACTTTTATGGTCCATATATATCTCACATTTTTTCCCATAAAGATAATGTCTCCATATCTTTAGGGCAAACACTACCGCGACCAGTTCTAGATCATGAGTAGGACAAACTTTCTCATAATCCTTCAACTGCCGAGATGCATACGCAATAACTTTTCCATACTGCATAATCACACAATCAAGTCCTCTATTCGAAGCATCACTATACACTACAAAATTTTCTGTGTCATCTGGCAATGACAAAATAGGAGCTTCACTTAATCATATCTTCAGTTCTTGAAAATTGTCTTCACATTTATCCGTCCATATGTATTTCACCTTCTTCCTTGTTAAATTAGTTAAAGAGGTAGCTATCTTCGAAAAATATTGGATAAATCTTTGATAGTACCCTGCTAACCCTAGGAAACTCCGCACCTCAGTCGGCATTTTTGGTTGTTCCCAATTCATTACTGCTTCCACCTTCGCTGGATCCACTGAAATCCCCTCCTGGTCAATGACATGACCTAAAAACTGCACCTTTTCCAGCCAAAATTCACATTTGGTGAATTTTGCATATAACTTTTCCTTCCTTAGTGTCTCCAACACTAATCTTAAGTGTTCAGCATGATCTTCTGGCGTCTTAGAATAGACTAGAATATCATCGATAAACACCATGACGAATTTGTCCAAATATAGTTTGAATACTTTGTTCATCATATCCATAAATACAGCAGGTGCATTCGTCAACTCAAATGACATTACCAGAAACTCGAAATGACCATAACGAGTCCTGAAGGCAGTCTTTAGTACATCTTCCTTCCTAACCTTCAACTGATGATACCCCGTCCGTAAATCTATTTTATAAAAATACTTTTCCCCTTTCAATTGATCAAAGAGATCATCGATCCTGGGCAATGGGTATTTATTCTTTATCGTTAACTTGTTCAACTCCCGATAGTCGATACAAAGCCTTAACGATTCATCTTTCTTCTTAACAAACAACACCGATGCCCCCTGTGGAGAAACACTTGGTTAAATGTACTTTTTGTCCAATAGTTCCTGTAGCTGAACCATTAGTTCTTTCATTTCCACAGGCGCCATACGGTACGATGCCCTTAAGACTGGTGCTGCTCCTGACACAATGTCTATCACAAATTTGATCTCTCTATCCGGCGGTAAACCAGGTAATTAACTTGGAAATACATCCATGAACTCGTTTACTATAGGTATTTGTTCCGTGGTTGCTCCCACTCTCTGGGTATCAACAACATGGCATATGTAACCTACACAACCCTTCCTTAGAAATTTTCTAGTTTGTGTCATTGTAAGGCAACACGGACGTCCCGATAATTTACTACCATAAAATACTACAGGAGGTTGCTTCAATGACCTGATACTCACACATTTCTTTTGGCAGTCTATAATTGCTCCATGGTTAATCAACCAATCCATTCTGAGAATTATGTCGAATTCTCCTAACTTTATCAGTATTAAATCTATCGATAACTTACGACCACGTACATCTACGCAACAACTCCTATGAATATCTTCAACATGAATTATCTCTTCGTTTGTTACCTTAATGTTCAAATGTATAGACAATTTTTTAGGAAATAATTCTAGTCGTCTAGCAAAATCACATGTTATAAACGAACAAGAAGCACCCGAATCAAATAGCACGTATGCATTTATATTGTTGATTGGAATAATACCTCCAACTACATCCCCTGATGCCACCGCATCTTGGATCGTCATATTAAAAGTGCGGGCCATTGATTTCCCCGGATGAGCTGGACCACTAATAGCTAACTTACTGCTATTAGTTCCGTTATTTCCTTCTGTCCCCTTCTTCGGGCAGTTCTTTGCTATGTGGTCAGTTGATCCACATACAAAACATCCGTGGTTTTTCTTCAGATTTGGAAAGTTAGGCGAAATGTGCCCTTCCTGTCCATAATTATAACAAACCACCTTTCCTTTGAGACAGACTCCCAAATCAGTCTTCTCGCAAGTTTTACAGGCCTTCATCCTCCTCTTAGAGTCCCCTTGTTTTACTCTGGTATTCCCAGAGTTAAAGTCATTCCCTCGGTCTTGGTTCCTCCATCAACCTTACCCTTGTTTTTCTTATCCTTGTGGTACTGGTTAAGAGCCTCATTCCCACCTTCGGCAATTATTGCCTTTTCTAGTATGGTTCCAAAGGAAGTACTTTGGTACACAAAGATTCAGCTATAGAGTCAAGGAAGTACTTTGGAACACAAATGAAGTACTTCGGGGTTACTATTCATGAGTTACTATTTATGAGTTACTATTCACGAGTTACTATTCACAAGTTACTATTCACGGGTACTATTCACAAAGCATGATGATCTTTTTTGTGAAATTTCTATCTTTTAGTGTCGAAGTTACTATTTATCCAAAATATCTATTATGGATACTAGTTTTGATTGTATCCATGTTTTGATCATTCTTGAATTTTACTCCACTCTAGTTATTTATGAAGTTTTTTTGAACTTGGATTGTTTAAAGTACAAATCCTTAATACTTGTTCTTTTGTTTCACTGGATTCATTTTCTTTAAAATATTTTTCATCATCCTCAGTCCTAAATGATGATATTACTGAATATCTTTGGCCTGTAGTGCAAAGATGAATGATTTATTGATGAATATCTTTGGCCCGTAGTGCAAAGATGAACAGGTGTTTAAATGAACATGACCGACTATTTAATATCTTTGGTCCATAGTGCAAAGATGAACAGATGTTTAGATGAACATGACCAATTGATGAATATTTTTGGCCTGTAGTGCAAAGATGAATATTTGATTCCAGATATATATTGATTGATGTTACAGGGATAAAATATCGAAGATGAATTTTTAAATTCATATATAGAAGATAGTAGTTTTTATTCCCTACTTAACTCTTCTAATGAATTATTATTTTCGCTGTGAAGATTGATTTAAAACTGGTTGTCTATTGTATTCTATTAGATTTTTCCCTGTTGAGGACTAACGATAATTTGTTATATATTATCTTAGTCATAATGTTCTTTACTGGGCTAGTTGAGCTCACCTTTTTCCTTGTTGTTCCATTTTTCTTCTCAGGAGGCGAGAATGTAGCGAGTACTAGTCGGGGTGTGGAATGATGGTTCTAGATGTGGTTCTAGTAGTCCTCACTATTCTATAAAATAGTGTATCAATAATTGTAATGAGGACTTATTTGAGTGTGGATATTGTCTAGATGACAATATTTGTATTTAAACTCACAGTTTTTATGTTGTATTAATAAAGTTGTAGTTGTTTCTGTACCATGTATTTTAACGACTCGGAATGGCTGTTTTATACCTATTTTGGGGGCGTCACGGTTGGTATTAGAGTTTAGGAATATAGTCTCTGGCGGAGATCAGGGAATAGTACTAGGAGGGGAGAAACGAGTAATCCTTCGCTAGTATGTCATACCTAAGCTTATTTGTTGGTCAATCGAACTATATGGTTAATATGTGATATGTTAATTTGCTTAATTAACCCTTATTTTATGGCAGTATTTAAGAATGGCAGCTGAGAATATTAACGGTGGAGTTAATGAGACCATGGAAACACCTTTAATCACCAACCAGGGGAACGTGTAACAGGAAGGCAATAATCCTCTTGTAAACAACACCACTGAGCAGACGATGAACGACGGGATGTTTAGGAGCTTTTTGCAGTTCATGCAAAACCAGACGAGGGAGACTCGTGCACAAAATACGGGTGGAAATGCTAACAATGCGCGGCTTGTCACAGCCAAGCAATTCAAAGAGTTGGGACCTCCAGAATTTAAGGGAAAGCCGGATCCAATCATGGCGGAAACGTGGGTCAAGCAAATTACCAAGATATTCGATGTCTTGGGATGCACGGAGGAACAGAAGGTTCCATTCGCCACCTTTATGTTTCGTGGTGAGGCAAACTACTGGTAGGAGTCTATGAAACGGACCCAGCCTACCGCACCCAGCATGTCTTGGGAAACATTTCAGAAACTTTTCAAAGAAAAATACTTTCCTGAAAGTATTCACCATGTGAAAGAGGTAGAGTTTATTAGACTAGAACAAAACAACATGACGGTGTTAATACGAGGCGAAGTTCGCAGAGTTATCCAGGTTTGTACCTCATTTGGTAGAGAATGAGGAACAAATGACGAGGATGTTTCTGAGAGGTTTAAAACCCGAGATTCGGCAATATCTTATCTCTCATAAATTTTATTTATATTCAGATGTTGTCAACATGGCTCAATTATTAGAACGAGATAGCGAGTACGTTCAACCAAGAGACCGCAACCAGGATCATACCGGTGACAGCAGTCATCAGAACAACGATAACCAGCGGAGAAAGAAAAATACGGACAAGAGCGACAACCACTCTGGTGGTACTCGTGGCCATGAAAATAGAAGAAGCGAGTCAGGGGAAGATTTTAAAAAGAGGAGATTCAACAATGACACTGTGAAGACGTCAGCACCAGCAGCAACTAGTTTTAAGGGAGGAGAACGACCACCGGTCGTATGCTATAAATGTGGAAAAGAGGGACACATCAGCCCAAACTGTCCACAACAGTTCAAGGTATACTATAATTGTGGAAAGGAAGGACATATCGCTCGAGATTGTACAGTAGCGAAACCAAGCCCAGTGGGGATGGTGACTCAAAAGGCTGTCCCAGAAAAATCGAAGTCAATGGTCCTTGGAAGAGCGTTTGTCGTGACTAGTCAACACGCGGGTAAGCTAATCATAAATTCATACGAAGTTTATACCTTACTAGATACCGGTGCTACCCATTCTTTTATCTCTTCTACTTGTGGTCAACGTTTAAACTTGATTCCGGAGAAGTTAGACTTTGACGTATCTGTGGAAACTTCGTTAGAAGAAACTTTCGTTACATCCACTGTTTATAAATCTTATTTGATCCAAGTTGGCACCATCACATTAATTGTTGACCTTATCTCTTTAAAGATACTTGTATTTGACGTGATTTTAGGGATTGATTGGTTAACTACTCATCATGCCAAAATTGATTGTTTTCGTAAGGTTGTTAGTTTTCATATTCTTAATCAACCAGTTATTCGAATTCAAACAACCAAACCATTGAAGTCAAATTCTTTAATATCAAGCCATAAAGCCATTCGTTTATTGAAAAACGGATGTCAATCTTTCTTAGCCCATGTCATGGACTTGAAAAAAAAATACGTCAGATTTGAATGATATTTCTGTTGTTGGTAAAATCCCTGACGTATTTCCTGAAGAATTTCTTGGCCTACCTCCAGAGCGTGATATTGAATTTTGTATCATCTTTGAATCCGGTACAAAACCAACTTCTAAAATCTCATATCGAATGGCTCCTATTGAACTTCAGGAGTTAAAAATTTAACTATAGAATTTGGTACCCGAGCCTTTTTCTGGTGACTTCCTTTGTGGAATGCACTGAAGCCAGACTCTTCGTAGGGGACGCCATATTCGTGCGGTAGTAAACTAATAGGCGTCATTATGACGTGCTATCCAAGATTGGGATATAAGTCACAGTTGAGAGCAACCTAAGTTAGTAATCGAAATACGTAGCTTTCTATGCTTAGCTGGTTATTATCAAAGATTTTGTGGAAAGATTTTCTCGAATCGCTACTCCATTAACTCAGTTAACTCATAGAGATACAAAATTCGAATGGAGCAAGGAACGTGGGAAGAGCTTCGAAGAACTCAAGGGGAGAGTCATTTTGGTACATTTTCTGACCATACCATCCTGGAAAAGCGAACATGGTAGCTGACGTGTTGAGTAGAAGATCGTATATGGTTACGTGTGCGATATTGTTAACACAAAGACCCATTTTGTACGACTTACAGAAGATGGAGATAGAGTTAAAGATTTCAAGAATCTGTGTGAAGATAACGAATATACGATTAGAATCGACTTTAATCGATAAAGTTTAAACCACTCAAGCTACACACCGGAGCTGATGAATATAAAGAAGAAGGAACAAGAAGGCGTTATTCTAGAAGTAAGAGTTGATGAAGAGAAGAAATCTCAACCTTTGATTTATTAGTCCATTTAAAATCCTCGATTGAATAAGAACTATGGCCTATAGACTCGCTTTACAGCCAAGTATGACGTGTGTTCATAGCATTTTTTGTGTATCGATGTTACATAAATATGTGGACAACCCAAACCACATTAATGAGTTAGAACCAGACGAGATAGCAGAAGATTTAACGTACGAGGAGGTACCAGTCAAGATTTTGGATGGGAAGGAGCATGTCCTACGCATGTCAATTTCGAGGACGAAATTTCATAAGGAGGGGGGGTTGTAAGGCCCCAACTTTTTATAAATAAAGATTTAATTTCTCCAATTATTATTTTGAAATAGTAAGGGGTTGATTTGATTAATGTGGTTAGTTATGGGTAAAATGCGCAAATATTTTAAATAAGCAAGTGGTTATAAAATACTCATTGTTGTCGGGAAATATTCGTTTGGTCGTGGAATATTCTTACTGTCGGGGAATATTCATACGACGACGCAGCCTTGTGTGGGCCCCATAATGGAAAGTGATTAGATGAAGAAAATGACAAGTATAAGGTGTTTACAAATAAGGGCGCAGTTGTTACCGTTAATACTGTTGGAATACCCGGTGGTTAAAACATAGTCATACGCGTTGTTGCACAATAGCACACTGTATTGCACTAATTATTGATTCTTATGTAAGAAGACACTAATCGATAATTTTTACAGTAATTACTGTTCAGTATTTTATTTTATTAATTCAATAATTGCTGCGTTGATTTTTTTATATTACTGTTATTTCAATAATTGTCACTACACAGTATTTTCCATTATCGGAGGAATAATTCATATTATATGAATAATATTATTAGATAACATTATTGGCAATGTGTAGAAAGTTCTGTCTAAGGAGAGGTTTGGCCACCTAATTGCGCGCCAGTAAGGAGAAATCCTTATTGGAAAGCCACCTCTTTCTTGGGAATGACCTGGTTGCCAGTACTGTGATTCTGTAATATTATTTGTGAATAATTAATTATTGACTTATATGATGAGAAAAATATTGATTTTATGTGGATATAGATGGAGAAAATTTTTAAAGTGACAATTGTTAAAAAATGATATTTTATCTTTTCTGATAAAATAATTTATTATATTTTAATAATATAATAATGGTGATATTTTTACAATGAATGTGGGATATATGAGTATATAAGGAGGAAGAGTATTTTTTGTTGTATTAAATGATTAACACATGTTTTGTGTGTCGATGGACCCCATTTCTTGACTGAAATTTGATTATAGCATGTAAAATCGTCCGTTTATGGATTTCGGTCAATTTCTGTTTGAAATTTGGAAAAACTTTCTTCTTCAAAGTTGTAGAGAATTGAATTTCCTGTAAAAAGCCCCGAGATTCAAATTTTCAGATAAAAGGACTATTTATTATGAATTATTGAAGTTCCGAAATAATTGATTTTTAGAAGTTTTATTTATTTTTATTAACAAAAACGTTTTTTCCATTGTGGGGACCCCATTTGCTCATGTTAGATGCTGAATTCAGATTTCTTGGGTGTGCGTAAGAAAATTTTATAATTATATTAATATTTTATTAAATTTTCTGCTTTGGTGTTCTAAGCAATTTCCTATAAATAGGGTGCTTAGGTTAGAATTGAAAATCACACCAGAAACTAAAGATTTCTCTCTCTTTCTCTCTCTATAATATCGAACGTATTTGTGAGTAATTTAGTACTTTGAGTATTGCTATATGGTGCAAGTTCTTTCAGCACTATATCCAGTATTCTAGTCAGAAGTACTATTCTTTTTGAGGTAAGGGATAGTAGGGGATAATAAGGGATTTTAAGGGATTGTAAGGGAGGTTATTTTCTTCTAAAATGATATCATTTCTTAAATATCATTATGCTGAAATATTGGTGGGAACTTTTTTATCAAATTTGGAATTTTTTCATGTCGGGATTACTATTCATGAGTTACTATTCACGAGTTACTATTCATGAGTTACTAT
Source organism: Panax japonicus (assembly GCA_020205505.1). NCBI lineage: Eukaryota > Viridiplantae > Streptophyta > Magnoliopsida > Apiales > Araliaceae > Panax > Panax japonicus. The sequence goes on along the minus strand of CM035107.1, from coordinate 18,657,257 downwards.
TCACGAGTACTATTCATAAAGCATGATGATCTTTTTTATGAAATTTCTATATTTTAGTGTCGAAGTTACTATTTACGTATACGGCACTATTCACAAAAAAAATTAAATTTTTTTTTCGTCCAAAATATCTATTATGGATACTAGCTTTGATTGTATCCATGTTTTGATCATTCTTGAATTTTACTCCACTCTGGTTATTTATGATGTATTTTTGAACTTGGATTGTTTAAAGTACGAATCCTTAATACTTGTTCTTTTGTTTCACTGGATTCATTTTCTGTAAAATATTTTTCATCATCCTCAGTCCTAAATGATGATATTACTGAATATCTTTGGCCTGTAGTGCAAAGATGAATGATTTCTTGATGAATATCTTTGGCCCGTAGTGCAAAGATGAACAGGTGTTTAGATGAACATGACCGACTATTTAATATCTTTGGCCCATAGTGCAAAGATGAACAGGTGTTTAGATGAACATGACCAACTGATGAATATTTTTGGTCTGTAGTGCAAAGATGAATATTTGATTCCAGATATATATTGATTGATGTTACAGGGATAAAATATCGACGATGAATTTTTAAATTCATATATAGAAGATAGTAGTTTTTATTCCCTACTTAACTCTTCTAATGAATTATTATTTTCGCTGCGAAGATTGATTTAAAACTGTTTGTCTATTGTATTCTATTAGATTTTTCCCTGTTGAGGACTAACGATAATTTTTTCTATATTATCTTAGTCATAATGTTCTTTACTGGGCTAGTTGAGCTCACCCTTTTCCTTGTTGTTCCATTTTTCTTCTCAGGAGGCGAGAATGTAGCGAGTACTAGTCAGGATATGGAATGATGGTTCTAGAAGTGGTTCTAGTAGTCCTCACTATTCTATAAAATAGTGTATCAATAATTGTAATGAGGACTTATTTGAGTGTGGATATTGTCTAGATGACAATATTTGTATTTAAACTCACAGTTTTTATGTTGTATTAATAAAGTTGTAGTTGTTTCTGTACCACGTATTTTGACGACTCAGAATGGGTGTTGTATACTTATTTTGGGGGCGTCACATATATATTTGTGCTCATCTATCCGGTGCGAAATACTGATACACTAAGCTCATGATATGAATGGCTTTAACTCGCTCACCATAACTTAAGGAATCTAATTTTGTTAAACCATATATGGTAGCTTGGGGTAAATGGTTCATTGAATAAAATAGTGTAAATTATTCAACCCAAATTCATGGTATAAACAAATATGGTATATCATGAATCATGCTTCATAATAGTGCTCCATGATCTAAGGAATCTATTGGTTATTCCCACTGGCCCAATCTATGGTAAGTTATATGGAAATTATTAAGTGGATAACTTATGGTAACAAATATATTGACTTTCAGCATTTAGGTGAATGATATATAGTGGAAAGCTGTAAGAGATGTGATCTTCCACGAGATGAATAAATCAACCTGGCCTAAAATCACAGTTATAGCGTGATATCTCAAATCACGAACAAACAGGATTTCTCGGTGAGTATATGTCAAATTAATGAATTAATCATATCATGATTGACGGGTTAATTGCAAGATTTATGCACTGTGTTTCAAATGTTCATATCACAGTAGTGCGTCTTAGCAACGATAATATCTTTTGGTTGCCTTTAAAATAGCCAAGTCCATTAATAAGAATAAACAAGAAATACATACTGAAACTACTCACATATATACGATGAATTTGTGTTTCTTCTACTGTTGATTGCGATTTAAGAAGCTATCGCTGAGGTGATCTTGTAGTAAATATTCTGGTAATACTTTTCTTGCATATCATTACATACTAGAGCCTTGCATTGGTAAGTGATACATTGCTTGATCATTAGACCTCTATTGTGTATTTTATATTTTCTCATACAAATTAATATTCTCTAAATTTTGATCTGGTTTGGGTCATTGTATTGTTACAATCAAGTTTGAAGAAAGCATAAGTGTTTGAGGGTGCATAGGTGCTCAAGTGGTTGGAACTTGTATTGTAATTGGAAAAGTTTAATAAAAGTGAGTCTCCAATACTAGTTGGTATTGGACGTGGATTAGGCTACTATTATAAAAGGTAGTAGTTGAACCACGTAAAAATTCCGGTGTTTATATGATTGTATTTTGTGCTACATTATTCTGCTAACTATCTAGCAGCCTGCATTCCATATCCATTAATAAGACCAAACTAATTCAGTAAATTGTTCTCTCATAATCATATTCTGAAAAAGTTAGGTCTTGGAATTATACGTTTTGGAAAGTTATACATTAATTCAATATCTTATCTTAACATTTCAATTAACAAAGATATAGAATCCAGCTTGCTGCATCGAATATCCAAAGGAATTTTTAGTTAATCAAAAGTTGGACATAGTTTGTTCCTACACTTATTCAACCCCCCCCCCCTTCTAAGTATGCCTACTTAAATTTCATTTGGCATCAGAGCTTGGCTCTACTTATCTTGGTTTTAAAGGTGACTTGTAGGGAAAGATTCTGACATGACACAATTTGGAAACGCTCATCAAGAAGGTCAATCAACAAACCGACCTCCATTACTCTTTGGAACAGAGAACTACAATTTTAGGAAATTTCAAATTAGGATCTATCTTAAGCAAGACCCATGGGAATGGTGGATGGTAGCGAACGGACCAGTAATTCTAAGGAAAGATGATGGCACTCAAAAAACTCTACTCGAGATGGACTCAACCGAAACCTACATGGTTTCATACGATTCAAAGGCAATGAACACTCTTCTTAGAGGCATGGTACATTACAAAATAGATAAAGTCTCTTCATGCAACACATCGAAGGAGATATGGGATACCCTAGTGGTGAGTCACGAAGGAACTTCCAAAGTACAAGAAGTTAAGCTAAGCAAGCTAATGCATGACTACGAAATGTTCAAACTGGAAAAAGACGAAACAATCAAAATGGCTCAAGCACAATTCTTAGTACTTAAAAATTCCTTGAAGCTGCTCGATAAGTTAATTCCACAAAGTGAAATCAATCGTAAGCTACTTTAGGCTATGCCCAAAAGGTTTGCATCTAAAATTACTACTTATCAAGATTATGCCAATATTTCTCCTATGGATATATGTTAACTCTCTTTGGTGAAGTAGAAGAATATGAACACCAAATAAAAAGATATGATGACGAGGAAGAAGTTCCTCGAAAGAAAGTGCTAGCTCTAAATGCAGGAATTGAAGAAGAACTTGAAAAAAACTCAGATGATGAAATAGCTATGATCTCAAGGAGACTCAAGGGACTACTTCAGAGAAAGAATAAAAGGAGGAATACATTCAATTTAAATCAATTCAAAGCTAAGCAATCCGAAGAAACTTGTTTTGAATGCGTACGACCAGGCCACTTCAAGAAGGACTGCTTCCAGCTCAAAAACAAAGGGAAGCAAGGCAACAAAGTGTTCAAAAAGAATAAAGCCTTCTTAACATGGAGTGACGATGAATAATCTGACGTGGAAATAAATGCAAATGATGAACTGGCTCAAATATGCTTCATGGGACTTGATGGTAAATGAATTTAGTGAGGTATCCTTTTCCGATATTAGTATTTTGAAACAAGAAAATGAAAGGCTAAAAGAAAAAAATATGTACTTAAAAGATCTAGTAAACACACTAATGGGCGAAGTTGAGTCATTAATAGATGAAAAGAAGGAATTAGAAAAAGTAACACATACAAATAAAGAAAAAGTATTAGTTGCGAAAATTGATTACTTAGATAATTACAATAAAATACTTTTCAACAAAGTAAAACAGTTAAATAATGATGTTGAAAAATTGACAAACGAAATAAAAATGAGAGATGTATGCATTGATGCCTTTAGTGATGAATTATGTAATAAAACACCTCCAACTAATGAACTTCAAAAGGAAATAGAATCACTAAAACTATATCTAGATAAATTTGATCATAATGAAGAGAATCTAAATGTCATGTTAGGGAAACAAAGACCCAGTTATGATAAACAAGGAATTGGTTATAATCCAGTATATAGAAAAGAAGTTGAAATGCTTAAATCTAAATCATCATTTAAATTAAATTACTGTACACCTTTCATTACTTGCTAAAATTGTGGCACTAAAGGTTATCTAGAAATAAATTGTTCAAAGAAGAAAAATAACAATCGAAGTAAAATAATATGGATAGTGAAAAGGGATTTGATTTCAACTAACACAAGTAGACCCAAAAAGATATGGGTACCAAAAAGATAAACTACATTTTTCTTAAATAGGTGTGTTTCAAGGCAAAAATGTCATCTCAAAAGTGGATCCTTTATAGTGGATGCTCACGCCACATGACGGGTGACAAATCTAAGTTTGTGGAGCTAAATATCAAAACGAAACATGGAACTGTCACGTTCGGTGATGACCGATCATACGAAATAATCAGGAAATGTAAAATCAGTAATGGTAAGGTTAACATTAATAATGTTCATCTTGTTAACGGTCTAGAATTCAATCTTATCAGTGTTAGTCAATTAATGGATAATGGACATTGAGAAAATTTTGATAAAGATAAATGTACAATTTCACACGGTACTAACAATGCTACTTTAGTTGCCCAAAGAGAAGGAAATATATATACTCTTGATTTTTGAGCAACATGAGGAATAATTATGTCTTGCAACTATTCAAGATGAAGCAAATCCATGGCATAGAAGAATGGAACATGTTCATATGGACCTAATAAAAAAGTTATCATCAAAGAATCTAGTGAAAAGATTAGCCAAATGAACTTTGAGAAGAAAGGTATATGTGAGCCCTGTCGACTTGGAAAACAAGTAAGAACATCATTCACAGCCAAGAACATGGTATCGACTTCTTCTCCCTTACAATGACTCCATCTTGATTTATTTAGACGTGAAAGGCATGCTAGTTTAAATGGTAAATTTTACGCATTTGTGATAGTTAATGATTTTTCTAGATACACATGGGTACTATTTCTTAGAACAAACGATGAGGAATTTAACGAATTTGAAAAGTTGATTAAAAACTTGGAAACAAAATATAGTCTTAATCTTATAAAAATTAGAAGTGATCATGGTACTGAATTTCAAAAGGATTTTATTATATTTTGTAATCAAAAAGGATTTACTCATGAATTCTTAACACGTAGAACTCCCTAACAAAATGGAGTGATAGAAATAAAGAATCGAACATTACAAGAAACATCTAGAACCCTAATTCAAGAAAGTAAATTTCCAAAGAAATTTTGGGCTGAGGCTGTAAACACATCATGTTATGTATTAAATAGAGTGTTAATCCGTCCAGTTATTTTGAAAACACCATATGAATTATGAAATAATCGACTTCTTAATATAATCTATTTCAAAGTATTTGGATCTAAATGTTTTATTCTTGACACTAGTGGGAACTTGGCAAGTTTAATGCTAGATCATATTAGGGAATATTCATTGGCTACTATCAAAATAGTAAAGCATATCGCATTTATAATGTGCAAAAGATTTGTATCAAAGAATCTATACATATCAAATTGAATGAATCTAACTATGTTATTCCAAAAGAAAGAGATGAAGATGAAGTTAATTTAGGGACTGCTGCAAATCCAGCTTACCACATAAAAAAATAGCAAGACCATTGAACCTATCCAGCAAGATGGATTAGAAGAACATCAGGACCAGGAACCTATCCAGCAAGCTGAATAGGAAAATCAAGAACCTATCCAGCAAGCTGAATTGAACGAACAACAAAACCTTGATTTAGAAAATACTAAAAAAGTGATCCATGACATTCAACTTCCAAAATCAGCAAGATACATCAAAAATATCCTCCCGATAACATCATTGGGAACATAAATGAAGGAGTTACTACAAGAAGAAAAGCACAAAATATGTGTGCTTTTTCAGCATTTCTATCCCAGATTGAACCAAAGAACGCCAAAGAAGCCATACTTGATGAAAATTTACTTCTAGAAACGCAAGAAGAGCTACAACAATTCGAAAGATGCCAAGTTTAGGAGTTGATACCTCCTCCAAAAGATGTATCCATTATTGGAACTAAATGGGTATTCAAAAAAAAACTTGACGAGTACGGAACAATTACAAGAAACAAAGCTAGATTAGTAGCTCAAGGGTACAATCAGCAAGAAGGAATAGACTATGAAGAAACATTTGCCCCTGTAGCCCGATTGGAATCTATTAGACTATTATTAGCATTTGCTTGTTTCAGAAAGTTCAAACCACACCAAATGGACATCAAATGCGCTTTACACAACGACTACATAAATGAAAAAGCATACGTAAAATAGCCTCCTAGATTTGAGCATGACAAGTTCCCACATTACGTGTACAAACTAAAGAAGGCACTAAATGGACTCAAACAAGCTCCAAGGGCTTGGTATGAAAGATTAAGTAAGTACCTCCTATCAAATGGCTTCATAAGAGGTAAAATTAACTCTACTTTATTTATTAAATGCCAAAATAAAGATATCATTATTGTACAAATATATGTAGACAATATAATATTTGGTGCTATTAATAACTTTCTTTGTGAGTGGTTCTCAAAATGCATGCACAAGGAGTTTGATATGAGCTTAATTGAAGAACTAGATTACTTTCTGGGCCTTCAAATCAAACAAAATTAGGAAGGTATCGTCATTCATCAAACCAAGTATACAAAGGAACTACTCAAGAGATTCAGCTTTCATAACTCAAATTCAAAAACCAAATCAACGAGCACATTAATAAAACTCATAGCAGATGAAAAAGGTATGGATGTGGAAGTAACAAAATATAGAGGTGTGGTAGGATCCTTACTATATTTAACTGCCTCTAGACCTGATATAATGTATAGTTTTTGTCTATGTGCTCGCTTTCAAGCAAAACCCAAAGAATCACATTTACAAGCGGTTAAACGAATATTTAAATATTTGAGTGGTACCACAAATCTAGGATTATTTTATCCAAAATATAACAGTTTTGATCTAATGGGTTATTCAGATGCTTACTATGCAGGTTGTCAAATAGATAGAAAAAGTACAAGCGGTGCTTGCACATTTTTGGGACAAAGTCTTGTCTCATGGAATAGTAAAAAGTAAACATCAGTTGCCTTATCCACCACTGAGGGTGAATACTTAGCAGCAGGAAGTTAATGCTCTCATATTTTATGGATGCGTCAAACACTGTGGGATTTTTATATTATGTGTGAAAATAGGCCCATATATTATGATAATACAAGCACTATAGACATCTCTAAAAATCTAGTTCTACACTCTCGCACAAAACACATAGAAGTTCACCACCATTTTCTTAGAGACAATGTGTCCAAAGGACTAATTAAATTAATATTTATTCCCACTGAGGATCAATTAGTAGATATATTTACAAAACCTCTAGGGGATGAACGCTTCTGTACTCTAATAAGAGAACTCGGGATGTGTCTAATTTGAATATGGTCTACATGCTTTAAGGAAATTAGACAGGCACAACATATCTTACTACCATAATTATGCTAATTAAATTTGTTCAGAGTTTCCTTTCCAAACACGGCGCCACGACTTTCCATATCTTGGTAACAGGCACCCACGATAAATACAGAAGTTACTTTACTCTTTTGGCCATCAACAATCCATGCAACTCTCAATCGCTCTCAAACCCCTTCTGAGAAAATTAGAACCAGACGTGCTAGACAACTTCGTGATGAGTCTGAGGATGAGGTATCACTGCCTTCTCCACCCTCTCATCCCCTTGTTACTAGAAAACTGAAAAGAAAGCAACCTTCTATCACGACCATCTCCTGTAACTCATCCCTTACCGGATCTAAAGCGAGTTTACCTTCTCCTCTACCGATTAGGACATCGAATGACACAAAACGACGAAAGATCAAAGAATCCTCCCCCGGATCCCCTCCGATGAATGTAATCCCTTTATCTATTTCGTTGCACGATGTTCCCGAAAATTTCTGTAGAGGTAATAACTTCGAATATCGTTCTAAATCTTGCATCTGCCAAAAATCTTTTGTTTATGAAAAATCCATTGATATGTACTATTTTCAAAACTCCCCACTTCAACATCTTCTTGAGTCTTGTGGTATGTCCTCGCTAAGTGCCCATCCATCTGTGGCCTACCCAAAGTTGGTCTTACAATTATACCCGAACCTTGAACATATAGGTGACTGCTATACTACTTTCATAAAAGGAAAATCGTTGTTTTTTATTGCTATGGACTTAAGAAGCATATTGTCCATTCCCTTTATAGGAGACTGTCCATTTACTCTTAAGGGACATGTGTATATGCCTCTATCCCCTCTTGACCAACTTCAAATTATCATGACTGACCCCACTCTATCTTCAGTCACTCTCCCAAAGACTATTGAGGTGTCTCCTATTACTATAGTTCTTCATAAATTAATGCGGTATAATCTTATTCCCCGAATTGGTGATGGGGCTGACTTCACTTACCAGGATTTGGTTTTAGTTGCCTTGATAATGAAAGGAAAACCATTCAATTTCTCTCTTATGATGCTCAAACACATGATTAACTACATCAAACACTCTAAAAAGTGTCTGCCTTATAGTTGTTTTCTCAAAAAATTGTTCAATCATTTTCAAATCCCTTTAGACACTGAAGGATTAATCATAATTACCAATTCCATCGATTCAGCCTATCTCAAAAGTGCTCATATTACACTGGTCGATGGTCAGTTCATGATAATTGCTCCAAAAATTCCCCATGTCCCAAATTTCACTCCTCTTGTCTCACAACCTCCCCCTCCTGAGATTCTCACCCTTCTCCACACCATCACTACAAATTAAATCTCTCTTATTGCTGCTGTTAAGGATATCCAACACCGTCTTTCTGTGCTGGAAAAAGGTAAACTCCCTATCAGTCGTACTGAACTTCACACTATTTTTCGCACCATGAAGGATGAGTTCGTCGATATTCAAGCAGGGTTCGAATTGCATACTCGGGCTATGGTAAAAGCCCTGCAGAGGAAAATGAATCGCAATACATTCCAAATAAGCATTGCACTCAAATTAATTAGTAACCAGATTGGGACACTAGGACGATTCACTAACGGGTGCATGAATGATCTCAGTGAAAAGCTCCAGGCTGACCAAGTCCAATCTCGCATACCTGAGTGGCCACTGTGCAATTGGATGGCCGAATACCAAAGAGATTTCCTAGACTTGCCTTTACCTCCTCCTACCTTCATCACCCATCTTGGGTCGCCAGATATAAGGTACTGAATACAAATACAAACTTACTAATACAACTGTCGTATAAAATACGACTAAACATATGTTGTGAGTTTGAATACAAATACTATCCTCTAGAGAGTATACAAACTCAAAATGAGTCCTCATTACATTTATTATCACACTATTTCACAGAATAGTGAGGACTACTAATGCACCATCTAGGACCATCACTCTGTTTCCCCCGACTAGTCCCTGCTACATTCTCATTTCCTGAAGAGAACAGTGAAAGAAAGGGTGAGCTCAACTAGCCCAGTAAGAAATATTATGACTAAGATAATGCAGAATAAATTATCGTTAGCCTTCAACAGTGTTAAACTAATACAATATAACAACTATCAAGTTTAACTGCAGCGGAACAAGCAATCCATTAGTAGAGTCAAGTAGAGAATAAAATCTACTATCTTCTACGATTTAAAAGGTTTTTCATCACTTTTATCGCTGGGACTCAGCTTAATAAATAATCCACATCATCGAATACCCCTTAGACAGAACTTCGTTCTGAATCTATTAACGTGCCATTAGATTGGCTTGATCTTTACTCTTCGTTCTTTTTTACGTTTTTTTAATGCTCTTCGTTTGTTCGTCCGTAATTCGATCATTAGAACTTGGAACTTGTTCGTTCTTGAGTCTATGACACACGTTTTCTACGTTCTATTACTTTCTTATGAAACCCTACATGTTCGAGTACATTTACTAACTTTCTAATTCTCGTTCTTCTTTTACGAAATTTTGCCATAACTTCGTTATAGCTAAGTTTTAATTCGTTCTTAATGAACGTTTCTACAGTTCCTAACCAAACAATACACATCTAACTTATACGCAATGGTTTTAAATCTGTCCATCAACAACGTTCTTCGTGTTCTTTATTCGTTCTTCATTTTAATCGATATTTTGGATTACGATTCCACTTTTATTGGAATTTGATGTTATAGAACATTATTCCTTACTTATTTCACCTACTTATTCATATAATCCATTCGGATCGCTCTAATTCATTACGAATCTTATACTTCCTTAAGAAATTTATAAACTAAACTTCTAATTTATTATTTCTTCATTTTCTTATGATTTCAACCATATGAAATCATCTCTAACCTTATCTACCTCTTATCTTCATTAAGTTATGTTTTCAAACATAAAAACTTAAAGAAATTTAAAAGAGATTAGGTTCCAGAATACCGTTCTTCTTTAATCCTCTTCCGTTATTCAAAGCCGACGATTTGCACGCTTTGCTATTACACCGATCACTTTCGATCCGATCATTCATGCTCATGTTCTTCCTTCTCTATCCCATCTGACTTCTCTCTGTCTCTCTCAAGTGTGGGATTTTCAAAATCCACAAATAATGAAATAAGCTTAATATTTATAGATTTTCAAAGCTAAGGGCATTTTAGTCATTTCTCCCCCCCCCCACCTCCTTACTATTCCCACCTCCTCCCACAACTTAGCCACCAAGTTTACTTGGCCACCACCCTTACTTGGTGGCCAAGTAGCCACCTCACATGCCCATGGGTCAACCCATGGGTTGCCCATTGGTTATTACCCATCCGTTTACCAATCGATTCGATCCGCGGTTTCTTTTCTTGGTTTGGGCCTTAACCCTAATTCTTATTGGGCCTATCTTGGGCTTGATTTCACAAAGAGTTGGGCTTGACATAATCCAAGTCCAATTAGATTCTACAAAGTCCATGAACTCAAAGTTCATTAAGACTTATCGTATTCTACGTATCTCATTCTCGTATTCTCGTATTTTCTTCGTATATAGCTAGTACGATATTCGTATTATACGTCATAATAATCTTCGTACTATACTCATATAATAATTTATATCATTCTCATATCTCTCACGCATAATAACCTTAATTATTATACGTGATCATAAAATTCTCGGAACTCACTTTTCCTAACCCTTAGGTTTTGAGTCCGTAGGCGAAAACTTCGTTTTTGCCATAACAAAAATATTATTGAATATTCCATCACGTCTCAAAATTAAACATAATCTATAGCTTCTCGGAATTTCAAAATAAATCTCCGAGCAGAAACGGATGAATAGTGCCTATTTCGTCTTTTTCCCCAAAAATATTTTGTTCCCGGAAAACTTTTATTTTCGTCTTGAAAATTCTTATTCGCTCAATCTAGCTCGTAGCCAGAATACTCCCGATTTATAATCATCCTAGTTTATAGAATGATTAATAAACACATAGCACATAATAATATTAATAAAAATTCCTTTTATTAATAACTAATTGTTTAAACTTAAATTCTGGACAACCCGAATTTTCGGGTCGTCACAATTATACCGAATAATCCCTGGTCATAATCATACGAAGTCCATCTATGTACTACAGGCCACAGATGACTTTCAACATAATATAAACATGAGGATGATGACAATGATAAAAGAATTCAATAAAACAAGTTCAAGAATTAATTTATCCAGGAACTGATAACGTTCAGATTGTCAACATGATACTGCTTTGTAGAGTAAAATTCAAGAATGCTCAGAAAAATATTTTCATGAAAAGATACTGGATGAAGCGCAAATATAAAGGCTATTCCACTAATTTCATGGAGTATAGAAGTCAAAGTTTTAACCAACTGAGTATAATAAAGAATGGAATAACAAAAGAAATCACTATGCATGCGATAGACCGCACAGGCAGGTTATTCCAACAGAATAATAAATAACGGAACCAGGTTAGGCGTAAAATGCACAGACAGGATTTTCTAACAGAATAATAAAGAATGGAACCAGGTCTGGCGTAAAACGCACAGACAGGATATTTTGACAGAATAATAAATAATGGAACCAGGTCCGGCGTAAACGCACAGATAGGATATTCCGACAGAATAATAAATAATGAAACTAGGTCCGGCATAATTGCACAGACGGGATATTCTGACAGAATAATAAAGAACGGAATATTAGAAGAATGTCACCATGTATAGGGTAGCCCGAGTATACAGGTTATTCCAACAGAAAAATAAATAATGGAATAACAGAAGTTCTCTTCATGAATATAAAAGAAATAATACCCCTTACGAGTATAACAAATAATATCCCTTACATTTGAAAGAAGAGTATTCTGACTAGTAGGGCGAGGATATACTCGAAGAAACTTGTACTACGCTCAAAGCTTTCTTAAACTCTAAAGAAATACGCTCAAGATTATAGAAGAAGAACTCTCTCTATAGTTTCTCTCTCTAGAGTTTCAGTGAATTCGTAAGAAATAATGAAGGAATGAACTTCTATTTATAGAAGAATGGACTGCATAGTAACTAATTCATGAACGGTCCAGATTGATTTACTTTTAATCGGATGGTCCATATTTAAAGAAAAATCTTTTAAATAAAATATAATATATATTCTATTTATAATCTAATAAAACGAATAACTTTATAAAAGTATTCTATTTTATATAAAAAGATTTTACTATGCAAAACACTATACAGATACTATACAACACTATGCATAATAAAATATAATATATTCTATTTATAGAATAACTTTATAAAAGTATTCTATTTTATATAAAAAGATTTTACTATGCAAAACACTATGCATAATAGAATATAATATATTCTATTTATAGAATAACTTTATAAAAGTATTCTGTTTTATATAAAAAGATTTTATTATTAAAACTTTAAACCAACGACCCATATTGATTTACTATTATAATTACAACTAACGGTCTAAAACATTAACACATCTCCTCATGGAATAATATTATACTCAAAAATAATTTGGACCGAAAAGAAATAAATTTTTCAGGTGAATAGTACTTCAGGAATATTACCCTGTAAATAGTACTCCGACACAAAAAGTGTCCCAAATACCCGAGTGAACAATACTAGAGTGAATAATAATCGGGTGAATAGTAATTCGTGAATAGTACTCCGACACGAAAAATACCCCAAATACCCGAGTGAATAATATTCGGGTGAATACTAATTTAGGTGAATAGTAACTCGTGAATAGTACTCCAACACAAAAAGTGCCTCAAATACCCGAGTGAATAATATTTGGGTGAATAGTAATTTAGGTGAATATTAACCCGTGAATAGTAACTCATGAATAGTACTCTGATACAAAAAGTGCCCCAAATACTCGAGTGAATAATACTAGAGTAAATAGTAATCGGGTATTTTATGTCAACTTGTCTACTTTGAAAAATTTTCACATATCACCCTTAACTTTAAACTTTTATCAATTTAACTATTTACCAAAATAGAAAAAATTGAATACTTTTATTTTATAAAATTTGGGGTCTCACAGCACGTCCTCCTAGATTTGCAAACACCATGTCCTTGGAGGAGATTAAAAACCGTAGGATTCACTGTCCATATTTCACTTCTCGTGAGGCCAACCATGTTCACATTGCTGAGGAGGATGCGTAAAGGTCTTACTCCATCTTTCCCCTTTTAGGCTCTCTAGGCACTTCTTTTTGATGGATGCTAAAGGGGGAGATGAATTAATTCTTCTTCCATTCAAAAGACAATTTTTAAATTTCATGCTTGCTGACTTCAGTATTAAAAATATGCTTTAATTATTGATGGATATTTTTGTTTAACTGTTGAAGGATGATGGGTTAATATTTAATGTTGTTCCTTCTGTTTTTAAAATTTTGTGGACTAACAGGTTTGTGCAGGGTTATTAAACACTGCATATTTACAGAAAAGTATGGATTAAACAGTTAATTCTAAATGTGAATATATGTATGAATTTAGGGGGAGTCGTAATTATTTTGATGTGCATGGATTTAGGGGGAGTCATAATTATTTTGTTGTCATCTTCAAAAAGGGGGAGAATGCTGACTTATGTCATACTCCATGTTTTGATGATGACCAAATTATTCCTCTAATCATGCTCTATAAAATTGAAGTGAAAGATATGGCATTACAGGAACATCAAGGAGGAAAATACAAAGACGAGAAATCTTTGAAGAATGAAAGGAAAATTGAGCCCTAAAAAAAATATGTAAGATCTTATCATTTATTACTTTCCAATATAAGGCTCTAGGGCATGTGCATTACATATATATTTGTGCTCACATATCCGGTGCTAAATACTGATACACTAAGCTCATGATATGAATGTGTTGGGAGAATGCATATCTTGATTTGATGTTTTAAATGTAAATGCTCATGATTATTTTTAAAGTCATTCTTGGAATATATGTACAAGGACTTAGTGATAGATCAAATTTGTTAGGTTAATCTAAGCTCTTAACATGTATCATTCTATAAATGAATGTATAGATAGAAAGACCAAAACTGTTAGGTTGATCTTGAGATGTAATAGATAGGCTTCGAAGAATTCATAGTGTATCAATCTGATCAATGTGACACCCCCAAATCTGGGTTACCTGACTCCCGAGTTTGGTGTTCACGATCCACAATATAAATAACATTTAACTACCCATATTATATATAGATAGTATCTTACATAAGTTTTTATCAGAGTTTCTTAATACATCACCCAGGTTTTCTAACCTTAACTTTACAAACATACCTTTTAGTTATACAAAAAGGGTTTACAATACAACATAATAAATATGTTCAACATAACTAATTTATAATTACGCCTTTTCCCTTGTCCTTTGCAGCACCTCCTGCAACTTCGTCCCTAACTGAAAAATTTTATTTAGCAAGGGTGAGCAACTAATTTGCTCCGCAAGTTAAGACATACAATAAATGTATAAAAATTCAAAACAACAGACTATCTATTTTGATAGAATGAAACCAAAGTTTGGGGAACTTTGAAATGGCTGAACAAATCGTTATTCAATAACAAGTTTTCTCGTATTCTATACCACAATAATTCAATAATGAAAAAGTACAACGCTTTCAAAGCTTCTACGATATTCTAATGAATAATCAAGAATCAATTCTACGAAATATCAAGGTGGAATGTTTTCCAGATTTAATATTGAGCGATCACACAAGATCTTGAACTTATTTTCTCGGGTAGATATCAAAGATTTACTTTGATAAATACTCAGGTGTATCAGATAACCATAAAGATTAAATCATACCCCTCTGCAAGTATAACAAGTGATCAGCTTATTATACCCTATATTATGCATAATACTCAAAACGCGCGCAAAGGTCGAATTCACGACCAACAAAATGTTCCCTTTATATAAAAGGTTGTTCTTCTCAGTCTTAGAATCAAGATTTTGATTTTACAATGAAATACTGGTATTTCAAATTCTATTTGTTTCTCTTCTCAAACCTAACAAGTTTTTACAAATGTTTGTCTAACATGAATAATTGGCTAAGACATTTCTCAACATAATTTGACAATAAACAAGAATTATCTGTACTGTCAATTCTAACTTCTACAGATATGAATATCCAACAATAGTAATTTTACGAATATATATATATATATATATATATATATATATATATATATTCTAATTCAATAATTTAATTTCAACAATAAATCCCTGGACGTGGCATAATTAGCAATAATTATCCACCAATAATAATTGAATGAAATAACTCAATGTTGAGTTAGGGAACTTGCCTGTTCAGCTGATTACAGCTACACAAAATACTTATCTGCTTTCGAAAGACCTATAACCAATAATATCGGTCTAACAATTAGCACAATAATTCACATAACACACAACACAATAGTTCACAGTCAAACTTCTCCTAAACACATTACTACATAGCCACAACAGTGTTTATAACCTATATAAACACTTAACAAGTCAAACTAGTTCAGTCAGGTTGGACTTTGGTCCATTCTCGGTGTTCTGGTCAACCTAACCGACAATTAACACCTTGATTGTCAATTAAACTTGGTCTCTAAGCTTCAATATTAATTCAGATAAGTTAATTATCAATTATAATATTTTTTGGAAGCTTTTAATAATTATCAAGCAATTATTATAATTTATAATAATTTTTCAAATATCAGAATCATTTTTAAATGATTTAATTATCAAATAATCTTACCATTATTAATATTTAATAATATCAAAATATTAATAACATTCATTTCAAAATATTAAAGTTATTATCAATAACTTAAAATATTTTTAAATCATCAATATTCTACTTAAATGATTTTTAAAATAATTAAAATCATTTTTAAATTATCACCATTAATATATAAATATTAATGAAATTATTATCCAAATATTAAAAGTCATTAATTATAACTTAAAATATTTTTAAACCATTTTTCTCATTTTTAAATGATTTTTAAATCAAAAAATCATTTTAAATTAATTTATTTAATATAATAATTAAATAAATCAAACATCATTAATATTAATTTATTAATGAAAATTCTCCAAAAATATTGAAAATTATATTTTATAATTTAAAATATTTTCTAACACATTATTCTCAATTAAAATAATTTTTAAATCATTAAAATTATTTTTATCTTATTTATTTAATTTAATAATCAAATAAATCTAATATCATTAATATTAAATTATTAATGAAAATCCTCCAAAAATATTAAAAGTTACATTTTATAACTCAAAATATTTTTAAATACATTATTCTTATTTAAAATGATTTTTCATAATATTAAATCATTTTTCTCTAATTTATTTAATACACTAATTAAATAAATTAAATACCTTTAATATTTAAATAATTATAAATATTAAAGAAAAATATTCCAATTTGGTCAAAAATTATTTTTCATAATTTAAAATAATTTTTAAAACAATTTTTGGTAATTTTTAGAATTTATTTCTAATTTTTAATTAATTACCGGAAATTCTAAAAATAAAAATTAAATAAACCGTCGCTAAAGCCCATTAGTGACACAAAGCGTCGCTGTTGGTGTTCTTTGAGCTCAAGAACACTGACAGCTTCGTGATTAAGGGTCATCGTTTGACCAGCTTTAATTCACAGCATGATCAAGTTCTGGGCTAACTAAAAGTTTGTTATTGTTGTATAAATGTAACACTACAATATCTAATCAACAATTTGGTCAAACAACATCACAATCAAGGAGATCTAGACCTCCAAAGTTTCTGTCAGGCAGTTTCTGGGCCAAAACAGTTCCGAGTTGCCACTTTCGAGCTTAATTATTTCTGCTTTCTGTTCATTGTTTATGTGATATAAAAGTTTGAACATGTAGTCTATGTGTCAGTAAACAATACTAAAGCAACAAATTTGTTTATCAACAACGGAATCAACATAAAACATATGGTCAAAGCATGTCAAAACAGTTGTTCTAACTGTTTCTGGGTTTTCCAGAAAATTAAAGAATAGATCGGGTGGTCTACTTTGACCACCTTTCACGATTGATCTGTAGACGTTATAAGAGATATAAGGACTCGGATCTGTAGTAAACATCAATATCTACAAGATTTACTAATCAACAACATCAAACACCAAACATACTGACAGATCTGATCGTTATAAAATCTTGTCAGACACTGTTTTCAGTTTCTGGGCTTGCCCAGATTTTTGCTCAGTCAATCCCGGTCAACGGGTTTTGACCGTTAATAACTCCCGATCCAGACATCTTATGACACTGATTCAACTTTCAGAGTAAAGATCACATACAAGGCTACATGTAACAACATTTAAACACTAAAAATAGTAAACTAACAAGAATCTGTGGCCCCTGACATTAGCTTGTCAAACCACAGATTTTGTTCTTGGACAGATTTTGAAAAACACCCTTTTAAGGCACTTTGATGCTATAGATATATGTTTGATCATCATAGATCAACATAAAACATCCTTTAGCAAGAATCTAAACATAAAAACACAAAATTTTTCAAAGCTTACAAGATCAAAAATAAAAATTAGGTTATACCTTTCTAGCTTCACTTCTTGATCTTAATCCTCAAATCTAATATTGGTTGATCAATGTACTGATATTGTGACTGGTTCACTTATGATTTTCGTGGGTTTAAGATAGAGAGAGTTGGTGAGAGCTAGGTTGGACAAATGACCAAATTTTGTGATTTTCTCTCTCTTGAATCCATATATAATCACTTAGATACAATGTATGGCTGGCATTTTCGGCTGGAGGCAGATGATTTGTGCTCACAAAGTCAACAAAGTGGTTGAACAACTAAAGTTACTACCAACAATGCAAGTTATCTAATTAAAATAAAATAAAATGGCATTTTGGTCATTTATAAATTAATTTTAATGGCATACTTGTCCAATTCACAAACCCTTAGGGTTTAGGGTTTGGATTAGGATTTAAGATTTGAACCCTTTAGGTATTAAAAATTCTAGTTCCCAAAATTTTTAAATTTAGGATTTAATTAGAAAAATAAATTTTCTAAAATAAAAATTAGGGTTTCTAAAATAGAAATTTAACAAACAAAAATATAATTAGTGTTTTCTAATCATATTTAAGTTTAACAAACACTTTAGGCATGCTAATAAAAATTAGGGTTGCCTAATTAAGGTTTAGAAAATCCCATATTTTTAATTAGGGTTTTTCGGCGTACAATTAGGGTTTTCTACAACTGAGATTAGGGTTTCTAATCCCTTATTAAGGTTTATTAAATACAAACCTTATCCGATCAATTATTGATCAACATAACCAACATATAGCACAAACACATTATTAGCAATATAATTATTTTAATTATATTTTCTACCGAATCCCTATCCGAAAATTAGGGTTAGGGTTTTCTAAAGTTGTTAAGCACAACTCTACTCTAAATTTATTAGTCAATTCACAAATTGACTTTCTCGAGACTCATATCACAGATACTTGTCACAAAATTGATAATTAATATTAATATTAATTAATTAAAAAAATTTATTCGAAAATTTTGGATTATTAGAAATCCTGAGTTATCACATTCACCCCTCCTTAAAAGGATTCCGTCCTCGGAATCACCGCTTTCTTATTCTCTACAATCTTTTAAAGTTGTATCATCAATTTATTTGATCAATACAATATTACTTTGTGTTTCAAATTCTAACCTGTGACTTAAATCTATAAAAGAAAACAGTTCACAGAATTATCTAAATCATAATACTCGCGTAATTAAATTTCTAAACGAAATAATTATCTGTTACTACCTCCTGAGTAGCCACTGCATCTAGCGCCGTCATGTTAAATGTACGGGCTGTTGGTCTTCCTGGCTGTGCAGGTCCTCGAATCGCCAAGGTTCCACCACCAGGTCCCTTGTTGGCACTTTCTTTTTCTGCATTCTTCTTCGGACAGTTCCGCACCAGATGATCAGTCAATCCACACGCATAGCAACCTTGAATCTTTTTCGGGCTGGGACAATTTGGCGACATATGCCCTTCTTGTCCGCAGTTGTAACAGACCCCCTTCTTTTTCAAACAAACACCTACATGGTTCTTCCCACAATTTGCACAAGGCCCTCCTCCTTTCTTATTCCCTTCAGCTTTGCTACCCGATTGGGTAATCCCACTCCACTTTCTCTTATTCGGGTTACTACCACCACTGCTTCTACCCTCATTGGTATTCTTCTTCTTCTCCTGATGAAAACGAGATACAACCTCGCTTCCTCCTTCCGCAATTAATGCTTTCTCCAGTAGATCCGCAAACGTGTTGATCTGCAGCACAGCTACTTTGTTGTAAATTCCCGGCTTCAATCCGTTCTCAAATCTTCTTGCTTTTCTTGCTTCTGTGTCCACCTGATGAGGTGCAAATCGTGCCAATTCATTGAATTTAGTCGCATACTCTGAAACAGACAAATTCTCCTGCTTAAGTTCCAAGAACTTAACTTCCATCCGAGATTGCACACTCAGCGAGAAGTAGTTCTCAAAGAACAACTCCTTAAATCTTGTCCATGTTACTACCGCCGTACCCGCTCTTGCTTGATTGGTTTCCCACCAATAATTGGTTTCTCCCTTCATTAGATATGTTGCAAAAGTCGTCTTTTGCTCTTCTGCCACTCGCGCAATCACGAACGCTTTCTCCATCTCTTTCACCCAAGTTTGGGCTTCGATCGGATCCGTAGTCCCCTTGAATTCAAGCGGTCCTACCGCTTTAAAATCCTTAAAATTAGTCAATCTGTCGGCTAGCTGATTCCTTGGTCTTCCCCTGGCTGGAGCCCTATTTTCCATAGCTTGGGCCAGCATATCCACAAAATTCTGCATCGAGTCCACTTGACCTCCTTCATTATTCACCGATTGTTCTTCTCTTTGGTTTCGATTCTGTCGTCTAGGCGGCATGATCTGATTTAAATGAAAATCTTATATTAATATTCTTATTCTACACAAATTCTTAACATAATAAGAATTCAACACATAATTCTCAAGTAATCGCATATTTATTCAAATAGCACATAGTACCTATAGTACTTAACACATATAACTATCCCTTTAAAATAATACTAGGATTAACACACTCAACTTTACAAAAGTTGCAATTCCCCAACTTTACACAAAAAGTTGGCATTCTCCAATTACACATTACTATTACCAGTTCATCAAACTTACCACACTTAGGAGTTCAGTAACTTGCCACAATCATATGAGTGTATGAACTTATCCTAGTCAGACCTTTGGCGTCCATTCGCTAAGGGGTTCAGAACATTTCATATAATTATGAGTCATGGACATACCATAAGTATGAGTTCTAAGAACACACAAATTCATTTTTAATCTTATAGTCATATAGAAAATAAAGATTTTATTCATACAAACATATATTTATATATGTTCAAAGATCGTTCTTGATATTACATATCTTAATATCAGAAACTTCTACCAAAAGATACGATTACATATATCTAAGTTGTCTACCGACCACTCCCTTCACCAGTCTTCTTCTTGCTGGGACACTTGTTAAATCCATGCCCCGTTTGCCCACAGGAAAAACACTTCCTCATATTCGGTTTAGGACAATGCAAAGAGATATGTCCTTCCTGCTTACAGTTGAAGCACACGTTCTTCCACATCATGCATTCCCCCACATGAGGTTTGCCACACTTACTGCAAGCTTTCTTTTTCTTCGGGTTCGAATTTCCAGAGTTTTCGCTGTCTTTGTTCCTCTTTCTTTTTTTCTTGTCCTTCTTGTCGGTTCCTTCAGATGATCCACCACCTTCAGCCTTCATCTTCTCCACCTGCGCTTTCAGCTCGTTCCGTTCTTCAGTCATTTCACGTAACGCCCGCTCTGTCATCCATAACTCCTCCAAAAGAAATACTTTGCTTCGGAGTTCTTGGACTTCCACAGATAGCTGATCTTGTTCACCAACCTTGATCTTATTCTTTAGTTCCACCCTAACTTCTTCAGACTCCGCCTCCTCATCACCACTTAGATACATCTCAGGATAATCGTCATGATCACTCCCAAGATTGATCATTGGTTCATCTTTCCCCACTTCTTCAACTGATTCGCTCTGTGCTGGCACCTCGGCTACTGGCATTGGTGCGACAGCCGCTGGCATCTCCGTACTTATCTTATCTTCTTCTGACATCCTACAATCAATTTTAAATAACTTGATTAGTACTTCACCAATACAAATTTCTCTCACTACGAATTTACATATCTCACTATCGATACACTTCAACGATCCCTCACTTAGTACTCTAAATGAGTATTCTCTATCTCGCTATGGTCATAATCCTAGGGTTTTCCCCTACCCCACTTAAGGTTTATAACCTACAGCTCCACTACCAGCTGGTGACACCTTGGTCACTACTGCTCTGATACCAACCTGTGGTACCCCCAAATTCGGGTTACCTGACTCCCGAGTTTGGTGTTCACGATCCACAATATAAATAACATTTAACTACCCATATTATATATAGATAGTATCTTACATAAGTTTTTATCAGAGTTTCTTAATACATCACCCAGGTTTTCTAACCTTAACTTTACAAACATACCCTTTAATTATACAAAAAGGGTTTACAATACAACATAATAAATATGTTCAACATAACTAATTTATAATTACGCCTTTTCCCTTGTCCTTTGCAACACCTCTTACAACTTCGTCCCTAGCTGAAAAATTTTATTTAGCAAGGGTGAGCAACTAATTTGCTCCGCAAGTTAAGACATACAATAAATGTATAAGAATTCAAAACAACAGACTATCTATTTTGATAGAATGAAACCAAAGTTTGGAGAACTTTGAAATGGCTGAACAAATCGTTATTCAATAACAAGTTTTCTTGTATTCTATACCACAATAATTCAATAATGAAAAAGTACAACGCTTTCAAAGCTTCTACGATATTCTAATGAATAATCAAGAATTAATTCTACGAAATATCAAAGTGAAATGTTTTCCAGATTTAATACTGAGCGATCACACAAGATCTTGAACTTATTTTCTTGGGTAGATATCAAAGATTTACTTTGATAAATACTCAGGTGTATCAGATAACCATAAAGATTAAATCATACCCCTCTGCAAGTATAACAAGTGATCAGCTTATTATACCCTATATTATGCATAATACTCAAAACGCGCGCAAAGGTCGAATTCACGACCAACAAAATGTTCCCTTTATATAAAAGGTTGTTCTTCTCAGTCTTAGAATCAAGATTTTGATTTTACAACGAAATACTGGTATTTCAAATTCTATTTTTTTCTCTTCTCAAACCTAACAAGTTTTTACAAATGTTTGTCTAACCAGAATAATTGGCTAAGACATTTCTCAACATAATTTGACAATAAACAAGAATTATCTGTACTGTCAATTCTAACTTCTACAGATATGAATATTCAACAACAGTTATTCTACGAATATATATATTCTAATTCAATAATTTAATTTCAATAATAAATCCCTGGACGTGGCATAATTAGCAATAATTATCCACCAATAATAGTTGAATAAAATAACTCAAGGTTGAGTTAGGGAACTTGCCTCTTCCGCTGATTACAGCTACACAAAATACTTATCTGCTTTCGAAAGACCTACAACCAATAATACCGGTCTAACAATTAGCACAATAATTCACATAACACATAACACTGTAGTTCACAGTCAAACTTCTCCTAAACACATTACCACATAGCCACAATAGTGTTTATAACCTATATAAACACTTAACAAGTCAAACTAGTTCAGTCAGGTTGGACTTTGGTCCATTCTCGGTGTTTTGGTCACCCTAACCGACATTTAACACATTGATTGTCAATTAAACTTAGTCTCTAAGCTTCAATATTAATTCAGATAAGTCAATTATCAATTATAAAATTTTTTGGAAGCTTTTAATAATTATCAAGCAATTATTATAATTTATAATAATTTTTCAAATATCAGAATCATTTTTAAATGATTTAATTATCAAATAATCTTACCATTATTAATATTTAATAATATCAAAATATTAATAACATTCATTCCAAAATATTAAAGTTATCATCAATAACTTAAAATATTTTTAAATCATCAATATTCTACTTAAATGATTTTTAAAATAATTAAAATCATTTTTATATTATCACCATTAATATATAAATAATAATGAAATTATTATCCAAATATTAAAAGTCATTAATTGTAACTTAAAATATTTTTAAACCACTTTACTCATTTTTAAATGATTTTTAAATCAAAAAAATCATTTTAAATTCATTTATTTAATATAATAATTAAATAAATCAAACATCATTAATATTAATTTATTAATGAAAATTCTCCAAAAATATTGAAAATTATATTTTATAATTTAAAATATTTTCTAACACTTTATTCTCAATTAAAATTATTTTTAAATCATTAAAATTATTTTTATCTTATTTATTTAATTTAATAATCAAATAAATCTAATATCATTAATATTAAATTATTAATTAAAATCCTCCAAAAATATTAAAACTTACATTTTATAACTCAAAATATTTTTAAATACATTATTCTTATTTAAAATGATTTTTCATAATATTAAATCATTTTTCTCTAATTTATATAATACACTAATTAAATAAATTAAATACCTTTAATATTTAAATAATTATAAATATTAAAGAAAAATATTCCAATTGGTCAAAAAATATTTTTCATAATTTAAAATAATTTTTAAAACTATTTTTGGTAATTTTTAGAATTTATTTCTAATTTTTAATTAATTACCGAAAATTATGAAAATAAAAATTAAATAAACCGTCGCTATAGCCCTTTAGCGACACAAAGCGTCTCTGTTGGTGTTCTTGAGCTCAAGAACACTGACAGCTTCGTGATTAAGGATCATCGTTTGACCAGCTTTAATTCACAGCATGATCAAGTTCTGGGCTAACTAAAAGTTTGTTATTGTAGTATAAATGTAACACTACAATATCTAATCAACAATTTGGTCAAACAACATCACAATCAAGGAGATCTAGACCTCCAAAGTTTCTGTCAGGCAGTTTCTAGGCCAAAACAGTTTCGAGTTGCCACTTTCGAGCTTAATTATTTCTGCTTTCTGTTCATTGTTTATGTGATATAAAAGTTTGAACATGTAGTCCATGTGTCAGTAAACAATACTAAAGCAACAAATTTGTTTATCAACAACGGAATCAACATAAAACATATGGTCAAAGCATGTCAGAACAGTTGTTCTAACTGTTTCTGGGTTTTCCAGAAAGTTAAAGAATAGATCGGGTGGTCTACTTTGACCACCTTTCACGATTGATCTGTAGACGTTATAAGAGATATAAGGACTCGGATCTGTAGTACACATCAATATCTATAAGATTTACTAATCAACAACATCAAACACAAACATACTGACAGATCCGATCGTTACAAAATCTTGTCAGACACTGTTTTCAGTTTCTGGGCTTGCCCAGATTTTGCTCAGTCAATCCCGGTCAACGGGTTTTGACCGTTAATAACTCCCGATCCAGACATCTAATGACACTGATTCAACTTTCAGAGTAAAGATCACATACAAGGCTACATGTAACAACGTTTAAACACTAAAAATAGTAAACTAACAAGAATCTGTGGCCCCTGACATTAGCTTGTCAGACCACCGATTTTGTTCTTGGACAGATTTTGAAAAACACCCTTTTAAGGCACTTTGATGCTATAGATATATGTTTGATCATCATAGATCAACATAAAACATCCTTTAGCAAGAATCTAAACATAAAAACACAAAATTTTTCAAAGCTTACAAGATCAAAAATAAAAATTAGGTTATACCTTTCTAGCTTCACTTCTTGATCTTAATCCTCAAATCTAATATTGGTTGATCTATGTACTGATATTGTGACTGGTTCAGTTATGATTTTCGTGGGTTTAAGATAGAGAGAGTTGGTGAGAGCTAGGTTGGACAAATGACCAAATTTTGTGATTTTCTCTCTCTTGAATCCATATATAATCACTTAGATACAATGTATGGCTGGCATTTTCGGCTGGAGGCAGATGATTTGTGCTCACAAAATCAACAAAGTGGTTGAACAACTAAAGTTACTACCAACAATGCAAGTTATCTAATTAAAATAAAATAAAATGGCATTTTGGTCATTTATAAATTAATTTTAATGGCATACTTGTCCAATTCACAAACCCTTAGGGTTTAGGGTTTGGATTAGGATTTAAGATTTGAACCCTTTAGGTATTAAAAATTCTAGTTCCCAAAATTTTCAAATTTAGGGTTTAATTAGAAAAATAAATTTTTTAAAATAAAAATTGGGGTTTCTAAAATAGAAATTTAACAAACAAAAATATAATTAGAGTTTTCTAATCATATTTAAGTTTAACAAACACTTTAGGCATGCTAATAAAAATTAGGGTTGTCTAATTAGGGTTTAGAAAATCCCATATTTTAAATTAGGGTTTTTCGGCGTACAATTAGGATTTTCTACAACTGAGATTAGGGTTTCTAATCCCTTATTAAGGTTTATTAAATACAAACCTTATCTGATCAATTATTGATCAACATAACCAACATATAGCACAAACACATTATTAGCAATATAATTATTTTAATTATATTTTCTACCGAATCCCTATCTGAAAATTAGGGTTAGGGTTTTCTAAAGTTGTTAAGCACAACTATACTCTAAATTTATTAGTCAATTCACAAATTGACTTTCTCGAGACTCATATCACAGATACTTGTCACAAAATTGATAATTAATATTAATATTAATTAATTAAAAAAAATTATTCGAAAATTTTGGATTATTCGAAATCCTGGGTTATCACAATTAACAGTGCAGAAGTCAAGGCAGAAACGTAGAGCTTCAAGGATCGTAGTGTGCCTACCTTGAAGGGCCTCTTCAGAAATCGTAGAGTGGTCCCAACATTTGTCGAGCAAACTCAGAGATCGCAATGTGCTCTCAGAAACGTAGAGTTTACAACTCTAGCAAGACAAGATCGTAGTGTGCAAGTATTTAAGAGAAATCGTAGTGCTCTCGGCTGATAGCCTCAGACCAAGAATCAAGGCGACAAGTCACCACGATCTGAATCGTAGAGTAGCACGCTCTGAATCGTAGAGTATCATCTGTCTTGTATCAGAAGCATCAAGCCTCACGCTTTATGTGGAGACAAACTCCAACATATGAGGAATGGATTCTAAATGTTGTAGTACTCACCAGTCCCAAAGACATAAGAGATATCCTTAGTATGCAACAAAGAAGCGTATTGAAGAAGCTAAGGAAAGTACCATTGGTAAGATGGAAAACACCTTTTCAGGTGTTAGGTGAGAAAGCAGTCTGTTGTGTCAGTGGACCAAAATGCAATTCAAAAAATGTGCAAAAACATCTCCATCAAAGAACAGAAAGGTCAAACGCATTTAATGCTTCAACGGATGGATCCAAATGATAGTTTTCAAGATCACATATATACAAATTAAGCAGATGAAAGATGTAAGAAATCATTGAACAAAAACATACAAGAACTCTCAACGCTCAACTCTACGATTTGCGAAAAATAAAAGATTTCTCAGCTACTCACTTCTTTCGAACAAGTGCTTAAACAACAACTGAGTAGCAACCATCAAGAACTTAACATCTACCAATCAACTTAAGAAAAAGTTCTAAGTCAGAAGAACTTGAAGAGTTCTAAGTGCACTGTAAAAGAGCCAAGTCTGCTAGACTTGAAGAGTTCAAGAGTGAACTAAGAAGTTCCTAGACTGCTAGACTGTGATTCAGAAAGTGTAAAAGACATTTTTAGTGGATTTCCTATTCGAGAAGTAGAAGAGCGGACTAAGAGCTTTAAGTGCTCTAAACCACTTAAAACAATTGTATCTCTTACATTCTTATTATAACTGCTATATCTGTTCTAACTGCTATATCTGCCTCATTTTCATAAACTTACTATCTTAAGGGAGATTAAAACTAATATTAATTCTGCTAAAGTTTTAATCATTATCTACTAACAAGTTAAAACGAAAAGATTTTTAAATATCTATTCAACCCCCTCCCCCCTTTTCTAGATAACTATTGTGCCTCTGAGAACTAACAATTGGTATCAGAGGAGGTTCTATTATACAACTTACAAGCTTTAGTAAATCCAATGGCACACTTACCAAGCGAATCAAGGACTGGAGGAGGCAGCAAGCCACCAATGTGCAACAAGGATAAATTTGCAAACTGGAAAGTCAGAATGCAAGCATACATGGACTCAATTGATGAAGATCTATTAGAGACTATTCAGAATGGGCCCTATATTCCAACAAAGCTTGTACAAACTACAGACGATCCAAACAGAATATAAATAAAAGTCAAAGAGGAATGGACGGACAATAAGAAGAGAGCTGTCCAACTCGACAAGAAGGTAATGAACATTTTGTTTCAGTCCTTAAAAGACGATCTGTTCGAAAATGTCGTCAACAGCAAAACAACGAAGGAAGTTTGGGAAGTACTGCTCATCATGCACGAAGGAACAGAAGAAGTAAGAGAAAACAAACAATCACTTCTGACACAACAGTATGAAATGTTTTATCATGTTCAAGGAGAAAACATAACTGCCACCTATGAGAGATTCAACGTTCTGTTCAACTCTCTATGAGCATATGGAAAGATCTATCCAAATAAAGATCTGATCATAAAGTTCATGAGAGCCCTACAATGCAGGTGGGATGCCAAAACCACCGCTATTAGAGAGTCAAAGAATCTTCATGAGATGATAGTTCAATAGCTATATGGCAATCTCCTGACATACGAACTAGAGCTGACTCAATGAGCTGAAACCCTGTCAGAAGGAAGAAAGAAAGATAAGGGTGTTGCTCTCAAAGCAACTGAAAGTGTATCCAAAGTCAACACTGAGATTGGGTCTGACTATAACGAAGATGATGATGAAGACTTGATCAGGCTGGTAAAAATACTAAGAAGGTTTATGCGTCAAGGTAAAACAAACAAGCCAAAAAAGGTCAGCAACTATAGCAGTCAGGAGCAAATGAATGATATATGCTACAACTGCAAGAAGCCTGGCCACTTCATTCCCAACTGCAGCAAACCTCTCAGAGAAGAACAAAAGAAGAAATCACATGCAAAAAAAGGAATACAAAGGCAACAAAAGGCCTCAGAAGAGAGACAAAGGCCTGGTAGCTGGAGGATCAAGGAGTGATTCAGACAATGACTCCAATCCTGATTCTGGAGATAATGAAGAACCACAAATGGATAATCTGTGCCTAATGGCCAAACATATAAAGGAAAAACAAAATTCCAACATATATGAAGTAAGTCTCGATGAGGTATTTGACTTCAACTCTCCTGACGTAGACATTAATGATTTGAGAACTGCATTGCATGGCATTACAACTGATCTACATCAATACATGAAGTGGTTCAGAGTTCTGTCTAAGGATCATTCATTGCTTCAAGAGGAGAAAAAGAAAGTTTAAGAAGAGCTTGAAACAACTCTTCTGAGTACTAACCTTCTCTCCAAGCTTGAGGTTGAGAATGAGATCTTAAAACAGACAAATGAACTCAATGCACAAAGAGAGTCTGATCTAACCTCTAAAATTGAGGAACTAGAAAAGACTATCTTTACATAGAACAAATCCTCATCATCCATGGACTCCCTGCTCTCTAGTCAAAGAAATACATTTGACAGGACAGACCTAGGCTTTGGGGAATCCATTTCAGAGCCATGTGTGGAAAAGACCAAGGTAACTAGCACTAATAATTCCTCAAGTTTTAGTAGAAGAATTACCTTTGTGAAATCCTCACAGAAGGAAGAACTAGCCCAACCTTGTTCTACTGTTTCCAACCATATTCCAAGGAGTAAAGGATCTCATACTGACCTGGGCTTCAGAAAAGAGAAGAGTAATCCACCCTCTACTGACCAACCTCTAAGGATCATAGAGTTAAATAAAACCAACTCTACGAACCAACTGGGAAGGTACAGTAGAGGTAAGATACACTCCTCACATTTCATAAGACCAAAGGACATGTGGAAGAAGGAAAATCAGTTTAACAGAAGAATGACTCAAAACCCACAAAAGTCCAAATGGAAAATGAACTCACACACACACACGCACATTCATCATACTAAGTGCTTTGTGTGCAATAGAGTAGGTCACAAGGCTACAAGATGCTATTATAATTACATGCATGTGAGACCCAAGATCAGACAGATTTGGGTCCCCAAGGGTACTAACAAAATAGGACCCATGCAAATATGGGTACCAAAATGAAGGTTTAATGTTATGACAGGAAAAGAGCTCCACGATCACAACCTGGTATCTGGACAGTGGATGCTCAAGACACATGACTGGGAACAAAGCCCTTCTATCTAACTACATAGAGAAGGAGGGTCCCTCAGTCATCTTTGGAGACAACAGCTCGGGCAAGACAAGAGGATATGGCTCAATTGGTAATGGTGCAGTGTCTTTCAACAAAGTAGCATATGTGGAAGGTCTCCAACACAACCTTCTAAGCATCAGCCAACTCTACGAAAAGGGTCATCAAGTAATATTCCTCAACAACCAGTGTCAAGTCTGAGATTTGAAGATATCTGCGGTAAAGCTAACCAGGACAAGAGAAGGAAATGTCTACACAGTGAATCTAGGTCAACTAAGCTCAGACGAGAAAATATGTTTTCTAGCAAAAGCATCTGAAGAAATGAGTTGGCTATGGCATAGACGGTTGTCCAACTTAAACTTCAAAAGCCTGTCCAAATTGGCATCAAAAGATCTCATTACAGGCCTACCTAAGTTCAACTTTTTAAAAGAAAGGCCATGCAATGCCTACCAGCTTGGAAAGCAAACCAGAAGCTAATTCAAGAGTAAAACTGCTAACTCTATCGATAAGCCCCCAGTTTCTCCATATGGATCTATTTAGGCCATTTCAAACAACAAGTCATGGAGGAAAAAGATACTCTCTAGTTATAGTCGACGACTACACCAGATTCACATGGGTATTCTTCCTAACCTCAAAGGATGAAACGAGCTCCCAATTGATGAAGATGTTCAGACTGATGATGAACGAGAAAGGAGAGAAAATTAAGGTTATAAGGAGTGATCATGGAAGAGAATTTGACTTCTCAGAAATGGACCAGTTCTGCACAGATAATGGCATCAGTCATAACTTCTCAGCTCCACGAACTCCTCAACAAAATGGAGTAGCTAGAAGAAAGAACAAAACTTTGATAGAAGCTAGAAGAACTCTACTAGCAGCAGCTCATCTACTTGAATACTTCTGGGCAGAAGCCATCAACACTGCATGTTACACGCAGAATAGATCACTACTACACTCTACGATCAAGAAGACACCCTATGAACTGTGGAAAGGAAGAAAGCCAAATGTTAGCTACTTTCATGTATTCGGCTGTGCATGCTACAATCTCAACAATGGAAAGCAGTACTTGACAAAATTTCAACCCAAGTCAGACGAAGGAATCTTTCTTGGATATGCCACAGACATTAAGGCCTACCGAGTGTTCAACAAGAAGACACTGAGTGTTGAAGTCTCAATTCACATCATCTTTGATGAAACAGACTTAGACAAAATAGTGCTTCAAGATACTACGACCAATAGTGCAGACACTACAAATGAAGCCGTAGAGCTCAACACTGCGATCGTAGTGCCAAATGGGGAAATTGTTGAGCAAGAAAATGAGATCTTATAAAGGCCTATGCAAGACAACGAACCTCCACACCAAGAAGAAGAAATAGATCTTGAAGATTTAAGACAAGAAGGTATCAGGACAGATGTTCCAACCGGAAACAAATGGGCAAGAGATCACACTCAAGATCTAATCATTGGAGATCCGAGTGCAAGAGTCAAAATAAGTGCTACCACCCAAAATGAATGCTTTTATCTAAGCTTTCTGTCATAAATGGAACCAAAGAAGATAGATGATGCTATGTAAGACTCCAGCTGGATAGAAGCCATGCAGGAAGAACTCAACCAATTTGAAAGAAGAAAAGTATGGAGATTGGTACCAAGACCTAAGAGTCATCCTGTCATTGGAACCAAATGGGTCTTCAGAAACAAGATGGATGAAGATGGAGTAATAACCAGGAACAAGGCCAGATTAGTGGCCAAGAGCTACTCTCAGGAAGAAGGCATTGACTACGATGAGACATTTGCAGCTATTGCCATACTAGAAGCCACCAGAATCTTTCTTGCCTTTGCTACTCATATGAAGTTCAAGGTCTTCCAGATGGATGTCAAAAGTGCATTCCTCAATGGAGAACTTCAAGAAGAAGTCTATGTAGAGCAACCTCCAGGTTTCATCAATCCATCTCTTTCCAATTATGTTTATAGACTAGACAAAGCCTTATATGGTCTTAAACAAGCACCTAGATCATGGTATAAAACACTAACTAACTCTCTGATTAAAATGGGTTCACTAGAGGTAGAGTAGATACCACATTATTTCTTAGAAAGCATAAAGACAAAGTCTTATTGGTTCAAATATATGTTGATTATATTATTTTTGGTTCTACTGACGAAAAGTTATGTAAGAGATTCTCCAAGCTAATGTAGAGAAAGTTTGAAATGAGCATGATGGGTGAGCTGAATTTCTTCCTTGGACTGCAAGTAAAGCAGTCTGATGAAGGAATCTTCATAAACCAAGCCAAGTACATCAAATATTTACTTAAGAAGTATGGCATGAAATCAGCCTCTCCCATGAAAACCCCAATTGCTCCTGCAACCAAACTTGATAAAGATGAAAAAGGTAAAAGTATTGATATAACTCAATACAGAGGTATGATAGGCTCTCTTTTATATCTAATTGCCAGTAGACCAAACATAATGTTTGCAACATGCATATGTGCTAGATTTCAGGCTATCCCAAAAGAATCACATTTATCTGCTGTAAAGAGGATTTTCAGGTATCTCAAGGGTATACCTTACTTGGGGCTTTGGTACCCCAAGGAATCCTCATTTGAACTAACAGGATACACAGATGCTGATTTTACAGGCTACAAAATAGATAGATTGATTACCAGTGGCACCTGTCAATTGCAAGAAAACAGACTTGTGTCCTAGTTTAGCAAAAAGTAAAACTCAGTATCTACGCCAAGTACAGAAGCTGAATACATTGCTGCTGGTAGCTGCTGTGCTTAGATCCTATGGATGAAAAATTAGCTAGCTGATTATGGATTTGATTTGAAATCCATTCCCATTCATTGTACTAACACTAGTGCCCTAGCAATAACTCATAATCCTTTTATGCATTCTAGGACTAAGCATATAGAAATAAGGTATCACTTCATTAGGGATCATGTGCAAAATGGAACTATATCTTTACAAGATATCCCTACTAAAAATCAATTTGCTGATGTTTTTACAAAACCTCTAGATGAATCCAGGTTTAACAAGTTAATAAGTGAGCTAGGAATGCTTAATTTACAACCATAAAATATATGCTCTAATATGTGTTAACTATACAGATACAAAGGCTATAGTTGAAATCGTAGACATGATCAAGGGAAGTCCAAGATCGTAAAGCTGAAGTGACATGAAAGAAAATGATCGTAGCATAAACTTAACCATCATATTGCAGACTCAATGATAGCAGAACCCCACCATCAAGAGAAGCATCCTGTGATGATAAGTTTCAAAACAAAGTAATCTCTCTGATAAGCACCTCGAGAATAAACCTAACCGTTGACTCACTCAAAGAGGTTGGCCCTTCCTGAGCTACCTTAAAAGAATGCTAAGTCAAAACTCATCACAAGGATCCGGCCAGACTCGACGATCGTAGTTCAAACACAACAATTGCCGGAACAGACTCTACGAATGCTAAACAGACTTGATGATCGTAGCTTAGACACGACGAATGCTGAATAGACTCGACGATCGTAGTTCAGACACTATAATTGCTGGAACAGACTCGACGAATGCTGGACAGACTCGACGATCATAGCTCGGACACGACGATTGCTGGACAGAATTAATGATCATCGTTCAGACCCAACGATCACAAAAGCTACCTCGACGATCGTAGTCCTCTTTAAGGACGCATCAGCTCTGTAGGAGCTAAGGGCAAATCAGTACAATCCCTCTCAGTCAAAATTCGTAGAGCTAAGAAGAATACGACACCTGTCCCACTAAGCAAAATGGAGAGAGGGAAGTTAAATGTACTATTTGAAAGCGCCTTTTTGAAATCAGAAGTTCAAAAGATTACCTCTCTCATCCTCTCTCAAAACAGAAACCCTAAATCAGAAGAAACCCCAGTCTATCACACTTCTTGCAAGAAAATCAATGGCAGCTTCTAGTGTTATCTCCGACTGCAGACTCTGCTTTGACGAGTTCAAAACAACTGAACCCAAGTTTCACAAAACTCTGTCGTTACTAAAGAAGGCAGGTCTCGAAGAAGCTTTGGGCACATACACATTGACCTACCTGAAGCTGGTAAAAGAATTCTGCAATAATGTTGTATTTGAAAACAACACCATCACTGCTAAAGTTAGGAACGTAGAAATCAGACTAAAGGCTATGGACATCAATCTAGTCCTAGGTCTCAAACCTGAAGGGTATCCGTCCATAGATGGCATAGACTTCCATAAGGGACTCAAAAATATGCATCACAAGAAATCACCCTCTGTCAAAGGATACAAGAAGAAGGAGTTTCCACAAAGGTATGAATTTCTAGTTGATATTGTTAGAAAATGTTTATTTTGCAATAGCTCAGGTCATGACTCTGTAAATGAGGTGAAACTCAAACTCAAGACTGCCATATGTTATGAAATACAACTTAACTATGAAGCTCTATTGCTTGAATGGATTGGGAAGTTGTTAATAAGCTCAAAGAAGACAAAGAGCTCTCAAAAGATGCTCTACGGGCGATTTATAAGCATCATCCTACAAGCTGCTTTGGGTGACAAGATTGAGGATGACGAAGGAGAAGCCATTATTCCAAACAAACGAATAACCCAACAACTATTCCAAAACTAGAAAAGGAATCCAGTGGATGAACTTGTGAAATAAGGGAATCAGGAGTGCCAGGAAATATGTCAGTTATCAGAGAAATTTAAGGAGAAGAAGAAACAAACAAGGGGGAACCCTCTGCCCTTATCAAAAAAAGCAAGGGCAAGAGGAAGCTTAAGGCTAGGATGGAAGAAGAACCCCAAGGATCCACAACTGATAAACAAGTAGAGTCCTCTGACATTGAGACTCTAAGGCTCCTGAGAAAGAAGCAACAATAGGCTGAGGCAGAAGATGATAGAGCTACCATATCTCAGCTGCTGGAGAAGAATAAGATCAGCCACAAATCCAAAAGGCCATCCATCTCTTCAATTGTAGAGTCTCTACTGATCGTAGAGAGCAGACCAAACACCTCAAGCAAAAAAGCTGCCATACCTGATAGTCTGGGTGATCAATATGACAAAACTGAAGTTCAAGAAAGTCCTGAGGCTGTGGCTCAGCCTAGAAAATCAAGAAAAAAACTAGTCAAGAAATATATCCTATGAAAAAGTGCTCAAGGAGGAAGACAAGAGTATGGCTGCCAAAAATGAACTGTCCAAAGCAAGCCAAGAGAAAAATGCTCCAGTTGAGGGGGAGATCCCTGAAGTTCTTATGATAGAGAATACACCAGCTGAGGGGGAGATGCATGAAGCTCTCATTCTAGAAAATGCTCCAGTTGAGGGGGAGTTTTTAAACTCACAATAAAATGATCAAGTTGAGGGAGAGGCTCATGACATCTCCATGGAAGAAGAAGTAGTTCCTGTAGAAAATAAGGAAGAACCAGAGCAAGAGCCAAATGAATCCATTGATATAATGGACTCTGCAAGCATAGACAGAGAAGAGGAAGAAGATGACAAGGTTGAGATCATAGATGTGGGCATTGATGGGTACAGAAAAGCCAACTATGAGTAACTATTTTCATATCTACCCATGATGCTTTTCCATCAAGCTCAGATTCTAAATTCCTGGAATCACATGTTTTGGAGCTTCAAAGAGTATCCGGCCATCTCAGTACTAGCCAATGGATTCCCAAGAAGATTCAACTTCGCCAAGAAGTTACTCACAAACAACTCTTCCTCAAAGCATAAACCTGAGGTACTGTCTATACCAACCCTCTTCAGATTTAATCACTTGCCATCATCCTCATTTAGTAAATTTTATGAATTCCCACGATGGTTGGAAGTGATTCTTCATCCACTAAATCCATTTCCAGTTGTAGAATCCCAAAATTCTATAACTGAGGAACCAAATGTGATTGACTTCATCATGCTCCCACAACCCATCATTTCTACGATTACGGACTCTAGCCTCATTGCAGAATCTCCACCTCTAATCGTAGAGTCACCAAACCTAAACATCCAAACCCAGGCCCCTCCATCGGATATTCCCTCCTCATCCAGCAACGAATGTAAGACCCCAACTTTTTGAATAAAGATTAAATTTTCTCGAAATATTTTTTTGAATATTATGGTGTGGATTTGATATAATGTTATAGTAGTGGGTAATATTTACAAATTTTCCAAAGTACGTAAGTTGTTATATAATATTTGATTGGTCGGAGAATATTCGTTTTAACAGGGAATATTCGTACAACGGCACAATCATTGGTGGACCCCCACAACGGAATTATTCTCGGATTAAAAAAACGACAAAAATACTTTATGAAGATAACGGCGGAAGTTTTACCGTTAACTGTTGAAACACCTGGTGTTAAAAGTACAGTAATACGCGTGGTTGCATAGTGCGCACGGTATTGATTATTGATGCTTACGTGAGAAGTCACCCAGTTATACTCAATTATTGCTACAGTAATTGCTGCATCATATCTCTCGTATTATTGATTCAATTATTATCACAGTATCATTTGAATAATATTTTATATTATTAAAGCAATAATTGAGACGATAAAGTTATTCATATTATTATTAGCAATATTGACAATGTCTAGAAGTTCTGTCAATAAGAGGTTTGGTCACCTATTTGCGCGCCAATAAAGAGAAGTCATTATCGGAAAGCCCTATCTTTCCTGGGAACGATTTGGTTGTTAAATATTGTGAGTTATAATATTAATGATGAATAAGTTGTGTTGATTAAAAATAAATTTTGATAGTTCCATTGTATTGGGATTATTAGTGTTAGTGGAGATCGACATCTATTCCAATGATAATTGATGTCAGGGGGTTATATTGATAAATCGGGTAATTTATCGGATAAATGAGTAATTAATTGCTATTAATTCACATGATTATATAATTATTTGTTCACATGTGTGTACTATTGAATCACATTATTTACTATTAGGGGAGCTGGTGCAAGTTTTATAATACTTGCAGGACTAAATTAAAAATGAAAGAAAAGTTGGAGGTATTGTACTATAATTTTTTAAGCCCCAATACGTGCAATTATCGTAACTATATTTTCATATAAATAGAAGCTCATTCTTCCTTCATTTCCCACCAATTCACAAAATTTTTAGAGTGATTATTATAGAGAGAAATTATAGAGAGAAAGAAGAAGAGAAGTCTGCTACCTCACTATTCCAGTATCCAATTTTTCTAAGGTAGGGAGTATTATTTCTTT
Source organism: Panax japonicus (assembly GCA_020205505.1). Taxonomy (NCBI): domain Eukaryota; kingdom Viridiplantae; phylum Streptophyta; class Magnoliopsida; order Apiales; family Araliaceae; genus Panax; species Panax japonicus. The sequence continues at coordinate 18,620,169 of CM035107.1, read as the reverse complement.
CTTATCCATGAAGAGAACTTCTGTTATTCCATTCTTTATTATTCTGTTGGAATAACCTGTATACGGGGCTACCCTATACTTGGTGAAATTCTTCTGTTATTCCATTCTTTATTATTCTGTTGGAACATCCTATCTGTGCGTTTACGCCGGACCTGGTTCCATTATTTATCATTCTATTGGAACATCTTGTCTGTGCTTTACGCATGACTTGGTTCCATTATTTATTATTCTGTTGGAATATCCTACCTGTGCGTTTTACGCCGGACCTGATTCCGTATTTATTATTCTGTTGGAATATCCTGTCTGTGCATTTTACGCCAGACCTGGTTCTGTTATTTATTATTCTGTTGGAATAACCTGTCTGTGCGGTCTATCGCATGCTTGGTGATTTCTTTTGTTATTCCATTCTGTATTATACTCAGTTGGTTAAAGTTTTGACTTCTATACTCCATGAAATTAGTGGAATATCCTTGATATTTACGCTTCATCCAGTATCTTTTCATGGAAATATTCTTCTGAACATTCTTAAAATTTTACTCTATAAAGAAGTATCATGTTGACAATTTGGACGTTATTGATTCCTGGATAAAATTATTCTTGAACTTGTTTTATTGAATTCTTATATCATTGTCATCAACCTCATGTTTATATTTTGTTGAAAGTCTTATGTGGCCTGTAGTGCATAGATGGACTTGGTATGATTATGACCAGAGATTATTCGGTGTAATCATGATCGTAATGTTACAAATGATGTGGTAAAAGTCCTCATTGGCCCGTAGTGCATTGATGGACAGTTGTTGGCATGATCATGACCATTAATGAATACATAAATATTCTTGGCCTGTAGTGCATGGATAATTGTGGTCATGATACTAAAGAATATCCTTGGCCATAGTGCAGGGGTGATTCGGTGATGTTGATTATTTATTAAGCTGAGTCACAGCGATAAAAGTGATGAAAACCTTTTAAATCATAAAAGATAGTAGATTTTATTCTCTACTTGACTCTTTTAATGGATTGCTTGTTCCGCTGAAGTTAAACTTGATGGTTGTAATATTATATCAGTTTAACACTGTTGAAGGCTAACGATAATATATTCTGCATTATCTTAGTCATAATATTTCTACTAGGCTAGTTGAGCTCACCCTTATACTTTCATTGTTTTCTTCAGGAAATGAGAACGTAGCAGGGACTAGTCGGGGAAAGGAGTGACGGACCAGATGATAGCATTAGTAGTCCTCACTATTTAGTTAATTAGTGGGAAAATAAATGTAATAATATTGAATTTGAGTTTGTATATTGTATAGGCTACAATATTTGTATTAAAACTCATAGCTTATGTTTTGTCGTACTTTGCACGACAGTTGTATAATTAAGTTATATTTGTATTCTGTACCATGTATTTGGCGACTCAGAATAGGTGATGTATACCTATTTTGGGGGCGTCACAGTTGGTATCAAAGCTTAGGGATATGATCCCTGGCTAAGATGTGAGACTAGAACTAGGAGGGGAGAGACGGGGAATTCCTTCGCTAGTATGACCTACATAAGTTTATTTGGTATTTAATTGGTCAGTCAGAGTATATGGATAATATGGTGTATATTAATTAACCCTTATTTTGTGACAGTATTTAAAAATGACATCCGAGAATATTGAGAATAACAATGGAGCAAAGGAGACCGTTGAGTCTCCACATATCAATAATCAGGATAATGTGCATCAGGAAGGTGACAATCCCCATGCAAACAACAACACTGACCAAATGATGAATGATGGATTGTTCGGAGGCTTTATGCAATTCATGCAACATCAGACGAGAGCAGCTCCTGTCCAAAATGTAGGTGGAAACTCTCGGACGATTACCGCTAAACAGTTCAAAGAGTTGGGACCACCAGAGTTTTTTGGAGAGCCAAAACCACTTAAGGCTGAAGCATGGATAAAGAAGATCACCAAGATATTTGATGTCTTGGGATACTTCGAGGAGAAAAAGGTTCCCTTTGCCACCTTCATGTTGCGTGAAGAGGCAGATTACTGGAGGGAATCTATAAAACGTACCCAACCTGACGCAGTCAAGATGTCTTGGGAGAAGTTCCAAGAGCTATTCAATGACAAGTACTTTCCCGAAAGTATTCGTCACATGAAAGAGGTGGAGTTTATTAAGTTGGAGCAAAATCATATGACCGTGTCGCAATACGAGCCTAAATTTGCGGAGTTATCCCGGTTTGAATCCCATTTGGTCGATAATGAGGAGCGAATGACGCGAATTTTTTTAAGAGGTTTGAAAACGGAGATACGTCAATATCTTATTTCTCATAAACTGTGTTTGTACTCAGATGTTGTAAATAGGGCTCAGTTATTGGAGTGCGGTAATGAGTCAATGCAACCAAGAGAAAGCAGCCGGCAACATGAAAATACCAGTGGTATCAGTCATCAAAGTGGTGACAACAAACGTTGATGGAATCATCATGCCAGAAATGGTAACCACTTCGGTGGTAATCATGGCCAAGACAATAAAAATGGACATTTCAAGAAAAGGAGATTCAACAATAATGGAAAGACGTCAGCACCAGTAACCATGGTTAAGGAAGGAGAACGACCACCTATCATATGTTTCAAATGCGGAGGGGAGGGACATATCAGTCCAAACTGCGCGATGCCATCCAAAGCGTGTTATAATTGTGGGAGATAAGGTCACCTAGCCCGATTTTGTCGTTCATCGAAGACAAGTTCAGCTAGGATGGAGGCACCAAAGGCCGTCCCAGAAAAGTCAAAGTCGGTGGTGCAAGGGAGAGCATTTGTTGTGACCTCCCAGAAGATAAGGAACCCGAACAAGGTCATCACGGGTAAGCTTATCATAAACTCTAGCGAAGTCTATACTTTATTTGATACCGGTTCTACCCATTCTTTTATTTCTCCTAATTGCGCTCAATGATTAAATTTGACTCCGGAGAAATTAGACTTTGATTTATCTGTTGAAACTCCGTTAGGAGAAACCTTCATTACATCCACTGTTTATAAATCTTGTTTGGTTCAAATTGGTACCCTCATATTACTTGTCAATCTTATTTCATTGAAATTACTTGCATTTGACGTGATTCTAGGGATTGATTGGTTAACTACTCATCATGGAAAAATTGATTATTTTTGTAAGGTTGTTAGCTTTCATATTCCTAACCAACCTATTATGCGAATTCAAACAACTAAACCATTAAAATCAGTCAATGTCATTTCAAGCCATAAAGCTATTCGTTTATTGAAAAACGGATGTCAAGCTTTCTTAGCTCATGTCACGGATCTAAACAAAAATACGTCAGTTTTGAATGATATTTCTGTTGTTAATAAATTTCCTGACGTATTACCCAAAGAACTTCCTGGCCTACCCCCAGAGCGTCAAATTGAATTTTGTATCGACCTTGAACCCAGTACAAAACCCATTTCCAAAGCCCCATATCGAATGGCTCCTATTGAACTTCAGGAGTTAAAGACCTAGTTGCAGGAATTGTTAGACATTGGTTTCATTCGTCCTAGTACGTCTCCTTGGGGTGCTCCTGTTCTATTCGTGAAGAAGAAAGATGGGAGTATGCGACTTTGTATTGACTACCGGGAATTGAACCATGTCACCATCAAAAATAAGTACTCGTTGCCTCGCATTGATGACCTGTTTGACCAGTTGCAAGGAGTACAATTCTTTTCAAAGATCGATCTTCGTTCTGGATATCATCAGCTAAAGGTTAAAAATGAGGATATTCCAAAGACTGCCTTCAGAACTCGGTACAGACACTATGAATTTTTTGTCATGTCTTTTAGATTGACTAATGCTCCTGCTGCCTTCATGGATATGATAAACCGAGTATTCAAGGAATATTTGGATCATTTTGTGGTCATCTTTATTGATAACATCCTAATATATTCCAGAAGCCGTAAAGATCATGAGCAACACTTGAGTTTGATACTCCAAAAGCTTCGTGAAAACAAGTTATATGCCAAGTTGAAGAAATGAGAGTTCTGGCATGAGGAAGTTGCATTCCTTGGGCACGTGATATCAAGTCATGGAATATCTATTGACCCAGCAAAGATTGAAGCAATTTAAAGCTGGGAGCAACCTAAATCAGTGACCAAAGTACGTAGCTTTCTCGGCTTAGCTGGTTATTATCGGAGATTCGTAGAAGGGTTTTCTCGAATCGCTACTCCATTAACTCAGCTGACTCGAAAAGATACAAAATTCGGTTGAAACAAGGAATATGAGAAGAGTTTTCAAGAACTCAAGAGGAGACTCATTTCAGCACATGTTCTGACAATACCATCTGGCTCGAAGGGATTTGTAATATATAGTGATGCTTCGGGTAAAGGGTTAGGATGTGTTCTCATGCAACATGGGAAAGTCATAGCCTATGCCTCACGGCAACTCAAAGAATATGAGTGGAATTATCCTACTCATGATCTAGAGTTGGCAGCTGTCATTTTTGCGCTTAAGATTTGGAGACATTACCTGTATGGAGAGAAGGTGGAGATCTACACGGACCATAAAAAAGCCTTAAATATTTCTTCACCCAAAAGGAACTCAACATGCGACAACGACATTGGCTTGAACTATTGAAAAATTATGATCATACCATCTTGGAAAAGCGAACGTGGTAGCTGATGCACTGAGTAGAAGATCATATGCGGATACGAGTGCAATATTGTCAACGCAAAGGCCCATTTTGTATGACTTGCAAAGGATGGAGTTTGAGATAAAGACTCCAGGGACCCGTGTGATGATGGCGAATATACGAGTATAACCGACTTTAATCGATAAAGTTAAAGCTGCTCAAGCTACAGACCTGGAGCTAATGCGTATGAGGAAACAATTACAAGAAGGTGTTATGCTGGAAGCAAGAATCGATGAAGAAGGAATACTTCGAGTCAACTCCAGACTTTATGTTCCTAACAACCCTGATTTAAAGTATAAAATCATGATGGAGGCGCACAACACACCGTTTGTAATCCATCCTGGGAGTACCAAAATGTATCGTGATCTTCGACATACATTTTGGTGGAGCAATATGAAGAGAGAGATAGCAGAGTTTATCTCAAGGTGTTTAACTTGTCAATGAGTCAATGTGAAGCATCAAGTACCAAAAGGTCCATTACAACCACTTGAAATTCTAGAATGGAAGTGGGAACACATTACCTTGGAATTCGTTACTAGTTTTCCCAAGGTTTCTCAAGGCATAGATGCAATTTGGGTCATTGTTGATAGATTAACCTAGTCTGCTCATTTCTTACCTATACGAGAAACTTATACACTTGAACGTCTTGCTCGTATGTACATAAAAAAGATTGTAAGACTACATGGTATGCCAGTTTCCATAGTTTCTGATCGAGACCCAAGATTCACTTCAAGATTTTGGGTTAGTTTACAAAAAGCTATGGGCACGAATTTACGATTTAGCTCGGCATATCATCCTCAGATGGACGGGCAGTCGGAGAGGACCATTCAAACTCTTGAAGATCTATTAAGACTCTGTGTCCTTGACTTCAAGGGAAGTTGGGATAAGTTCCTACTATTGGTGGAGTTTTCCTACAACAACAGTTATCAAACAAGTATTGGCATGGCTCCATTTGAGGCGTTGTATGGAAAAAAGTGTCATTCTCCAGTATGCTGGGATTAGGTGGGTGAAGCAACGTTGTTGGGACCGGAGTTGGTACGTATGACTATGGAAAAGATTCAAACGATCCGACAACGTATAAAAACCTCACAAGATCGACAAAAGAGTTATGATGATCTTCATCGAATGGACGTTGAATTCGACATTGAAGATCATGTGTTGTTACGTGTTGCTCCATGGAAAGGAGTTACGAGATTTGGAAAGAGATGAAAGCTCAACCCTCAATTCATTGGCCCATTTTTAATCCTCGATCGGGTAGGAACTGTGGCGTATAGACTCGCTTTACCGCCAAGTATGTCTCGTGTTCATAACGTTTTTCACATATCTATGTTACGTAAATATGTGAAAGACCCGAACCACATTATTAGATTAGAACCAGACGAGAGAGAGGAAGATTTAACGTATGAAGAGTTACCTGTTAAAATCTTGGATAAAAAGGATCATATTCTACGCTCCAAGGTTATACCTCAAGTCAAAGTTTTGTGGAGAAATCACTATGTGGAAGAAAGGACCTGGGAGTTAGAATCTGAGATGAAATCAAGATTGTAAGGCCCCAACTTTTTATAAATGAAGATTTAATTTTCTCTATTTATTATTTTGAAATATTAAGGGTTTGATTTGATTAATGTGGTTAGTTATGGGTAAAATGCGCAAATATTTCTAAATAAGCAAGTGGATATAAAATACTCATTGTTGTCGGAGAATATTTGTTTGGTCGTGGAATATTCTTGCTGTCGGAGAATATTCGTACGACGACGCAGCCTTCTGTGGGCCGCATAATGGAAAGCGATTGGATGAAGAAAACGACAAGTATAAGTTATTTATAAATAACGGCGTAGTTGTTACTGTTAATACTGTTGAAATACCCGGTGGTTAAAACACAGTAATACGCGTTGTACAGTAGCACACGGTATTGCACCAAATATTAATTCTTACGTAAGAAGGCACTACTCAATAATTGTTACAGTAATTACAGTTTAATATTTTATTTTGTGGATTCAATAATTGCTACGTTTATATTTTATATTACTGTTGTTTCAATAATTGTCACTACACAGTATTTTCCATTATCGAAGTAATAATTCATATTATCTGAATAATATTATTAGATAGAATTATTGGCAATGTCTAAAAAGTTCTGTCTAAGGAGAGGTTTGGTCACCTAATTGCGCGCCAGTAAGGAGAAATCCTTATTGGAAAGCACCCTCTTTCCTAGGAACTGTCTGGTTTTCAGTACTGTGATTCTATAATATTATTTATGAATAATTAATTATTGATTTATATGATGAAGAAAATATTGATTATATGTGGATATAGATGGAGAAAATTTTTAAAGTGACAATTGTTAAAAATTGATATTTTATCTTTTCTGATAAAATAATATTTTATTATATTATTATAATATAATAATGATGATATGTTTACAATGAATGTGGGATATATGAGTATATGAAGAGAAAGAGTATTTTTCTTGCATTAAATAATTAACACATGTTTTGTGTGTCGGTGGACCCCATTTCTTGACTGAAATTTGATTATAGCCTGTAAAATCGTTCGTTTGTGGATTTCGGACAATTTCTGTTTGGAATTTTGAAATACTTTCTTCTGCAAAGTTGTAGAGAATTGAATTTTCTATAAAAATTTACGAGATTCGAATTGTCTGACAAAAGGGCTATTTATTATGAATTATTGAAGTTCTAAAGTTCCGAAATAATTGATTTTTAGAAGTTTTAATTATTTTTAATATGAAAAACGTTTTTGGTCATTATTGTGGGTCTTGCATGTGATGTAAATGCCTGAATTCAGATCTAAGGAAGTGGGCGTAGGAAATTTGATTATATATATATATATATATATATATATATATATATATATATATATATATATATATATATATATATATATTAATAGTATATTAAATTTTATGCTTTGGTGTTCTAAGCATTTTTCTATAAATAGGGTGCTTAGGTTAGAATTGAAAATCACACCAGAAACTAAAGATTTCTCTCTCTTTCTCTCTCTATATTATCGAGTGTATTCTTGTGTGTATTTTAGTACTTTGAGTATTGTTATACGGTGCAAGTTCTTCCAGCACTATATCCAGTATTCCAGTCAAAAGTACTATTCTTTCTGAGGTAAGGGATATTATTTTTCTTTTAAAAATGATATTATTTCTTCAATATCATTATGCCAAAATATTGGTTGGAACTTTTTATAATAATTTTTAACTTTTTCATGTTGGGGTTACTATTCATGAGTTACTATTCACGAGTAATATTCACGAAGCATGATGATTTTTTTTGTGAAATTTCTATCTTCTAGTGTCGGAGTCACTATTCACGTATACGACACTATTCACGTAAAAAACACTATTCACAGAAAAATTAAATTTTTTTTTTCGTCTAAAATATTTGTTATGGATACTAGCTTTGATTGTATCCATGTTTTGATCATTCTTGAATTTTACTTCACTCTGATTATTTATGAAGTATTTTTGAACTTGGTTTGTGTAAAGTACGAATCCTTAATATTTGTTCTTTTGTTTCACTGGATTCATTTTCTTTAAAATATTTTTTATCATCCTCACTCCTAAATGATGATATAACTGAATATCTTTGGCCTGTAGTGCAAAGATGAATGATTTTCTGATGAATATCTTTTTCCCGTAGTGCAAAGATGAACAGGTGTTGAGATGAACATGATCAACTGATTAATATATTTGGCCTGTAGTGCAAAGATGACTATTTGATTCAAGATGAATATTGATTGATGTTACAGGGATAAAATATCGATGATGGACTTTTAAATTCATAGATGATAGTAGATTTTATTTTCTACTTAACTCTTCTAATGAATTATTGTTTCCGCTGCAGTTGTTGATATAAAACTTGTTGTCTATTATTCTATTAGATTTTTCCCTGTTGAAGACTAAGGATAATTTGTTGTACATTATCTTAGTCATAATATTCTTTACTGGGCTAGTTGAGCTCACCCTTTTCCTTTTTGTTCCATTTTCTTCTCAGGAGACAAGAATATAGCGGGAACTAGTTGGGGCGTGGAGTAATGGTTCAAGACAGTTGTTTTAATAGTCCTCACTATTTTGTAAAATAGTGTATCAATAATTGTAATGAGGACTTATTTGAGTTTGGATATTGTCTAGAAGATAATATTTGTATTTAAACTAACAGTTTATGTGTTGTCGTATTTTACACGATAATTGTATTAATGAAGTTGTAGTTGTTTCTGTACCATGTATTTGGCGACTCAGAATAGGTGTTGTATACCTATTTTGGGGGCGTCACAGTTGATATCAGAGCTTAGGGATATGATCTCTGGCGGAGATCGGGGAATAGAACTAGGAGGGGAGAGACGTGTAAATCCTTCGCTAGTATGTCCTACCTAAGCTTATTTGTTGATCGGTCATAATATTGGGGTATTATATGATTTATTAATAAGTTAAATTAACACTTATTTTATTGCAGTATTTGAGAATGTCGACTGAGAATGTTAACAGTGGAGTAAATGAGACCATGGAGACACCTTTGCTCACCAACGAGGAGAACGTGCAACAGGCTGGCAATGTTCCTCCTGTAACCAACACCACTGAGCAGATGACGAACGATGGTATGTTTAGGAACTTTCTAGAATTCATGCAAAACCAAACAAGAAAGACTACTGTTCAAAATGCAGGTGGAAACACTGGCAACTCACAGATGGTCACCGCTAAGCAGTTCAAAGAGTTAGGACCACCGAATTTTTTGGGAGAGCCAGAACCACTTACGACAGAGACATAGATAAAGCAGATCACTAAGATATTTGTTATCTTGGGATGCTCAGAGGAGCAAAAGGTTCCTTTCTTTCATGTTACGAGGAGAAGCAAATTATTGGTGGGAATCCGTAAAGCGTACTCAGCCTACCGCACTGAAGATGTCTTGGGAGAAGTTCCAAGAATTGTTCAATGACAAGTACTTTCCCGAAAGTATTCGTCACATGAAGGAGGTAGAGTTCATCAAGCTGGAGCAAAACAATACGAACGTGTCGCAGTACGAAGCTAAGTTTGCCGAGTTGTCCCGATTTGCATCGCATTTAGTTGATGATGAGGAGAGAATGACGCGAACGTTTCTGCGAGGTTTGAAACCCAAAATACGTCAATACCTCATTTCTCACAAACTTTGTTTATATTCAGATGTTGTGAATAGGGCTCAGTTATTGGAGCGCGATAATGAGTCGGCTCAACTGAAGAATAACCACCAACAACTCGATGATAATCGTACCGGTGGTAACGATCATCGAAACAATGATAACAATCGTGGAGGAAATTATCATGCCAGAAATGGTAACCACTTTGGTGGTAATCATGGCCAAGATAATAGAAGAAATAACTCAAGTGGAAATTTCAAGAAGAGAAGATTTAACGATGACGGGAAGATGTCGGCAGTAGCACCAGCACCAGCAACGAATTTCAGAGAAGGAGAAAGACCGCTAGTTAGATGCTACAGATGCAGAGAAGGGAGACACGTAAGTCCAAACTGTTCACAACCATCCAAGGTATGTTTTAGTTGTGGAAAGGACGGTCATATAGTTCGAGATTGTCCTGTAGCGAAACCAAGTCCAGTGGGGATGGTGACTTCAAAGGCTATCCCGGACAAGTCAAAGTCAACAGTTCCTTGAAGAGCGTTTGTCGTGACCGATCAGAATGTGAAGAACCCGAACGAAGTTAGCACGAGTTAGTTAATTATAAATTCTTACGAAGTTTATACCTTATTAGATACCGGTTCTACCCATTCATTTATCTCTCCTGCTTATACTCAACGTTTAAACTTGACTCCGGAGAAAATTAGACTTTGACTTATCTGTTGAAACTACGTTATGAGAAACTTTCGTTACATCCACTGTTTATAAATCTTGTTTGATCCAAGTTGGAACCATCACATTACCTGTTGACCTTATTTCTTTAAAGATACTTACTTTTGATGTGATTTTAGGGATTGATTGATTGATTAACTACTCATCATACCAAAATTGATTGCTTTCGTAAGGTTGTTAGTTTTTATATTCCTAAGAAACCTGTTATTCGAATTCAAGAAACCAAACCATTGAAGTCAAACACTTTCATATCAAGCCATAAAGTCATTCGTTTATTAAAAAATGGATGTTAAGTTTTTTTAGCCCATATTATGGACTTGAACAAAAATACGTCAGATTTGAATGATATTTCTATTGTTAGTAAATTTCCTGATGTATTTCCTGAAGAATTTCTTGGCTTACTCCCAAAGTGTGATATTGAATATTGTATTAACTTTGAACCCGGTACAAAACCCATTTCTAAAATCTCATATCGAATGGCTCCTATTGAACTTCAGGAGTTAAAAATTCAACTATAAAATTTGGTACCCGAGCCTCTATCTGGTAACTTCTTTTATGGAATACACTGAAGCCAGACTCTCTGTAGGGGACGCCATATTTGTGTGGTAGTAACCTGATAGGTGTCATTGTGACGTGCTATCCAAGATTGGGATATGATTCAAAGTTAAGAGCAACCTAAGTCAGTAATCGAAATACATAGCTTTCCATGCTTAGTTGGTTATTATCGAAGATTTTGTGGAAATATTTTCTCGAATCGCTACTCTATTAACTCAGTTGACTCGAAAAAATACAAAATTCAAATGGAGCGAGGAATGTAGAACTCAACATGCGACAACGACGTTGGCTCGTGCTGTTGAAAGATTACGGCCATACCATTCAATACCATCCTGGAAAAAACGAACGTGGTAGCGGACGTGTTGAGTAGAAGATCGTATGCGTTTACGAGTGCGATATTGTTAACACAAATACCTATTTCGTACGACTTATAGAAGATGGAAATAGAGTTAAAGATTCCAAGAATCTGCGTGAAGATAACGAATATACGATTAGAATCGACTTTAATAGATAAAGTTAAAACTGCTCAAGCTACACACTGGACCTGATGAATATTAAGAAGAAGATGCAAGAAGGCATTATTCTAGAAGTAAGAGTTGATGAAGAGAAGAAATCTCAACCTTTGATTTATTAGTCCATTTGAAATCCTCGATTAAATAGGAACTATGGCCTATAGACTCGCTTTACAGCCAAGTATGACGCGTGTTCATAACATTTTTTGCGTATCGATGTTACGTAAATATGTGGACGACCCGAACCACATTATTGAGTTAGAACCAGACGAGATAGCAGAATATTTAACGTACGAGGAGGTACCAATCAAGATCTTGGATGGGAAGGAGCATGTCCTATGCATGTCAATTTCGAGGACGAAATTTCATAAGGAGGGGAAGTTGTAAGGCCCCAACTTTTTATAAATAATGATTTAATTTTCTCTATTTATTATTTTGAAATAGTAAGGGGTTGATTTGATTAATGTGGTTAGTTATGGGTAAAATGCGCAAATATTTTTAAATAAGCAGGTGGTTATAAAATACTCATTGTAGTCGGAGAATATTCGTTTGGTCGTGGAATATTCTTGTTGTCGCGGAATATTCGTACGATGGCGCAGCCTTGTGTGGGCCCCATAATAGAAAGCGATTGGATGAAGAAAACGATAAGTATAAGTTATTTATTAATAACGGCGTAGTTGTTACCGTTAATACTGTTGGCATACCCGGTGGTTAAAACACAGTAATACACGTTGTTGTATAGTAGCACATGGTATTGCACCAATTATTGATTCTTACGTAAGAAGACACTACTCAATAATTGTTACAATAATTACTATTTAATATTTTATTTTATTGATTCAATAATTGCTATGTTGATATTTTATATTACTGTTGTTTCAATAATTATCACTACACAGTATTTTTCATTATCGAAACAATAATTAATATTAACTAAATAATATTATTAGATAGCATTATTGGAAATGTCTAGAAAGTTCTGTCTAAGGAGAGGTTTGGTCACCTAATTGCGCGCCAGTAAGGAAAAATCCTATTGGAAAGCCCCCTCTTTCCTGGGAACTACCTAGTTGTCAGTACTGTGATTCTATAATATTTTTTATGAATAATTAATTATTGATTTATATGATGAGAAAATATTGATTTTATGTGGATATAGATGGAGAAAATTTTTAAAGTGATAATTGTTAAAAATTGATATTTATCTTTTCTGATAAAATAATATTTTATTATATTACTATAATATAATAATGATGATATTTTTTCAATGAATGTGGGATATATGAGTATATGAAGAGAAAGAGTATTTTTGTTGCATTAAATGATTAACACATATTTTGTGTGTCGGTGGACCCCATTTCTTGACTGAAATTTGATTATAGCCTGTAAAATCGTCCGTTTGTGGATTTCGGTCAATGTTTGTTTGGAATTTGGAAATACTTTCTTTTGCAAAGTTGTAGAGAATTGAATTTCCTATAAAAATTCGTGAGATTTGAATTGTCTGACAAAAGGGCTATTTATTATGTATTATTGAAGTTCTAAAGTTCCAAAATAATTAATTTTTGGAAGTTTTAATTATTTTTAATATGAAAAACATTTTTGATCATTATTGTGGGTCTTGCATGTGATGTAAATGGCTGAATTCAGATCTAAGGAAGTGGGCTTAGGAAATTTGATTATATATATTAATATTATATTAAATTTTCTGCTTTGGTGTTCTAAGCATTTTCCTATAAATAGGGTGCTTAGGTTAGAATTGAAAATCACACCAGAAACTAAAGATTTCTCTCTCTTTCTCTCTCTATATTATCGAGCGTATTCTTGTGAGTATTTTAGTACTTTGAGTATTGCTATAAGATGCAAGTTCTTTCAGCACTATATCCAGTATTCCAGTCAGAAGTACTATTCTTTCTGAGGTAAGGGATATTATTATTTTTTTAAAAATAATATTATTTCTTCAATATCATTATGCCAAAATATTGGTTGGAATTTTTTATCAAATTTATAACTTTTTCATGTTGGGATTACTATTCACGAGTTACTATTTACGAGTTACTATGTTATTCCAACAGAATAATAAATAATGGAATAACAGAAGTTCTCTTCATGAATACAAAAGAAATAATACCCCTTACATTAGTAGGAGATTGAATAATACAGTAGTGTAGTAACAGAATACTCTTCTTCTTTCTCTCTTATTATCTCTATACTTTCTCTCTCTATATCTTGAATGAATTCATGAAAAATAATGAAGAACTAGACCTCTATTTATAGAAGATTTCTAGCTTAGCACTTCCAATGTGAAAAGGCAAGCGGCTTGACGACTGGTGATGTGAAAAGAAATGTGGTTTGACGCATGTAATGTGAAACACCAAGTGGTTTGACGCCTGTAATGTGAAACAAAAATTGGTTCGACGCCTGTAATGTGAAACGACAATTGGTTCGACGCCTGTAATATGAAACGGCAAGTGGTTTGACGTCTGGTAAAGGTAATTACTTTTGGCGAAAGAGACTCTTAGATGATGACATATGGGCCCCCATAGAATAACCAAATTTACCACAAACGTCTCATAATAGACTCTTTATATACATCAAGGATTGAATAAATATTCCCACAAATCATTTTATTTTTAATCAACACATATTTAATCTTTCAACAATTATTAATCATTAATATTATAACTTGTCGTCTCAATTATTTATTTAATAATATAACATATTATACAGATGATACTGTGACAATAATTGAATCAATAATATAAGAGATATGATACAGTAATTACTGTAGCAATAATTGAGTATAACTGAGTGACTTCTCACGTAAGCATCAATAATCAATATCATGTGCTACTATGCAGCCACGCGTATTGCTGTACTTTTACTACCAAGTAGTTCTACAGTTTTAACGGTAAAACTGCCGCCGTTATTTTCATAAAAATATGTTTGTCATTTTCTCAATCCGATAATAATTTCGTTGTGGGGTCCACCAATGATTGTACCATCGTACGGATATTACCCGACAAAAAGAATATTCCTCGACCAATCGAATATTCCCCGACAAAATGAATATTTTATATCAACCTGCTTACTTTGTAAAAAAAAATTCACATATTACCCTTAACTTTAAACTTTTATCAATTTAACTATTTATCAAAATAAAAAAATTGAATACTTTTATTTCATAAAATTCGGGGTCTCACAATCACCCCTCCTTATGAAATTTCGCCCTCGAAATTTACGTACGTACCTGATATTCGAAGAGATGAGAATACCTTACTTTCTTTTCAGATTGTACCTTCCCGGTAATTTCCTCTATATCATGATTTTTCCATTGCTCATCTCCTGTATTTCAGATATCGTTCTAGAATATATCTTCAAAATAAAGGTTAATTGACATATCACAATTTGTCAACTTATCAAGTAAACAATTTCAGCTTAGGTAAGTCACACACTAGCGAAGTATATAACTCGTCTCTCCCCTCCTAGTTCTAGACTCTTACTTCCGCCAACGACTGTATCCCTAAGCTCTGATACCAAATGTAACTCTAATCCCTTTACTTGGATAGCACCTCACAATGATACCTATCAGCTTGCCACCGAAAGACGGCGTCCCCTACGGAGAGTCTGGCTTCGGTGCATTCCAGGACTTGGAAGTCACCGGCGAGAGGCTCAGGGCTCTTCACACTTATGGCTTTGATACCAAATGTGACGCCCCAAAATTAGGTATACATCACTCATTCTTAGTCGCCAGATACATGGTACAAAATTCAAATACAACTTCATTTATACAACTGTTGAACTGTCGTATAGAATACGACCACAGTTAAGTGTGAGTTTTAATACAAATGTATGTAACTCTCATGGTGCCTCGACCACAACCTTATAATGGTACTTTACATAAAAGTATAGTCAAAAATTGTTTTAGAAATTAAAATCTTTGGGAAGTGCTCAAGGAAACCTTCGTACATGGGAGGCCATGCGTCTAGGTTATAATAGATATCATATGGCCACAGAATTATCATTGGTTGACCCAATAGACCCCAAAGAGAAACGAGAAGATTACTATCATTTTTTCCCCAATGGTGAGTCTTCTCTTGACATATAAATATCTCTGTTGTCTCCAAGTGAAAATTATGTTTCAAATAAACTCCAAGATCATACAAGTAGTGCTCGTAGATATATTCAGCTAGTGGATGTGCACAACCATGTCTTATGAGAACACGAGGTTGTATGTCATTAGACATCTTGTATGATAGTGGCAAAGCACCCTTCCAAAGTTGGGTTCATCTCACCCTATTTGATTCACCAAATATAACTACTAAATGTTGTATAGAATACAACACACTTTTCTATACTATTTAGGGAGGACCTCCATAGCTAGAGACCACTATTCTATTCCCATGTTATCCCCACTCGACCCGGTAACACTCTTATTACCTGAAATGAATTTTGAAGCAGAAAGGGTGAGCACAACTAGCCCAGTAAAGAATATCATGAATAAAGATAATTAAATTATCAATAGCTTTCATCAATAATAAATCAGAGATTTAGAACATATGGTAGATGATAAAACTTTTCATCCATAGCTGCGGCGGAACGAGCAATCCATTAGAAGAGTCAAATAGACCATAAGGTCTATTATCTTCTCTATGTTAAAAGTCCACCAATATTGTTTTATCCATGTAAAATAAATCAACAGTTCCTGTCCACAATCATATGAATAACTCATAATCATAATTGTGGTTCTAAATTCCTCTTCGCAACCAGGACGAAGATAATTTTCATCACCTATCTTCGCCTGAAACATCAAAAATCATGGTTATACAAAATCAGAATTCTTGCTCATAATCATACTAATAAATTCATCTTTTCACTACGGCCAAAGATATTCATTAACAATTCATCTTTGCACTACATGTCAAAGACATACAACTGTATTTTAGAAGAGTCAAGTAGAGCATGATATCTACTATCTTCTACGAATTAAAAGTGTATAATAAATATTTTATCACTGAGACTCAGCTTAATAAATAATCCACGTCATCGAATCACCCCTGCACTACGGCCAAGGATATTCGTTAATATCACGACCACGAATTATCCATGCACTACGGCTAAAGATAATCGTGTTTTTATCAACGGTCATGATCATACCATAAAATAATTCATCTTTGCACCCTTGGCCGAAGAAAATTCATAGCCATAATCATACCAAAAACTGTCCATCAATGCACTATGGGCCAATGAGGACTTTTTCCACATCATTTGTAACATTACGGTCATGATTATACCGAATAATCCCTGGTCATAATCATACCAATTCCATCTATGCACTACGGCCAAAGATGACTTTCAACATAATATAAGCATGAGGATGATGACAATGATATAAGAATTAATCAAATGAGATAAAGAATAAATATTAAACATTTATAATACAATTTATCCAGTGTTCAATATAGACCAAATGTTATCAATCACTTAATAATCTCATAATCTAATATCATTAATATTATAACAATATTTTAATCATTTTTTAAACTTATAAATAATTTATTTCAATTGTTTTCACTTAATCAAATAATGCATTTAATAATTCAAAAATGCCATACTTATAAGATTTCATAATCAATGATCAAATCCCTCATCAAAAATCTGCATATACCCTATATAGGATTCTCAAGCCATAAAATCCTATTTACCAATTTAACTACTTCACATTACATATTTAATTCATTTACTCATAACTAGTTCATTTTCATGAAAAATACCAAATCATTCCCGAAAATATTTCTTTTTTTGGGATTTAGTAGAATATAGTCCCATCATGAACATATATTTTTCTCAAATTTTTTAAAATTCATTTAGTATTTTTCATATGGCTAAAACTGCCGAATATTTAGACATTTATCATAAATTGTTCTTTTGTCCAAAAATTCCGAAATTTACAGGGTATACTCCGGTTATATACATGTACTCCCAATAAAAATTTCACCAATTTTGGAGTTAACCACAAGGCGGTATAAGGGTTTACTTTTAAAATTGTCTTTTCCCATAAAATCCACAACTCTTAATCTATACATCCAAAAATCACCATTTTTGGACACAATCTAGAAAACTCATCAAATTCTCATTTCAAATATTTCCAGAATTTTTGATGATCAGAAAAATTACGAAACTGCCCCTGGCAGAAACATCTTTTTAATGAAAATACTATTCGTATGAATACGAAGGATCATTTACAATGCATGCGGTAATCCACATAGACAGGTTATTTCAACAGAATAATAAAGAATGGAACCAGGTCATGCGTAAACGCACAGACAAGATATTCCAAGAGAATAATAAATAATAAAATAACAGAAGAATTCACCAGGTATGAGATAGACCGCACAGACAGGTTATTCTAATAGAATAATAAATAATGGAACCAGGTCATCCGTAAAGCATAGACATGATGTTCCAACAGAATAATAAAGAATGGAATAACAGAAGAATTTCACCATGTATGCGGTACTTCGCATAAACAGGTTATTCCAACATAATAATAAATAATGGAACTAGGTCCGGCGTAAACATACAGACAGGATATTCCGACAGAATAATAAAGAATGGAATAACAGAAGAATTTCACCAAGTATAGGGTAGCCCGCGTATACAGGTTATTCCAACAGAATAATAAATAATGGAATAACAGAAGTTCTCTTCATGAATACAAAAGAAATAACACCCCTTACATTAGTAGGAGATTGAATACTGCAGTAGTGTAGTAACAGAATACTCTTCTTCTTTCTCTCTTATTCTCTCTATGCTTTCTCTCTCTATAGCTTGAATGAATTCGTGAAAAATAATGAAGAATTAGGCCTCTATTTATAGAAGATTTCTAGCTTAGCACTTGCAATGTGAAAAGGCAAGCGGCTTGACGACTGGTGATGTGAAAAGAAATGTGGTTTGACGCATGTAATGTGAAACACCAAGTGGTTTGACGCCTGTAATGTGAAACGAAAATTGGTTCGACGCCTGTAATGTGAAACGACAATTGGTTCGACGCCTGTAATATGAAACGGCAAGTGGTTTGACGTCTGGTAAAGGTAATTACTTTTGGCGAAAGAGACTCTTAGATGATGACATATGGGCCCCCATAGAATAACCAAATTTACTACAAACGTCTCATAATAGACTCTTTATATACATCAAGGATTGAATAAATATTCCCACAAATCATTTTATTTTTAATCAACACATATTTAATCTTTCAACAATTATTAATCATTAATATTATAACTTGTCGTCTCAATTATTGATTTAATAATATAACATATTATACAGATGATACTGTGACAATAATTGAATCAATAATATAAGAGATATGATGCAGCAATTACTGTAGCAATAATTGAGTATAACTGAGTGACTTCTCACGTAAGCATCAATAATCAATACTGTGTTCTTCTATGCAACCACGCGTATTACTGTACTTTTACTACCGAGTAGTTCAACAGTTTTAACGGTAAAACTTCCGCCGTTATTTTCATAAAAATATTTTTGTCATTTTCTCAATCCGACAATAATTCCGTTGTGGGGTCCACCAATGATTGTACCGTCGTACGGATATTCCCCGATAAACTGAATATTCCTCGACCAATCGAATATTCCCCGACAAAACGAATATTTTATATCAACTTGCTTACTTTGCAAAAAAATAAATTCACATATTACCCTTAACTTTTATCAATTTAACTATTTACCAAAATAAAAAAAATTGAATACTTTTATTTCATAAAATTCGGGGTCTCACATGATCCGTGCTGATATGTTATAAGTATTGTATATATTCTTCTTGTAATATATATATATATATATATATATATATATATATATATATATATATATATATATATATATATAAGTAATAAAATAATTTTGCCCAATAAAATAATTTATGAGATTTTTAAATAAAAATATCCACATGTCAAAAATGATTTAATCAAAATCTCCATTTTCTTTCGAAATTCGGTCAAACAAGCATTTGATTATCAACATATGCTTTTTGTCTCAAAATGCATGACCCAATTAATTTCTAGCACATTAACAAGCATTGTCCCAATATAAGTGACCCATTTGATTTAGCACTTTAAAACATCAAGATCTAGAAAATCAATTAAATAAGATTTAAAAATTATTTTTGGTCAAAGTAAATAATATAAATAAAACAATTATAATAAAAAAATTCTATGGAGAGGATTCTATACTTTTAATTAAATTATTTACTAATTATTGTTATCATCAAAATAAATCTAAAAGTTAGAGACCCAACACTTACAATTATCTACAGTTGGTTAAATATTCCATATCTGATCTATATGTGGTGTTTGTAATACTGCTAATGCTTGTGGGATTAGTTTTTTTTTCTTTTATTGGCATAACCCACATGTATTTATCTTGGTTCCTTGGACCTTGCAGCCATATAAAAGGTCTCAATAGTTTTCATGTATGTAAGGGTGTTGTGAATTACTTAGATTTTTCACCAAAGAGCCAAGGTTCTAGCAATTCCTATTGAATATGATAGAGTTATATATTTATGCATGTCTTATTTTTGTTTAGCTTTTGTTGGATTAAAGAAGAAATAATTGTTAAAAACAGACTAACAACGAAGAGGGGTGGATTTTGTGTGCTGTGTGCTGTGTGCTGCTAAATTTGTTTTACATGTTACATACAATTCAGGCCAAATTTAGTTTAGCTATGTTAGGAGTTTAAAACTGATTCATTTCTTTCATTCTTTGTGTTGGAAAATTAGCTAAATATGGACGTTGGAAGAGAACGAACGATACCAACGGCAAAGAGAACATGGACGTAAATAAGTGAGCTATACATGGGTGCCTCCCTGCGCACTCAATTAAGATTTTTTAATCGAAAGTCCAAGAACCAGAGATTAGTCTAACCAATTCCTTAGTTGTCCACATATACGCGAGCCCGACCTTATTTCCTCAATCAAGTTACTTAACCTAAGCCACCAAGTGCTAATATACCCAAAGAATGCTTACAAAATAGTCGATATGTCAAAACTATGAATTTTTGGAGCATAACCAACACTTTGTTGATCTATTTGTGCTGCATCCTTGTGCATAGATTTGATGAGCTCTTTTTGCTCTTGCATCATATCTGTTGTTTAGGGAACACTTCAGTTTGGTCTTCAAATGGTCAAAATATTAATGTCTCCTTGATGGTGCAGGCTTGCAGCTGGAGTGCTGGTCCACTGCTGGACTTGCTAGGCTGCTGGTACAGGCTTGCGGTGGTCTGTTGACTGTTAGTCTGTTGGAGTGTTGGCGCACTTCAAGTTGTCAAGCTTAAGATGTTCTGCTCTCTGTTGGTCTTGGATGCATAATGCCTTTAGATAGACTTTGTGTTAAACTATGGATTATGTATTATTAATTTTAAATCATTAAACTTTGTTAAGATTAAGAATTGTTATGGTTGTTAATTGTTATTAATTACTCCCTCCGTCCCAAATTATCTGTTGTTCTAGAGTTTCACACAGATACCAATATGTATGATAAAAATACTAAAATACCCTTTGTGCTGACTTTTTTATTAATTGAAGAAAAAGAAAAAGCAGCTAATTAATTGGAGAGGGAGAGAGAAACATTGAAGAGAGAGAGAGAAAGCAGCACATTAATTGAAGAGAGAGATAGAGAGAAACAATTATTAATTGAAGAGAGAGAGAGGGGGGGCATGAATGTGGATGTTTAAAAAAGAGGAGAGACATTAATGAGAGTAATGATTATCAACAATTAAGATAAAGGGGCAAATTTGGAAAACAAATGGAAAAAATGCATTGAAATCTTAAAAAAGCAGATATTGTGGGACAAATTTTTTTTGCTAAAACAGCAGATAATTTGGGACGGAGGGAGTATTGAATTATTGGTTGGAAGATTTAGTATTGAAAAATTGAAATGATTTTTTTGTTTGAAAAAATAAAATTTAATTTCTGTTATTAGTCGAAACAACCGAATAGAAAATTCGGTTATTTGATAATTCAGTTAGTTGTTTAGATATTAAAATTATATCAATTTCAGTTTTCGGATATAACCGAATAGTCGATTAAATTCGGTTATAAGCGAATGATTTGTCCTAGAGGTATCGGTTTGAGCAGCAGAAAGTCAATGTTTTAGATACTTACACAATTTCGAACATATATTGTTTTTTATTTTTTGGATACTTATTGAAATGTTTAATGCATTACATAATATATATTACATAATTATATATGTAATATACATATCCACACATATACTTATGATATTATTATCATATTTTTATTTTTATTATTTTATTTTATTTAGTTTGTGGTTTTCAAATGATCTCATAATAAAATTAATAGACGGATATGATAGAAACTAAAAAAGTGAATATCATTATTTATAGTCACTCCGTCTTATGTAAAACAATGAGTTATTCAAAAAGAAATAAAATAAATAATAATTTAAAAATACAAAACGATGTGTTTTGGAAAAAAAAAGAGGGCGAAATGTGCTTATTGGGGTCATCTTAATTTAGGGTAACATTTTAATAGTCGTTGCAATGAATGTGGTCCATATTAAGCATGAAATATAGCAACAAAAACCTTTTTTTGCCCACGATGAGAAAAAATCGAAAGGCATGAGATAAATTTTTACCTCCAAAACACATCAACAACAAATGGGAAATTTTTTTTTCCTCGCCAACGAATTAACAACGAATTTTTGCAACGATATATGAATTTTGTTACAAAAAATGAATGTCTTCATAAACTGCAATGAATGACAAAATTCGTTGTTAAACATGCATTTTTTACAACGACTTATAGTTGCCGAATATCTATTTTATTGTTGTGGGGTCCTAGCTTTATGAGAGGGATGCATTTCTGAGAAGTTTGGGCATGTAGTATTTATCATTAATAGTTGGACTTTGTTTGGACTACTCTTCTATCAAATGTTCTATTTAATCGAAGACTGTGGACAATGTTAGGACGTGATTATTTGAGCCCAATTATATGGTGGGCCAAAATCCACAGAGGTATTTGACCCTACGTAGGAATCTATTCGGGCAGTTGAGTATTTTAAGGAATCAAAGATTGCTAATTACATTCGATTTATGACTCTTAAGAAAAGTGTCAGGATATGATTCAACTTCATTTCCTTAAGGAGATTCTGTTTGTCCCCATTAAGATATCTCTGATTAAGGTATCTTACCAAATTAGGAATCCTAATTCTATAGGGGGAAGGAAGTGTTATCACTACAAATACAATGTTATACCCTAATTCCAAGGTACACACAATTCAATATATTTTAGCACTAGAATATAAAGCCTCCGTTATTAATCATTATTTAGTATGTACTTATTCTCACACCGGAGCTATTCCTCCGGCGGCCCAAACCGTCAAGCTTTTGGTGTGACTTCGTTTCTATGCAGGATTTAACGCGCATTGGTCATTGGGCTCGTAGACGAATTTTGGCGTTAACAAGAAAGATTGGTCAATGAAGCTCGATAATACTTTATGAACTTACCGGACTGCATACAAAACTCTGATTATGATATCAGAAGACAATTATTTATTTATTTTCACTGCTCTCCCTTTATAATATAGATATATATTTGCAAATGTGATAAGTAGGAGGACGTTGTAGGCTTGTAGCTACTTATTAAAACTTTATTTTTATATTTTTCTTTCTTGCGAAGGCATTGTGAGTTTTATTTCCTCACATCCCCGTCTTTTTCCTTTAAAATAAAACTCAACAAATGCAACATTGAGATACACACATGATCAGTCTTGACCATCTATCTAATAAAATACAAATGATTTTGAATTTCCCGCTCACTCAATAAATCATCTGGGCCGTCCAAAGTTTGAGATAAATCTCACCGTCCATTCATCTATCTAATAAAATACATCTATCTATCTAATCTATCTAATAATGATTTTGAATTTCCCGCTCACTTAATAAATCATCTGGGCCGTTCTAAGTTTGAGATAAATCTCACTGCCCATACAGTGCCGGAGGCACGGGACCCAGCTAGTAAAATAATATGCAAAGATTTTCTATAGTAATAAAATACACAATTGTGTGCGTGTTATTAATAAGAGAAAAAGAAAGAGTAGAGAAAAAAATAAGACACATAAAAAAAAGGATTGAGAGAGAAGCTATTTGCTTTCCTTCCTTCTCATTTTTTAAAATAAAATTTTGAAGGAAAAATAGGCTTATTTTTCTCTTTCTTACCCCCTCCAATGTCTAAAGAATGACTAAAATGCAAAATCTTCCCATGTTCCGTGTTCGTGTTGTGTTTTTCATCTTTCAATTTGACAAATTAGTAAATACCTTCCAAAAACTACAATAATTAATCAGTACAAAATTATATTTCTTGAAGTATAATTAATAGTGTAAAATTAACCTAAGAGTTATAATTTTGCATTATTAACTACCGCAAAATAATAATTTATTTTATTGTAAAATCAGATAACGTATATTCACAAAGTAATACACAACACTCGGTGATACAATTTTACATTTTTATCTTGAAGAATCAACAAGCATAGCTGGAGGTTAGGTGTCACTAGTATAAGAATAAGAGTCCTTGGGCGACCGGTCCCTTTTTTTCAAACTTCTTAAATTTTAAATTTTAAACTCTAAATACTAAAATTCTAAAACATTAAACCTTAAATCCTAAATATTATTTTTTACATGTATTCAAATTACATAATTCTGTAAAAATTTGGTCCAATTTTTTTCTTTCGACTTCCTCAACACTAAACAATAAATCCTAAATCTTAAATCCTAAAACTTAAATACTAAACCCTATTTTTTACCTGTATCCAAATTACAAATATATACAGTTTGTACAACTCTATTTTTATATGTATCCAACTTAATAATTTAAATTTAAATAAATATTATTAATTTTTTGAGAGTCAAAAAGAAAAAAAGAGTAAAGGCCATTGTAGATCCAATGACCTAACATTAATAGTATATACGTATAATGATATAAATTAAAGTTACACCGACCAAAAAGTACATCAAATCTAAAAGTATTTAACCACATTGAGAAAAAACATCTAAAGCTATTTATGAAATGACCCTCGAGATACAATGGACAAACAATAGACAACATGCATATATGGTTCTTCATCACCAGCCCATTCTGACATATACATAGACAAGTCACCAACCTCTCTTCACAGTCATGAGACATGACCAATATTGTACCAGGTCATATCTGTTACTAAGAACCAGGACAAATATGCCCATAAATTCACACCTGAAAACAAAAACATAGTAGTTGTTCATTGCAAGTTGCCATTAATTGTTCATCAACCTTTGAGAAGTTTGATACAAATCTTAAAAGTTATGAGATTCTCTGGATCTTTTACACCAATCATTTCCGGAAGAGTAATTCTATATATGTTTGCGACCAACGTGGATATATGAGATAGGTAAGAGTAAAAAAAATTATCCAATTGAAAATTTATAAATTTATATGTAATACTTTAAACCATACATACATATTTTAAATCATCGCATACATCATTTTCATTCCAAGAATAAGTGAACAATATGATTCTAGGTAGCTATGGGATAGTAGTCTCTCCAATCCACAAAAATGAGAAAATATTGGGTATCACAATGATAGTGATACCACGTCATCTCTACCGAATAAGAAATCAGAGAGAATTATATTTTAGGCTAGATCTGACAATATAAGTCATAATATATTAGGTCAACTCAAATTAATTAAAATTATTTGAGTTAATTAATTATTTTTTATTACTTAAATTGAATAAATTTTAAAATCATATTTGATAAAGAAAAATAGGCTTAAACTGGTTCAACCATTTCCCAACCCATTTAAGTGCCACTTGATATATAGGTCCTACTTTTATAGGTTGTTGGTGATAATTAATGTAATGAAAGTTGATAGAGCCCGTGATGGAATTGCTTCCCATATAATACTCCCTCCGTCCAATCATAAAAATCATTATTACTATTTTGGGTAGTCTCATGTTAAATGTCTACTTTCTTTTAGTAACCAAATTTTTACACATTTTTTTTTATTATGCTCGTAGAATTAAATATCTCATACTTTTCTTATTCTTATTCTCTCTTCATATGTAATAAGTATGGAGAGAGAATATTTTGAATCGAATAGCTAGAAAGTCACTCTCTCATCTACATTGAAAATAATTAATGACATATTATTATGGGTAATTTTATCATTTTATTCCTCTTATTAATATGCGTGAAAAGTCCACCAAGACTTTTATCCTGAGACGGAGAGAGTATTAAAAATTTAATAACTTAAATATCTACGGATTATTTAATCACATAAATTAAAGTCATATACATCTCTACTTATAAAATGATATAAATTTAATCCCAAGTGGGTGTCTTCGAGTTTTTTTATGAGAAAAAAGAAAAAAAAAAGTTGTGGAAAATATGGACCGCTTTTCTCTTAAAGTTTTTGGAGAGAAGTATTAAACATAAAGAAAAGAGGGAGCCACTTTCATGGGTGAGCAAGACGACTTATGGATTGCATTAAAAAAATGCAAAAAGAATACATTATTATTAGTATTAAAAATTAAAAAAAAAAAAGAATTTCTCAGCTCCAAATGAATACCACATCAACGTATTAAATAAATAATATAAGTATATCAAGGCGTCAAACAAAGACATGAGATGTACTATATATAGTTATTCGAAATATAAATAAATTTAGTTTATAAAAATTTTAGAAATAAATTTTCTAAATTTATAAAGTTTAGAGAGATCATAAAAATATTAAGACGGAGAGTGTATAAAAAACTTAAGAGGGAGATAAATTATTTAAAAATTCGAGAGTAAAATTTTTAGAAAGACAAGAAAGTATATATATAAAAAAATTTGATCGTAAAAGAATTTTTAGAGAAAGCAAGTGTACAAATATTTTAGAGAGAGAAAATCTAAAAATTTTAGAGAGTAAAAAATTTTAGAGATAGGAAGAATGTATAAAACATTATAGATAGAAGGTGAGGGAATACAAAAATTAAATATTATAAATAATTTATTTAATTGGACCATAATAATGGTACTTGAAATTTGAAATATCGGTTGACCTATATTTGACCTATAACTACATGGTTCCAACCCACACAACCTATATTAAAATTACCTAATATGATTTTAATTCTTAAATGAAACCAATAACCATATTTTGTCAACCTAATCTAGGCCACCATTAATTTGACCAATAATAAAAGGAAAATAAAATTAGATATATTTCTATCTTCATTTTGTGTCTTGGATCATACAAATGACATAGTATCAGAGTTGTATCCATTACTTTTTTTTCCAAACAAGAAGAGTGGCATCTCCAAATTTTAAAAATATTAAGGATTTGTTTGTATTTTATATTTACCCTTAAAATTAATAAGTTGTTAGTTTAGTGTTAGTGCGGTGATAATAAAATTATGATGATATATTTGAAGATATCATGTCATTTTATTTTTTTAAGTCAAGATGTGGTTATATGGGTTATCGATATTTCTAACAACGGGTATCAAAGTAATAATTTACGAGAGGCTCTTTGTGAATCAAATAATAGAGATATTACAGATTGACTCATCAAATAAAAGAGACGTGATGAGCTTGGCAGATCGAAGCTGTTGGTAACTCAAACAAGAGATACCAAAGAGGTCATGCTTGTTATATATAAGAGATTTGATGGACTTGGATTACGATCTAAGGAGTATGGTTAAAAGTTTAAACAGAAAATTGAAGTCGATATGGATAAAGATAAATCACGCATTAAAGTGGAGATTATTGAGGTAACGTGTTAATAAAGTCCGACATCAGAGCAAAATGAGAAAAACTAAAAATATATATATATGCTCCAATGAACATGAATCTAATAAGTCAATGTATGAGTCAAGATATTGTTCTAAATGAGCGTATATGGACATGCACTATTCCCTAAAAATAAGAAGGATAAATAGAACTCTTAATGAAGAAAGAAGGGAGTAATTATAATGACAGAGATGAGAGTTGCATCTAACACATCTAACACACCAACCATAGTATATTTGCTCATTCAGAATATACAAGATCTAACTACTACCCTTGAACAAAATTACAAAGGTGAAAAGCAATTCCAGTTTCATAAAATTACAAATGACAAGCATATCATTAACCAATTTACCCTACCCAAAAAAAGAGACAAATACTTATTTGATGGAACTAGTAGAGTCCAATCATGCATGATAATATTTGACACAAATTCTAGCGAGAAACAGAATTTGATTTTTGCAAGGAAGAAGAAGAGTTAATAAATTCGATGCAGTCGTCGATCGCTTCAGCTCTATGTGAATCTACCGGAGTTACAAAAGGCTTTGCTCTTCCCGAAGAAGAAACTCCTTCCTTAGCAGAACCACTTCGCCTAATTGAAATATAACGCATTGCTGAAGAAACCTTACGACCTATGTGTTGCAGATATCTCATCGGCAATAATTCTGGTCTTTTAGGTAGCCTGAATTTGCACGTTCCTGTGCACTTTGTTCTGCTACCATCAACTACTCTCTTGCCAGAGCTTTGTTTCTGAAAAATTGATGGCAATTTTACTTCAGAATCGGGTTTTAAATTTACCCTCGGACTGCCTTTTAGCGACATTTATGACACTAATTTTGACAGGAAAAAAAGAGAGAAATGAACATAGTGTGGGAAAAAATGTTTAGGTGTTTATATAATATATAGGAGAGTGGAGTGTAGGACAAAAAAATAATGGTAAGAGTATGAAGACAGAAAGGAAAAGGTACTAAGCTCTACACTTAGAGTGGACACGAACTCATTAAAAAGTTGTGAGTGAAAACAAACAGAGGATTTTAAAAACAGGGATTCAACTCTTGTAATTTTCAGTGTGAAAGCAATGTTTATGGTGTTGAAGCCGCCACATTACAATAAAAATTGAATCATATATGTAGCAGATAGTCATTTCAAGAAACTAATGTCACTTTCCAAAAATAAAAAAAATCTTGGGATTGCGTAATTTATGGATGATTGTCTTGTGTATTATTTTCCTACAAGTGATGAGTGGTATTTATACCAGCGAATCGGATCTTCTAATACTTAAGAAGTTGCTTGTTCGTCGTATTTTATATCACTTTTATAATATTTTATTATTATTTTGTTTAATATATCTTTTGCAGGGATTTTCAAGTCATTTTCAGCTTTCAGGGGTAAAAGTATTAGTTTTTTAGCACTGGCGTTGCAACGCCTCTTCCAGACTTAATCCTAGAGCTGCAGCGCCCCATCCCTGCTAGCTCAACCAGTTCAAGTGTTGTAGCACTCCAGTTCTTCAATAAATTGGTGATGCAGCGCTTGTTTAAGGCTATATTGTGGCGTTGCAGCGCCACCTCTGGTATCCAAGCAAACATGAAAGATAAATGACCTAGCTGCTGAAGGAAAACATATATATATATATATATATATATATATATATATATATATATATATTGTCGGCGTTAGGATTTTTATTTGTCCTTTTCTGTTTTTGTCTTTTGGTGTTCTCATTTTTAGGTTAGATTTGTTTGAAAAAACAAGTTTGAAAAGGTCCGACATATATATGTCGACGATTTGACTGTAAGAGTCGCAAGTTTGTATTTTTAAATGGTTGCACTAACTCAACCAAGAAAAGGTTTGCACAAAGACCTAGTGATTTTGCATTGTTTAACTGGTATGAGAAACCAAAATTCGTTAGGGTCCGAGGGTTTCATTAAGCGGAGGGAAGGTGTTAGGCACCGCCGACTTCCATGATAACACGGTTACCACCAATTTTCATTATACTTTTATTTGTTTATGTGTGTGTGTGTGTGTGCGAATTAGGTCTATGTGCAGTTGTTTGGAAGTAGTGTTGTGCCTCGTTTGCACCTATATACAAAGAGTTTGACTTTTGTATAAAAGTTCAATATTAACGAAATATAGTAGTGAAGTTTTGTAAAACAGGTTTTTCAAACCCTTGTGCACAATAGTAATTGAGGCCTTTGATACTTTAATTTTATTATGTATTCAGCTTGATTACTTTTATTTTCGAAATGCGAGGTATCTTCGAGAAAATAAGATACATAGTAGTGCCGAACTCCTTGTGGGCATGAGAGCCATCTAAGGATATTCAGACACCGTAAATAATTTTCAAGTTAGTTGCAGTTGTAAAATATCTATCACGGGAACCGAATATAGATTCAGAAGCTGAATTTGTGATCACATGATTGCTAGGCTCACATGAAAAAACAATATGTACAAAAGCTAAAAAAAGAGCTAGATTTGAGTAAATCTAAACTATTCTAGCTTCAACGGTTCTAGCTTAGTCACTTTGAACTGGTTAAAGTTAGAGATAGCCAGGTTGAGGAAAATCTAGCCCGCAGGCTGAAAGATTAAATATCTACATTATGAAAGCGGTTAAAGCAGATATTTATATAAAAGCGATATATATATATATATATATATATAAGTTGTAAACGCACCAGATATTATATCCAGGCTCAATAGAAGCAGAGTTCGATGATATATATATATTAAGTATATATAATGCTTTAGTTATGGGTGAAATGTGCAAATTTTTACAAAATAAGCAAGTGGTTATAAAATATTATTGTTGTCGGGGAATATTCGTTTGGTCGTGGAATATTCTTGTTTTCGGGAAATATTCGTACGACGACATAGCCATTTGTGGGTCCAATAACGGAAAACGGTCGGATGAAGAAAACGAAAAGTTTGAGTTTTTATAAATAGCGCCGTAGTTGTTACCGTTAACACTGTTGGAATACCCGACGGTTAAAATACAATAATACGCGTGGTTGCACAGTACCACACGGTATTGCACAATATTTTTGAATTATTGATTCTTATGTAAGAAGACACTACTCAATAATTGTTAAAGTAATTACTTTTCAATATTTTATTTTAATGATTCAATAGTTGCTACGTTGATATGTTATATTATTGTTGTTTCAATAATTGTCACTGCACATTATTTTCCATTATCAGATCAATAATTCATATTATTTGAATAATATTATTAGATATCATTTTTGGCAATGTATAAGGAAGTTCTATCTAGGAAAGGGGTTTGGTCACCTAATTGCGCTAGTAAGGAGAAATCCTTATCGAAAAGTCCTCTCTTTCCTGGGAACGACCTGGTTGTCATAATTGTGATTCTGTAATATTATTTATGAATAATTAATTATTAATTTATATGATAAGGAAATATTTATTTTTATGTGAATATAAATGAAGGAATTTTAGTATGAAATAATTGTTAAAAGTTTGATATATTTTCTGTGGGATTGCAATTATCTCATCCGATAAAATATTTATTCAAGTATATTATTATTATAATATATATATATATATATATATATATATATATATATATATATATATATATATATATATATATATATATATATATATATATATTTGCATGTGATTAAAGTGGTAGGTTGTGGATTATTGTTGCCTGCAATGGTTGTTCCAAAATGGTTGACCCCTAATCTTTGAAATGGTAAGAGTTAGGCATTTAAAATAAGGATTCTAGAAGAGGAAAAGTTAGGCGGAGAGAAATTTGGGGCAAAGTTAGGCACACACATTTGGTTTTCTTTCCTCCGTTGCACTATATAAGGAGGGGCAACCTTCATCCTAAATCACACTAAAAATTTCAAGCATTTTTACGATAGTATTGTGAGTATTTTTCTTGAGTATAAGAATAATTTGAGTGTAGCTTTTTGTGCAAATTTTTTTTAGAATAATATCTGATATTCCAGTAAAATCCAGTTTCTATTAAGGTAAATGATATTATTTTATTGCAATACTCGTGAGAAATATTATTTTCTTTCATACTTCGTATTGTAAAAGGGATATTATTTTATTTCGTATTCCTAAATTTAAACTTACTATGTTAAGTATTGCTTCTATAATTTATGAAATGATTAGAAATTTCTTGAGTTTTGTACTTCATCTAATATCATTTCACGAGAATATTGGTCTGAACTTTCTTGATAAATTTCCATATTTTTGTGTCGGGGTTACTGTGATGCCCCCAAAATAGGTATACAACACCCATTTTGAGTCGCCAAATACAGGGTACAAAAAAGCAAACTACAACTTCAATAATACAATTATTGTGCAAAATACGACAACACATACTGTGAGTTTAAATACAAATATTGTCTTCTAGACAATATCCACACTCAAATAAGTCCTCATTACAATTATTCAAACACTATTTTACAGAAATAGTGAGGACTGCTAAAACATCTTTCTAGAACCATCACTCCGTACCTCAACTAGTTCCTGCTATGTTCTCACATCCTGAGAAAAATGGAACAAAAATGAAAAGGGTGAGCTCAACTAGCCCAGTAAAGAATATTATGACTAAGATAATATACAACAAATTATCGTTAGTCTTCAACAGGGAAAAATCTGATAAAATATAATAGACAACAAGTTTTAGATCAACAACTGCAGCGAAAATAACAATCCATTAGAAGAGTCAAATAGAGAATGAGTTCTACAATCTTCTAAGATTTAAAAGTCCATCATCATTATTTTATTTCTGTAACAACAATCAATATACATCTTTAATCAAATATTCATCTTTGCACTACAAGCCAAAGATATTCATTTGTATCACCAGTTGGTCATGTTCATCTCAACACCTGTCCATCTTTGCACTACGGGCCAAAGATATTCATCAGTTAATCATTTATCTTTGCACTACAGGCCAAAGATATTTAGTAATATCATCATTTAGGACTGATGATGATGAAAAATATTTTAAATAAAATGAATCCAGTGAGATAGAAGGACAATAGTAGGGATTCGTATAACAGTTTATTCAAGATCAATAATACTCCATAATAACCAGTTTTGAAGAAAAATTCAAGAATAAAGATCAAAACATGGATACAATCAAAGATAGTAACCATAATAGACATCTTGGACAAAAAGAAGAAAATTTCATTTTTTGGTGAATAGTGTCGTATTCGTGAATAGTGCCGTATACGTGGATAGTGCCGTATACGTGAATAGTAACCCCGACACAAAATGTTTCAAATTTAATAAAAATTCAGATCAATACTTCGGCATAATGATATTGAAGAAATAATATCATATATGAAGAAAATAACATCTCTTACCTCAAAATAATCGTACTTCTGACTGAATTTTGGATATAGTGCTGACAAAAACTTGTACTAAAAAAATAAAAACTCACAAAGTATCTAAATACTCAAAAAATACGCTAGATAATATAGAGAGAGAAAACTTATGTTTCTGGTGTGATTTTTAATTCTAACTTAGCCTTCTATTTATAGGAAAATGTTAGCAGACTTGACTTGCAACCTGATGGATTTACCTGCTACTATTCCCACCCACCATATTTGAAATAAAATTCAGCACATTTCTTTACCAACCACAAGTGGGGCCCACTTAATTCTATAATTTTCCACCAAAATGCTAAATTCGGATACTTCAACAATTTCTGAACCAGTCACCTCTTAAAATTCATAACAAATCATACATTCATTTTTAACGGCTCAAAATTTGTAGACATATACCCAACTTATATATGTATAACATATCCAAACATTACAACGATCCAACGGTCGGATTAAAAATTATAACTCACGCAATATATCTCAAAAATACTGGTTTAATTTTTAATACCTCCATTCCGACAAAAATACTGATAAAACACCTCAACATTAACTCCTTCATTTTTAACCACAATAAATATATCCAACATTTATATCCACATAAAATAAATATTTACTTATCATATGAATCAATAATTAATTATTCACAAAGAATATTACAGAATCACATTTATGACAACCAGGCCGTTCACAGGAAAGAGGGGGCTTTCCAATAAGAATTTCTCCTTACTGGCGCGCAATTAGGTGACCAAACCTCTCCTTAACAGAACTTTCTAGACATTGCCAATAATGCTATCTAATAATATTATTCAAATAATATGAATTATTGATCTGATAATGGGAAATACTGTGCAGTGATAATTATTGAAACAACAATAATATAAAATATCAACGCAGCAATTATTGAATCAATAAAATAAAATATTGAACAGTAATTACTGTAAAAATTATTGAGTAGTGCCTTCTTATGTAAGAATCAATAATTCAAAAATACTGTGCATCCACGTGTATTACTGTATTTTAACCACCGGGTATTCCAACAGTGTTAACGGTAACAACTACGCCGTTATTTATAAAAACTCAAACTTGTCGTTTTCTTCATCCGACAGTTATTCTGTTATGGGGCCCACAAATGACTGCGCCGTCGTACGAATATTCCCCGACAACAAGAATATTCCACGACCAAACGAATATTCCCCGACAACAATGATTATTTTATAACCACTTGCATATTTTGCAAAATTTGCACATTTCACCCATAACCAGAGAATTATATCAAATTAATACCTTATTATTCACAATAATAATTAGAGAAAATTTGATTTTATTTATAATAAGTTGGGGTCTTACAACCTCCCCTCCTTATGAAATTTCGTCTCAGAAATTGACATACGTACCTGGTGTTTCGAAAAGGTGAGGATACCTCGCTTTCATTTCTGATTACAACTCCCAGGTCATTTCTTCAATAACATGGTTTCTCCACAAAACCTTAACTTGTGATATAAACTTGGTGCATAGGACATGCTCTTTCCTATCCAAGATCTTAACAGGTACTTCTTCGTACGTTAAATCTTCGGCTATCTCGTCTGGTTCTAACGCAATAATATGGTTCGGGTCTTTCATATATTTACGAAGTATGGATATGTGAAAAACATTATGAACACGAGACATACTTGGAGGTAATGCGAGTCTATAGTGAAAGTAGTATGCACAGAAGCCAATCATGTTTGATGATAAAGCATATACTTTGTAAACAATCTTATTCATTTATTAATAAAAAGTATTAATTTATTAAAGGCTTTTAATTATCTACATGATGCTGTTTTATAATATGTGATAAACCCATAGTTTTGAGCAATGCTTTTAGAATAATGATGATGATCATTCTAATGAGATCTAAATTCTTAGAAAGCTTAAAACTAAAATAGTCCCCAATCGTTGGATTACTAAATTGGGGATTAGTGAATCCGGATAGATTGGTACATACGTTGCTTGCTCATTGGATGAGGATGATTGATCTCATGATCATTTGTGTGGAGACAATAAAGTAAGTATGTAGGTGCTTATTAGAGAATAAGTTCACTGAACGTGGCTCGCTAAGGAATACCTAATGGAGTTTTACTTGCATGTCAATAGGAATTCCTGTAGTGATAGTAGTACAAGTGATCCTTGGACTTGAGATCATCATAGTATCTTGTGTATGATGAGTTATACTTTGACTTATTCCTTAAGACCCTTAGGGTATATCAAAGGGTATGCTTGGGTATAATAAGTTGTACATGAAGATATTATATGATCAATAAAGAATCTAATACTTCTAGTAAAAGAAGAGAAATGTCCTATGTGATTCGATAAATGACAACTCAGTAGTCCTTGGCCAAAGATTCTTTTATGATTAATGTTGAAATCTATATTATCTGGAAAGTCGTTGATCGCTAGGGAGGCTTATCCCTATTGTAGAATAAGTATTATTTATTT
The DNA here is from genome assembly GCA_020205505.1 of Panax japonicus. Taxonomy (NCBI): domain Eukaryota; kingdom Viridiplantae; phylum Streptophyta; class Magnoliopsida; order Apiales; family Araliaceae; genus Panax; species Panax japonicus. The sequence continues at coordinate 18,584,894 of CM035107.1, read as the reverse complement.
AAATAAATTATTAGTTTAATTTATTTATTTAAATAAGATTAGAATTGTTCTAATTGATTTATTCACAACCGGTTTAATATGGAGAACCTAAAGGGTCACACCATAAAAGGAAGAATAATTATTTAAGAAGTTAATGGCATAATCGTAATAATAAGTTAAGTATATTTAATTTAATCTATGGTGATAGAATAAATTAAATAGCTTAATATTTATTATTTAATATTTTAGAAATATTAAATATAAAGAGGAGTCTTATTATTATTATTACTATTATTATTATTATTTAATTCCTAAAGGAGTTTGGGAATTAATTAATAAAAGTACTCTCAAATATCCTAATAAGATTAGGAGGCAAATTAATTAAAAGAGTTTAATTAATTATCCCTAATAAGATTAGGGAGCTTAATTAATTAAAAGAATTTAATTAATTAAATAAAACCCAATTCCTTAATTGTTAAAGAGGGTTGCCTACATCTATAAATAAGAGGAGTCTTATTATGGGTGTAGAGGTTATTTACTTTAACAACATACGTTATTCCAATTGTTGGAGAGTACGCTCCTTTTCTATAGAGATAGAAAACTAGGGTTTAGCCAACCACCCTTCTTCTTGAATCTTTATTCTTTCTTGGTGGATCACCTCTAGAGGCCAAACACTTGGGTGGCTAGCGTTGATCCAAGGAAGGAACCAAACCCGGTGGATTCAAGTTGAACGTGAAAAGGATTGGAGGTGAACTTGTACCTGAGGAAGCTCGGATCTTCAAGGGTATGGTTCTTGTTCTTTCTTTTTCGTCTAATTAATAATTAAGCATAAAGGGTTATCCGGGTATATGGTTTGTAAAATTTTTAAACTCTGATTTTCCACGCTTCCGCATAATTTTGTGCAATTTGATCGTGTTCATGAATATTACAAACCTAACAGTGGCATCAGAGCCAAACCTTTATGCGAATTATTAATTGTTCAGATTTGATATGTATATTGATATGTGTTTAGAACAATTTAATTAGGCATAATTTTATTGTATAAAATTTATTTTAAAAAAAAAACAAAAAACGAAAGCTTTGATATTCCGCGAACTGTATTTCATTTTTTTTGCTGTGATTCGCGTTTCAAGGGAATGCTGATTCCGTGATTCACAAATGGCCATTTTAATTAATCCTGCTTGATCATTGGACTTTGGCCACGTAATCACTCATATATATTAGAACTTGCTTTCCTGATATCTTTTAAAGGAATCCTGTAGTATATATATTATATATATTACGTACGGATATATATATATATATATATATATATTATTTTTAATAATTTTATAATTAAAATAAATGTTTATTTTAATTTTAAAATAAAAGGTTTATTTTAATCTTAAAATAAAAAGGTTTATTTTAATTTTAAAATTAGAATTTCATGCTAACTAATTAGAGTTGGAATTGGATTCTATGATAACTAATTGGAGTTGAAATTAGATTCTATGTTTCCTTAAATAAAGGAGTTTATTTAGATATGAAATAAGATTTCACATTATTCAAAATAAAATAGTTTATTTGTGAATAGGAAAAAAAATCAGTCTTTCCTTAAATAAAGGAGTTTATTTAGATATGAAATAAGATTTCATATTATTCCAAATAAAGGAGTTTATTTGTGAATAGGAAAGAGAATCCGTGTTTCCTTTCATAAAGGAGTTTTTTTTTTCACATGGAATTGAATTCCATAATTAATTAAAATAAAGGAGTTTATTTTGATTAAAAATTTTGATTAAAATAAAATAGTTTATTTTATTCAAAATAGGATAAATTAAAATAAAATAGTTTTATTTTGATTTAAATTTGAATTAAAATAAAGGAGTTTATTTTGATTCAAAATTAGATTTTATACTAACTAAATTTGCCCATTAAATGATATCAATATATATATTAAATGTTTATTATTCATGAGATGAATGCTATTTATTAATGCATATGGTGATGTGTATGATAATAAATGGGATTGATTATGGACTATTGACCAATGTGATTGGATTCTATTTTAGTTGGATGCATGAATGTATGGGTTTTATTAAAATGGGGTCTGCGTACCTCGTCTTCTCTAAATTTTTCTTAATGTAAATTTTATCTCCCTCCTATGTATTTCCCCTTGACTGTTGATCAAGGTTTTTATTTTTTTTAAATAGTTTTGTAATAGGAATAGTTAGAATTAATTTTGAAGAATTGGAGATCAAGGATCAAGGAGCGCTTGAAGACCCGTTTGTAATGGAGCCCAGGTTTAAATGTAATAGTTATATTTAAATTTAATTCTTGCACCCCTAAGTTTGACCTTTTGGTTCACTTGATGGCTCTAGTGAACCAAACTAGAATAAAAGTCCATAATCAATCCGGGTAGAATATAGTATTCTATATGTGCATGCTTATACTATATATATATATTATATATTATGCAAACATGCTTCGCATGTTCATTAATATGACGCGTATTTTATATATATATATATGTGCATGCGCGCTAAACAAGATGAGACATATTAATAACAAACCCCTCAAATATTTTATATTAAGTTGTAACGTTCAAAGATATTTGGAATATCGAACGTCGCCTTCTAGCATGATAGAAACAATAGAGTATTGAATATTTAATATGAGTTTGTTGTGCACACACAATGCGAGTATTAAGTATTTAAGATGTTGTTTTTATTACATATGATGTTTATAAGGAATTGAACATTACTGCTTTGTTGTGCACACACAAGGGCTGTAGTTTTGTCTTCACTTATATGGAAATGTTGGGTCTGACTTAACTTAAATCATTTTAGTTCGGATGTGCACACACTTGACCATTATGATTTAAGAGGCAAAATACAAGAAGTTACATAGTTGATGTAATTGACAAGAGTTGTCTACCTATTTATTTATATATAGTTTGTTGTGCACACACAAGGCTATATACATTGAAATGGGATCCTTATTCTCACTAGCATATCTTTAATTGGATTTTGCCGAACTATATAAGTGAGGGTAATATAGTTTGAAGAAAATAGTGGGAGATACCAATTTAAAACAAGACCTAATTTATTTTGGTAATTAATAAAAGAATGTATGTTAAAATGTTGTTAATTACAAATTCATTTACAGAATTTTACAATGTCTAAATTACTATCACTGCATAGCATATTAGATGCTAAATTAACCGAACCGAATTAAACGGATTGGTTATGGTAATTGAGAATAGTTCTCACGGCTGAAAAGCTATCTTATGTCCTTAATACGCCTATCCCTGCAATAGTTGCAGACAATGCCTCTGAGGAAGATATTACTACTTTTAGAAAGTGGCTAGATTATGCATAGTTGGCTCAATGCATCATGCTCGCATCCATGATTAACGAGCTTCAGCGTCAGCATGAAACTATGGATGCTCCTATTATATTCCTGCACATCAAATAGTTGATGGTGAGGAAAGTAGGACTGATAGATATCAGATATCTAAGGAGCTCTTCCGATCTAGAATGACCGATGACACTATGGTACAGATAAAAGTCCTTAACATAATCAATTTGATTGATCAATTAGGACAAGGAGTTTTGTCATGGATGGAGAGTTGAGCCAAGATTTGATCTTGCACTCACTCCCGGACTCCTTTCACAATTGTTGTGAATTTTTTCATATGAAAAAGCTAGATATCAGCCTTGCTGATTTGGTTAACATGTTGAAAAATGTTGAGAGTCGCTTTCCAACCAAGAAAGACCATGTCTTACTGGTAGGGGCCAAATGATCTTCTGAAAAGAAGAACGATTCTAAGAAGGTAATTATAAATGTATAAACAAAGGATAATAAGAACAAAACTGATATAGATAACAAAGGAGTTTGCTTCCATTGTAATAAGCCTGGGCACTGGAAAGAAACTGCGAAAAGCATCTTGCAAAGGCTAACCAAAGAAGCTTAGTGAAGTTTCGGTTACAAATACAAATTTGTTCATGATTTAAAATAAATTTTTCTTTAAGTCAATGTTCTACTTGGGTATTGGATACCGACTTTTGTTATCATAAATATAGATTTATGAAGGGACCAAACAGAAGTAGAAAGCTAAACAAATATAAGTAATCCTATGTGTGAGAAATGAAGCAAAGGTTGCAACATTAGACATAAAAACTTATAGTTTAGCACAGCCTACTGGCAAATCTATTAAGTCAATAAGTTGTTATTGTATTCTAGTTCTCGTTGGAAACATTATTTCCATTTTATTGTTGGACAATGAAATTTTTGGTATTATATTTAAGAACAATTGTTGTTCTATTTATAATAATAATGTTTTGTATAGAACTGAAATATTACTTAATAGATTTTGTATACTTGACTTACGTAAAAAATTATTTTATAAATTGAACAAACTAATATAAGAAAAGGAGATGATCATTCAAAGAGTTGAATGTATGTATTTGTTGAAATACAAGTGTGAATTATTTGAAAGGTTCAAAGAATTCAGAAGTGAAACAAATTGACAAAGTATTAAGATTCTTTGATTAGATCAAGGAATAAATACTTGTGCAATAAGTTTCTAGATCATCTCAAATGGTTTTCTCATAATGGACACATCCTGATACGCAATAATTGATTGATGTATCTGAATGGAAAAATCGTACCTTGTTGGACATGGTGCGGCCCATAATGATTCTACCGACATTCTAGTATCCTTCTGGGGTAATGTCCTAGAAATGACTGTATATCTACGAAAAGGTAACCTCAAAATCCGGCCCAAGACTCCATAAAAGTTATGGACAGGGAGGATTCCTAATCTTAAGTATTTTAAGATAAGGGGTTGTCCAACTTATGTGAAAAGGTTTCAAAGGATAAGTTTGGGACAAAATTTGACAAGTACAGATTTGTGGGACATCCTAAAGTAAGTTTAGGGCATATGTTCTATAATCCTACTTAGCAAAAGGTGTTTGTTGCGAAACATGCTACCTTCTAAGATAAATGTGTTTATCATTGAAAGGGCTAGTGGGAGGATAATACATCTTGAAAAGTTCAAGAACCACAAAACACTACAAGTCAAATAAGAGGAACCTATAGATAGACCTATTGTACCACAACCGAATCGTAAATCTGGAATAGTACCGAAGATACCTAGGAGGTATGGATTCATCATGGATGATGATGAGGTACGTATCATAGAAGATGATGATCCATTTACATACGATGAGGTAAGAGTTGTAGACACTTAGAGAAATGGATTGAAGCAGTCTTCTCAAAAATGGAACATTCATTTTGATATGATAATCAAAAGAGTTTGATTTTATCAAAAACAAGAATGAACCTAGTGTGTACAAAAGGGTCAGTGGGAGCGTCGTGACATTTCTGGTATTATATGTTGATATAATACGGATAAGGAATGACATGCCAATGCTAAAATCAATAAAGATAAAGTTGTCTAAACATTCCTCCATGAATGATTTGGGAAGAGTATCTTAATTGGGGATGCAAATCTATATAGATAGATTTAAAAGGATGCCCGGCTTAACCCAAGGAACGTATATTCATTTAATGCTAAAGTCGTTTAGCATGGGAAACTCCATGGGATGTCTCATGTTGATGAGCCATGGAGTGTATCTCTCTTAATAGTCCCCATAGACTCCTAAAAGAGAGATCGCATGAGTGACAATCATGTATGCAATGAAATATACGCGACCTGATGTTGATCAGTCATATTCTGGAGAAGTTCACTGTGAGACAGTAAAAAACATCTTAAAGTACTTAACCAGCACTAAGGATGTGATATAATTCATGGCGGGTCTGAATTAAAACTAGAGGGCTTAACAGACTCAAGTTTTTAAGAGAGACCAAGACGACAGAAAATCCACTTTAAGATAAAGCGTTACCTTGAACGGTGGTGCAGTGAATTAGAAAGGTTCCAAACAGCAAAGAGTTGCTTGTTTAGTGATAAAGACAAAGTATATAGCTATAAATGAAGCTACAAGTTGATTGTTTGGATGAAAAGTTCATTACAGAACTTGGAATTGTTCCTAAGTCTCATCTTATATCTAAACATGTCTTGTGGCACTTTCATTTGATTATAAGAATCATTGAAAGATGGAAAATCACTATAGAGATAGTGAAATCTCAAGAACAATATTACATATCCATTAACTAAAGCTTATCCAACAACATGATAATCGTCACTTAGAGAAGAAGGGTATGAGATACCATGGCGATTGGCTTTAGTGCAAGTGGGAGATTGAAAGTAGTATGCACACAAGCCAATCATGTTTGATGATAAAGCATATACTTTGTAAACAATCTTATTCATTTATTAATAAAAAGTATTAATTTATTAAAGGCTTTTAATTATCTACATGATGCTGTTTTATAATATGTGATAAACCCATAGTTTTGAGCAATGCTTTTAGAATAATGATGATGATCATTCTAATGAGATCTAAATTCTTAGAAAGCTTAAAACTAAAATAGTTCCCAATCGTTGGATTACTAAATTGGGGATTAGTGAATCCGGATAGATTGGTACATACGTTGCTTGCTCATTGGATGAGGATGATTGATCTCATGATCATTTGTGTGGAGACAATAAAGTAAGTATGTAGGTGCTTATTAGAGAATAAGTTCACTGAACGTGGCTCGCTAAGGAATACCTAATGGAGTTTTACTTGCATGTCAATAGGAATTCCTGTAGTGATAGTAGTACAAGTGATCCTTGGACTTGAGATCATCATAGTATCTTGTGTATGATGAGTTATACTTTGACTTATTCCTTAAGACCCTTAGGGTATATCAAAGGGTATGCTTGGGTATAATAAGTTGTACATGGAGATAATGTATGATCAATAAAGAATCTACCACTTCTAGTAAAAGAAGAGAAATGTCCTATGTGATTCGATAAATGACAACTCAGTAGTCCTTGGCCAAGGCAGAATGAAATTAGAAAGGAGTTTCTAATTTGTATTATTTGGAGTTGTGCATTTAAGAGTCGAAATACATACAATTAAATAAAATAAGACTTGACAGAAATTCCATGTCTTATATTTAATTGGGACATTGTATGGTGGAAGGATTGAATTGTACGGTAACTATTTACTCAAAGGTTCTTTTATGATTAATGTTGAAATCTATATTATCTGGAAAGTCGTTGATCGCTAGGGAGGCGTATCCCTATTGTAGAATAAATATTATTTATTTGAATAAATTATTAGTTTAATTTATTTATTTAAATAAGATTAGAATTGTTCTAATTGATTTATTCACAACCGGTTTAATATGGAGAACCTAAAGGGTCACACCATAAAAGGAAGAATAATTATTTAAGAAGTTAATGGCATAATCATAATAATAAGTTAAGTATATTTAATTTAATCTATGGTGATAGAATAAATTAAATAGCTTAATATTTATTATTTAATATTTTAGAAATATTAAATATAAAGAGGAGTCTTGTTATTATTATTACTACTATTATTATTATTTAATTCCTAAAGGAGTTTGAGAATTAATTAATAAAAGTACTCTCAAATATCCTAATAGGATTAGGAGGCAAATTAATTAAAAGAGTTTAATTAATTATCCCTAATAAGATTAGGGAGATTAATTAATTAAAAGAATTTAATTAATTAAATAAAACCCAATTCCTTAATTGTTAAGGAGGGTTGCCTACATCTATAAATAAGAGGAGTCTTATTATGGGTGTAGAGGTTATTTACTTTAACAACATACGTTATTCCAATTATTGGAGAGTACGCTCCTTTTCTATAGAGATAGAAAACTAGGGTTTAGCCAACCACCCTTCTTCTTGAATCTTTATTCTTTCTTGGTGGATCACCTCTAGAGGCCAAACACTTGGGTGGCTAACGTTGATCCAAGGAAGGAACCAAACCCGGTGGATTCAAGTTGAACGCGAAAAGGATTGGAGGTGAACTTGTACCTGAGGAAGCTCGGATCTTCAAGGGTATGGTTCTTGTTCTTTCTTTTTCTTCTAATTAATAATTACGCATAAAGGGTGATCCGGGTATATGGTTTGTAAAATTTTTAAACTCTGATTTTCCACGATTCCGCATAATTTTGTGCAATTTGATCGTGTTCATGAATATTACAAACCTAACATATAGGACACATTTCCTATTCGGTCAAGAATCTCAAATGGACCAACAAATCGTGGATTGAGCTTTCCTCTCTTTCCAAATCTTGTAACTCCCTTCCATGGAGCAACACGTAACAATACATGATCTCCAATATTAAACTCCACGTCCTTTCTATGAAGATCAGCATAACTCTTTTGTCGATCTTGTGAGGTTTGAATACGTTGTTGAATTATTTGGATCTTTTCTGTAGTCATGCGTACTAATTCTGGTCCAACAACGTTGATTCTCCCACCTCGTCCCAGCATACTGTAGAACGACTCTTTCGTCCATACAACACCTCAAATGGAGCCATGCCTATACTTGCTTGATAACTGTTGTTGTAAGAGAATTCTACAAATGGCAAGTACTTATCCCAACTCCCTTTGAAATCTAGGACACAAAGTCTTAATAGATCTTCAAGAGTTTGAATAGTCCTCTCTGATTGCCCGTCCGTTTGAGGATGGTATGCCGAGCTGAATCGTAAATCCGTGCCCATAGCTTTCTGCAAGCTAACCCAAAATCTTGAAGTGAATCTTGGGTCAGGATCTGAAACTATGGATACTGGCATGCCATGCAATCACACAATCTCATTCACGTATATACGAGAAAGACGTTCAAGGGAATAAATCTCACTTATCGGCAAGAAATGGGAAGACTTGGTTAATCTATCAACAATAACCCAAATAGCATCTATGCCTCGAGAAACTTTGGGAAGACCTGTAACAAAATCGATAGTAATGTGTTCCTACTTCCATTTTAGAATCTCAAGTGGTTGTAATGGACCCTTTGGCACTTGATGCTCCGCCTTTACACGTTGACAAGTTAAACACCTCGAGATAAACTCCGCGATCTCTCTCTTCATATTGTTCCACCAAAATTTATGTCGAATATCTTGATACATTTTGGTACTCCCAAGATGGATTGCAAACGGTGTGTTGTGTGCCTCCATCATGATTCTATTCTTCAAGTCAGAATAGTTAGGAACACAAAGTCTGGAGTTAAATCTAAGTATTCCTTCTTCATCAATTCTCGCTTTTGGAATAGCTTCTTCTTGTACTTTCTTCTTCATACGTATCAGCCCCAGGTCCGTAGCTTCAGCAGCTTAAACTTTATCGATTAAAGTCGATTCTACTCGTATATTCGCCATCATCATGTGGGTCCCTGGAGTCTTTAATTCTACCTCCATCCTTTGCAAGTCATACATAATAGGCCTTTGTATTGAAAATATCGCACTCGTACTCGCATATGATCTTCTACTCAATGCGTCAGCTACCACGTTCGATTTTTCAGGATGATATTGAATAGTGTGATCGTAATCTTTCAATAGTTCAAGCCAACGTTGTTGCCGCATGTTGAGTTCTTTTTGGGTGAAGAAATATTTGAGGCTTTTATGGTCCGTATAAATCTCTACTTTCTCCCCATACAAGTAGTGTCTCCAAATTTTCAACGCGAATACGACTGCTGCCAACTCTAGATCATGAGTAGGATAATTCCTCTCATATTCTTTGAGTTATTGTGAGGCATAGGTTATGACTTTCCCATGTTGCATGAGAACGCATCCTAACCCTTTGCCTGAAGCATCACTGTATATAACAAATCCATCCGTACCAGATGGTATTGCCAGAACAGGTGCCGAAATGAGTCTCCTCTTGAGCTCTTGGAAACTCTTCTTGCATTCCTTGCTCCAAACGAATTTTGTATCTTTCCAAGTTAGCTGAGTTAACGGAGTAGCAATTTGAGAAAATCCTTCCACGAATCTCCGATAATAACCAGCTAAGCCCAGAAAGCTACGCACTTCGGTCACCGACTTTGGTTTCTCCCAACTTTGTACTGCTTCAATCTTTGTCAGGTCAACAGATACTCCATGTTTTGACACCACGTGCCCAAGGAATGCTACTTCCTCAAGCCAGAACTCACATTTCTTCAGCTTGACATAAAGCTTGTTGTCACGAATCCTTTCAAGTATCAGCTTCAAATGGTGCTCATAATCTTCACGACTTTTGGAATAGATGAGGATGTCATCAGTAAAGACAACAACAAACTGATCCAAATATTCCTTGAATACACGGTTTATCATATCCATGAAAGCAGCAGGAGCATTAGTTAATCCAAAAGACATGACTAAGAATTCATAATGCTCGTACCGAGTTTTGAAGGCAGTCTTTGGAATATCCTCAGTTTTAATCTTCAGCTGATGATATCCAGAACGAAGATCGATCTTTGAAAAGAATTGTGCTCCTTACAACTGGTCGAACATGTCATCAATGCGAGGTAGCGGATACCTATTCTTGATGGTGACATGATTTAATTCTCGGTAGTCAATATAAAGTCGCATACTCCCGTCTTTCTTCTTTACGAATAAAACAGGAGCACCCCAAAGAGATGTACTAGGACGAATGAAACCTATGTCTAATAATTCCTGTAATTGGACTTTTAACTCCTGAAGTTCAATAGGAGCCATTCGATATGGGGTTTTAGAAATGAATTTTGTACCCGGCTCAAGGTCAATAAAGAATTCAACATCACGTTCTGGGGGTAGACCGGGAAGTTCTTCAGGAAATACATTAGGAAATTCTCTAACAACAGAAATATTTTTCAAATCTGACTTTTCTTTGTTCAAATCCATAACATGGGCTAAGAAAGCTTTACATACGTTTTTCAATAAACGAATAGCTTTATGTCTTGATATGATAGTGATTGATTTTAGTGGTTTAGTTGTTTGAATTTGTATGACAGGTTGTGTAGGAATATGAAAACTAAAACATTACGAAAATAATCAATTTTGGCATGATGAGTGGTTAACCAATCAATTCCTAAAATCACATAAAAAGAAAGTATCTTTAAAGAGATAAGATCAACAGGTAATGTGATAGTTCCAACTTCGATTAAGTAAGATTTATAAATAGTGGATGTAACGAAAGTTTCACCCAACGGAGTCTCCACTGATAAATCAAAGTCTAATTTCTCCGTAGTCAAGTTTAAACGTTGAGCACAAGCAGGAGAGATAAAAGAATGGGTAGAACCGGTATCTAGTAAGGTATAAACTTCACAAGAGTTCAAGATTAGCTTACCCGTAATCACCTCGTTTGGGTTCTTCGCATTTTGGCCTGTCACGACAAACGCTCTTCCAGGAACCACTGATTTTGACTTATCCGGGATAGCCCTTGGAGTCACCATCCCCGTTGAACTGGTTTTGCTATAGAACAATCCCGAGCTATGTGGCCTTCCTTTCCATAGTTGTAATATACCTTGGATTATTGTGGATAGTTTGGGCTGATATGTCCCTCTTTCCCGCATTTGTAACATCTAATTGGCGGTCGTTCTCCTCCCTTAAAATTTGTTGTTGGTACTGGTGCTGCTGCTGATGTCTTCCCGTCATTGTTGAATCTCCTCTTTCTAAAATTTCCACTTGACTCACCTCTCCTATTATCATGGCCACGATGACCACCTGAGTGGTTACTACCTTTGTTCGTATTTTTCCCTCCTCGTTGGTTATCATCGCTCTGATGAATGTTGTCACCGGTATGACCCTGGTTGTGGTCCCTCGGTTGCACATACTCATTATCTCGCTCTAATAATTGAGCCCTGTTTATAACATCTGAATATAAAGAAAATTTATGAGATATAAGATATTGCCGAATCTCGGGCTTTAGACCTCTCAGAAACATCCTTGTCATTCGTTCCTCATTTTCGACCAAATGAGGTGCAAACTTGGATAACTCTGCAAACTTCGCCTCGTACTGGGACACCGTCATGTTGTTTTGTTCAAGTATGATAAACTCCACCTCCTTCATATGACGAATACTTTCAGGAAAGTACTTGTCATTGAATAGTTTCTGAAATGTTTCCCAAGACATGCTGAGTGCGGCTGGCTGGGTACGCTTCACAGACTTCCACCAGTAGTCTGCCTCACCGCGGAACATAAAGGTGGTGAATGGAACCTTCTGTTCCTCCGTGCATCCCAAGACATCGAATATCTTGGTAATTTGCTTGACCCACGTTTCCACCATGATCGGATCCGACTTTCCCTTAAATTCTAGTGGTCCCAATTCTTTGAACTGCTTGGTTGTGACAAGCATCGCATTGCTAGCATTTCCACCCGTATTCTTTGCACGAGTTTCCCTCGTCTGGTTTTGCATAAATGGAAAAAACTTCTGAACATCCCATCATTCATCATTTGTTCTGTAGTGTTGTTTACAGGAGGATTATTGCCTTCCTGTTGCACGTTCTCCTGGTTTGTAACTGAAGGTTGTTCCACAGTCTCATACACTCCATTGTTAACGTTCTCAACAGCCATTCATAAATACTGCCATAAAATAAGGGTTAATTAAACAAATTAACATATCACATAATATCCCTATATTATGACTGACCAACAAATAAGCTTAGATAGGGCACACTAGTGAATGATTTACTCATCTCTCCCCTCCTAGTTCTATTCCCCGATCTCCGCCAGAGACCATATCCCTAAGCTTTGATACCAACAGTGACGCCCCCAAAATAGGTATACAACACCCATTCTGAGTCGCTAATACATGGTACAAAAAGTAAACTACAACTTTAATAATACAATTATCGTGCAAAATACGACAACACATACTGTGAGTTTAAATACAAATATTGTCTTCTAGACAATATCCACACTCAAATAAGTCCTCATTACAATTATTCAAACACTATTTTACAGAATAAATGAGGGCTGCTTAAACATCTTTCTAGAACCATCACTCCGTACCCCGACTAGTTCTTGCTATGATCTCACATCCTGAGAAAAATGGAACAAAAAGGAAAAGGGTGAGCTCAACTAGCCCAGTAAAGAATATTATGACTAAGATAATATACAACAAATTATCGTTAGTCTTCAACAGGGAAAAATCTGATAAAATATAATAGACAACAAGTTTTAGATCAACAACTGCAGCAGAAACAACAGTCCATTAGAAGAGTCAAGTAGAGAATGAGTTCTACTATCTTCTAAGATTTAAAAGTCCATCATCAATTTTTTATCCCTGTAACAACAATCAATATACATCTTTAATCAAATATTCATCTTTGCACTACATGGCAAAGATATTCATTTGTAGCACCAGTTGGTCATGTTCATCTTAACACCTGTTCATCTTTGCACTACGGACCAAAGATGTTCATCAGTTAATCGTTCAGTTATATCATCATTTAGGACTGATGATGATGAAAAATATTTTAAAGAAATGAATCCAGTGAGATAAAATGACAAAGATTAGGGATTCGTACTTTAGATAATCCAAGTTCAAAAATACTCCATAATAAACCATAGTGGAGTAAAGATGAACGATTACCTGATGAATATCTTTGGTCCGTAGTGCAAAGATGAACATGTGTTGAAATGAACATTACCAATTGATGATACAAATGAATATCTTTGGCCTGTAGTGTAAAGATAAATATTTGATTCAATATGTATATTGATTGATGTTACAGGGATAAAATATTGATGATGGACTTTTAAATTCATAGATGATAATAGATTTCATTCTCTACTTAATTCTTCTAATGAATTATTATTTTCGCTGTGAATATTGATTTAAAACTGGTTGTCCCATATATTTTATCTGATTAATTGAAGGCTAACGATAATTTGTTCTACATTATCTTAGTCATAATATTCTTTACTGGGCTAGTTAAGCTTACTCTTTTTCTTTTTGTTCTATTTTTCTTCTCAGGAGGCGAGAATATTGCGGGAACTAGTCGGGGTGTGAAGTGATTGGTCCAGACAGTTGTTTTAGCAGTCCTTACTATTTTATATAATAGTGTGATAATAATTGTAAAGAGAACTCCTTTTTGAGTTTGAATACTGTCTATTAGAAAATATTTGTATTTAAACTCATAGCATATGTGTTGTCATATTTTGCACGATAATTATAATAATGAAGTTATAGTTGTTTTTGTACCATGTATTTGACGACTCAGAATGGGTGATGTATACCTATTTTGGGGGCATCACAGTTGGTATCAGAGCTTAGGGATATGATCTCTGGCGGAGATCAGGAAATAGAACTAGGAGGGGAAAGACGAATAAATCCCTCGCTAGTGTGTCCTCCCTAAGCTTATTTGTTGGTCGATTATAATATAGGGGTATTATGTGGTATGTCAATTTCTTTAATTAACCCTTGTTTTATGGCAGTATTTGAGAATGTCAGCTGGAAATGTTAACAATGGAGTGAATGAGACCGTTGAGATACCTTTAATCACCAACCAGGAGAACATGCAATAGGAAGACAATATTCCTCTGGTAAACAACACTACCGAACAAATGATGAATGATGGGATGTTTAGAAGCTTTTTGCGGTTCATGCAAAATCAAACGAGGGAGACTCGTGTACAAAATACGGGTGGAAATGATAGTAACGCGCATCTTGTCACAGCCAAGTAGTTCAAAGAGTTGGGACCACCAGAGTTTTTGGGAAAGCCGGATCCGACCAAGGCGGAAACGTGGGTTAAAAAAATTACCAAGATATTTGATATCTTGGGATGCACGGAGGAATAGAAGGTTCCATTCGCCACCTTTATGTTCCGTGGTGAGGCAGATTACTGGTGGGATTCTGTGAAGCGTACCCAGCTAGCCGCACTCAATATGTCTTGGAAAATGTTTCAGAAACTGTTCAATGATAAGTACTTTCCTGAAAGTATTCGTCATATGAAGGAGGTAGACTTTATTAGACTGGAACAGAACAACATGATTATGTCCCAGTACGAGGCTAAGTTCGAAGAGTTATCTAGGTTTTCACCTCATTTGGTAGAGAATGAGGAACATATAACGCGGATGTTTCTAAGATGTCTGAAACCTAAGATTCGACAATATCTTATTTCTCACAAATTTTCTCTATATTCCGATGTTGTAAACATGGCTCAATTATTAGAGCGAGATAATGAGTTTGTTCAACCGAGGGACCACAACTAGGGTCATACCGGTGGCAGCAGTCAACGGAGCAATGACAACCAGTGGGGAGGAAAGTATCCGAACAAAAGCTGTAACCACTCTAGTGGCAATCGTGGCCATGATAGTAGAAGAAGCGAGTCGGGAGGAGATTTCAGAAAGAGAAGGTACAACAATGACAACGTGAATACGTTAGCACCAACATCAACTGTTTCTAGGTGAGGATAACGACCATCGGTCGTATGTTATAAATGCGGGAAATATGGACACATACCCCCAAACTGCCCACAACAATCCAAGGTTTGTTATAACTATAGAAATGAAGGTCATATAGATAGAGATTGTCTTGTAGCAAAACCAAGTCCAGCGGTAATGGTGACTCCAAAGGTTGTCCAAGACAAGTCAAAGTCAGTGGTTCCTGAAAGAACGTTTGTCGTGACTGCCCAAAACGCGAGGAATCCAAACGAGGTGATCACGGGTAAGCTAATCATAAACTCTTACGAAGTTTATACCTTACTAGATACCAGTTCTACCCATTCTTTTATCTCTACTGCTTGTGCTCAACTTTTGAACTTGACTACGGAGAAATTAGACTTTGACTTATCTGTTGAGACTCCGTTAGGAGAAACTTTCAGTACATCTACTGTTTATAAATCTTTCTTGATTCAAGTTGGAACCATCACATTACCTGCCGATCTTATTTCGTTGAAAATACTTGCATTTGATATGATTTTAGGGATTGATTGGCTAGCTACTCATCATGCCAAAATTGATTATTTTCGTAAGGTTGTTAGTTTTTATATTCCTAACCAACCTGTTATGCGAATTCAAGTAACCAAACCACTAAAGTCAATCACTTTCATATTAAGACATAAAGTCTTTCATTTATTGAAAAACGGATGTCAAGCTTTCTTAGCCCATGTCATGGATTTGAACAAAAATACGTCAGATTTGAATAATATTTCTGTTGTTAGTGAATTTCCTGACGTATTTCCTGAAGAACTTTCCGGTCTACCCCCAGAACGTAAAGTTGAATTCTTTATTGACCTTAAACCTGGTATAAAACCCATTTCTAAAACCCCATATCGAATGGCTCCTATTGAACTTCAAGAGTTAAAGGTCTAACTACAGGAGTTGTTAGACATCGATTTCATTCGTCCTAGTACATCTCCTTGGGGTGCTCTTATTTTATTCGTAAAGCAAAAAGACGGGAGTATGCGACTTTGTATTGACTACCGAGAATTGAACCATGTCACCAGCAACAATAGGTATCCGCTACCTCGCATTGATGACATGTTCAACCAGTTGCAAGGAGCACAATTCTTTTTAAAGATCGTTCTTCGTTCTGGATATCATCAGCTGAAGATTAAAACTGATGATATTCCAAAGACTGCCTTCAGAACTCGGTACGGGCATTATGAATTCTTAGTCATGTCTTTTGGATTGACTAATGCTCCTGTTGCTTTCATGGAAATGATGAACTGTGTGTTCAAGGAATATTTGGATTAGTTCGTTGTTGTCTTTATTGATGACATCCTCATTTATTCCAAAAGTCGTGATGATCATGAACACCATTTGAAGCTGGTATTTCAAAGGCCTCGCGATAACAAGCTATATGCCAAGCTGAAGAAATGTGAGTTCTGGCTTGAGGAAGTAACATTCCTTGGGCACGTGGTATCAAAACATGGAGTATCTGTTGAACCGAACAAAGATTAAAGCAATACAAAGTTGGGAGAAACCGAAGTCGGTGACCGAAGTACCTAGCTTTCTGGGCTTAGCTGGTTATTATCGAAGGTTCGTGGAAGGATTTTCTCAAATCGCTACTCCGTTAACTCAGCTGACTCAGAAAGATACAAAATTCATATGGTGCGAGGAATGCGAGAAGAGTTTCCAAGAGCTCAAGAGGAGACTCATTTTGGCACTTGTTCTGACAATACCATCTAGTTTGAATGGATTTGTTATCTACAACGCTGCTTCAGGAAAAGGGTTATGATGTGTTCTTATGTAACATGGGAAAGTTATAGCCTATGCCTCATGATAAATCAAAGAATATGAGTTGAATTATCCTACTCATGATATGGAGTTTGCAGCAGTCATTTTTGCGTTGAAAATCTGGAGACACTACTTGTATGGGGAGAAAGTGGAGATTTATACAGATCATAAGAGCCTTAAATATTTCTTCACCCAAAAGGAACTCAAAATGAGGCAACGATGTTGGCTCGAGCTATTGAAAGATTATAATCATGTCATCCAATACCGTCCTGGAAAAGCAAACGTGGTAGCTAACGCATTGAGTAGAAGATCGTATGCGGGTACGAGTGCGATGTTGTTAACACAAAGACCCATTTGTATGACTTACAAAGAATAGAGATAGAGTTAAAGGCTCCAAGTACCCACGCGATAATATCAAATATACGAGTAGAACTGACTTTAATCGATAAAGTTAAAGCTGCTCAAGCTACGGACTCGGAGCTAATGCGTATGAAGAAGAAAGTGCAAGAAGGTGCTATTCCAGAAGTATTAATCGATGAAGAATGAATACTTCGAGTCAAATTCAGACTTTGCGTTCCTAACAATTTTGACTTGAAGCATATAATCATGATAGAGGCACACAACACACCGTTTGCAATCCATCCTGGGAGTACCAAAATGTATCATGATCTTCAACTTACATTTTGGTGGAACAATATGAAGAGAGAGATCGCGGAGTTTATCTCGAGGTGTTTAACTTGTCAACGTGTAAAGGCGGAGCATCAAGTGCCAAAGGGTCCATTGCAACCACTTGAGATTCCGAAATAGAAGTGGGAACACATTACCATGGATTTTGTTATGGGTCTTCCAAAGGTTTCTCAAGGCATAGATGCGATTTGGGCTATTGTTGATAGATTAACCAAGTCTGCTCATTTCTTGCCGATTCAGGAGATTTATTCCCTTGAACGTCTTGCTCGTATGTACGTAAATGAGATTGTGAGAGTGTATGGTGATAAGTGGGTTTTATACCCACAAATCAGCTCTTAATTCAAGCTTAATTGGTGTTAATTCCTTGATTTTATATTTTGTTTTTACTTGTTTAGTGTTTTTTTGTGTTTAGGTGTAGTGGAGTGGCCATTGGACTAAACGGGTGAAATAAAGGTGAAATGTGGCAAAAAAGGAGCAAAACAGGACAACTAGCAGAAAGGACCCCCGCCGGGGCGGGGGTCTTGATACGAATTTAGCAGGCTGCAAGCCCACCGAGGCGGGCCATTTACAAGGTATAACCCCTGTCGGGTCGGGGGTACTGGAGAAAGGAGTCCTGATGCTTTAGAAAATGTTACAGAAACGTAAGCTTAAGTGATGGGACTGACTTGGAACTCTATCGTGCATGGAATTGTAATCAGAATTCATGGCTTGGTATAAATAACATACAACAAACACAAGATTAAAGGGTATCATACAATCAAATACATCATTAATGCCATATTTTCTTAGCAAGAGCATTGGAGGATTACTTTGAAGGCAATTTCACAATAATTGCAGAATGAAGCTAGAAGGAAGAGTGGTTATGAATTTATTCTTCTTTTTTAGTTTAATTTTTGTAATTGGGATGATGTTTACTTTGATTAATTCAGTTTTTAATTCATTGACGATGAGCTAAATTCTTTATTGGGCTTATAACGGATCTTTGAGTGGAACGATGATTATGTAACTTTGGTTTTTAGTTTAATAAGCTATTCTTCAATTTATCTATATTGATTTGTTCTTGATTCTATAAATTTCTTGATCACCAATTTTATGTGGACTTGTATGAACTCGAGAGATGAAATACGAGTCTAGACTTAGTCAATATAGCATGTGTTCTTGAATTCTGTGACTGAATGGAATCTTAATGATTGTTAGGGTAGAGATATGCTTAACATTGCATGTAATTGGATAGAAAACTTGGACTTAAACCTTCTTTGATTGCAATTCGCATAGAGATATAGCGAGTTAGTTAATTAAGGTGTTTAACTTAATTCTATCTAAATTATGGATTTAAGTTAATACGATATTAGTGCATCGAGAGGTGGTTAGTTCTACTTAAGTGTTCTTGATTAATAATCTGGGATAGTGAATTAAGCTGGAATAAGGTGTAATAATCAGAGTGATGCTTAGAGTGAAGTTGTAAGCTTAATTTTCCAATATTTGTTTGAAAATTCAGTTCTTAGGGTTGTTGATTGTTTGGTAATTTTAATATTTTTAATATTTTTAGTTATAATCTTGAAATCGGTTATTTTAATAGAATTTGAATTAATAGGAAATTGGTAATTGTGAGGGTTAATTTCTAGCTAATCTCTGTGGGAACGATACTTGACCTATCATTATATTACTTGTTGACCATGTATACTTGCGTGCTGTGCGTATAAAGATTTTACCCAACAAGTTTTTGGCGCCATTGCCGGGGGCTAGTATAGATTTTAATAATTTTGCAATATCAGTTTAATTAGTCCGGTTTTACATAAACATTTTTGTTTTTGTTTTGTTCTTTCTATTCCAGGTTCTTAAAGTTGATTTATGCAAATTCGGTCCAAAAACCCAGACTTGATTCCTTTGGAAGACGATATCGAGAAACAGTTTCAGAGGTTAAGTAAGTGGATTAAAGACATGAGAGAAGACTTTGAGAATTCTGAAAAAGAAGAAGTAATGGCTGCTGAAGACCAGAAAGCGTTGAGAGACTTTGCTACACCTAAGGTGACTGAGCTTCAGTCAAGTATCACCAGGCCAGTGATTGCTGTAAACATATTTGAGATCAAGCCTGGGACTATTCAGATGATTCAGAACTCAGTACAGTTTGGGGGTCCTGCAAATAACTATCATAATGAACACTTGGTTAGCTTTTTGGAGATATGCGACACTTTTAGGTATAATGGGGTGTCGGATGAAGCAGTCAGACTTCGCTTGTTCCCATTCACTTTGCGGGACAAGGCGAAGAGTTGGTTACACTCATTACTGTCAGGCTCAATAACTATATGGGAAGACCTCGCTCAAAAATTCTTAGCTAAATTCTTCCCACCAGCAAAGACTGCAAAAATGAGGAATGAGATTACTATGTTTGAACAGCAGCACGGGGAATCGTTATATGAGGCATGAGACATATACAAGGAATTGCTTAGGAAATCCCCACATCACGGATTACCAAAACACTACTACAAAACAGTAAATAGATAACGCGTAAAAACTGTTGTGGTTGCTATATCAGAAACGTCGTGGTTAAGGGTGTCATCTATTTGATACCCTTTATACAACGTTTTTAAAACGTTCTAGTTTGACACATTATACAACGTTTTTTTTTCTAAAAAACATTGTAGATTTGTTGTCCAAAAATTATTAGATGGCTGAAAACGTTGTAGATGGTATGATTCCACAACGTTTTCTGGCTAAAAATGTTGTAGTTTAATATATCAGACAACGTTTAAACACATTTACACAATGTTTAGAATGTGTCATCTATTTAGACAAATTTATTTAACATTTTCAAAATGTTGTAGTGTGACATAAAAATGTTGTAATACATGCATATAACAAATTATAGCTAAAAATGTTGTGGTTCACCTATATTACCAGTGCACTTGCAATCTGCTAATGCTATGATATATAGCTAAAAAAGTCTAAATTCTCATTTAAATTTAAAGCCAAAATGTATCAACAATTCAAAATACATTCCAATAATACCATTCGTTTACAGTTTCAAATTACTACATCCACAAAATATATACCAAACTATCCATATACATCTCAAATTCACTTTTCAATATAAATTACTACTATATTAAATTATGAATTTGATTACATCCACAAAATAAACCAAACTATCCATAAAATTAAGCTACTACCTAAGCATGTGCTAAAAAACTTAGGTTCTCCCAAAATACGTACATTCATCTAACCCTGTACATATCCACCATTAACTCAAGGCTCTACATGTAGCTGCTCACATACGCTGCCCACTCATCTCGTACTTCGTCAATTTGTTCTTGTGTGTACGTTAATCCATTTGCCTTATCCCACTGAAATAAAAGAACAACAAATTTAGTTAGAAGTAGTACAACTTTAGATGCTGGTTTTTGATACTCCATATAACTTTGGAATAGTTTTCTTGACTAGTAATCTGAATTGATGTCTCAAGCATTGATTATGAAACAACATGAATTAAAAAATACAAGTTGAACAAAATTTCTTTCAAAGACAATAAAGATGAGATTTGACTGCTATTTTGGTAAGATCTAAGTACAGTACTCTGGTTTCTAATCTAAATTTCCCAGACCTCCAATAGCTAGCTAACCTTCTGTACCAATTCATTTTTCTCCTTCAGTCAGTCAACTATAATCAAAACAACCAGTCTTGGATCTTGAAAGTTGAAATAAACAACTTTCAACTATAACTAAAGTTGCAACTTCCTATATAATTAATGGAAAGGCTATATATAACATGCTAAGTCTGGGAATCTAGTGTGTGTGTGTGTACATTTTAGAACACCTGAGGTTCTCAACAAACATTAATTAGGTTCTCAGATACGGGCCTGCAGGAAATGCAATGAATGATTAATAAAAGCATTCGACAACTATGATTATTAATTGTGCCAATAACTGCAAATGTTCAATGAAAGTTGACCAAGAAGGTCAATGAATCTTTAGATCAATGTGAGCCCTTTTATTTATCAAGCCAAGTTATAGGTTACATAAACCGAAAGAGAAGGGAGGGATAAGGGGGTTAATGACCAAAGAATGCCTGTATTTGGTTGAATGCCTGTATTTGGTTCAGTTATCAGAGCTTCAAGTTCTTTCTCCAGCCTTGCCACACTCATTTTGCAAGCGTTGGCCATCATGTGCAGATCAACAGGCACAAATGAGTGAGTATACTGGATTAGGGCTTTGCTACAAATTTGATCATACAGTGTCTCTGCATGGTCATGCAAATGGATGTCAAGCAACAGGTTTGCTTTTAGACTTCCAAGGTAGTCCAAACATGAAGCATAGTGGCTGCAATCCAGGTATTGCCTATAGGTTGGGTGCCTCAATTTTGAAACATTTGCACAACTCCTTCCTTACACCCCTTCATGTGAAGGGAAAAAAGAGAGATATCAAATTGCATATACTTCAAAGGCATTGCATTGAATCACATCAATAGGGACACGTTTGTTACTATTGGCAAATTCTGCAGGAAAACAAGGGATACATACTAACAAAGTAGATGAAAATAAAAACCGACTTTAAACATCGAGGATAAATACACCCCAAAGAAAAAAACATGTGGCGCCAAACTTACCATTATGTTTTCTTTTCACAGATTCCATAGCAAGATCATTTTTTTAACTTTCCTGTCAGCAGTTAAATCATCAATTATGGCATCAACAGGAGCTTCCTCCTCTCTCACTATAAACACTTCAGTTTTCTATCTCTTATCTCCCACCTCATTAGAAATAGACTTTGACTCCACATAGAATGCCAATCAAATCATAGTAGAACTTATGTATCATTTTATTATTAAAAATGATATTAAAGATCACAGTTGGTCTTCACAACAAGGGTAATAAGAATCCACACTAGCATGGCACTATCTTTACCCAAATAATATGCAACTATTGCTGACATGAAATGAAAATACAAATATTAAAAATCTGAGAGAGTACATAAGGAGAACTTGAAACTATTAACAAGGTAAGAGATTGTGCTTGGTGTTTGGTCCAGGTATCTTCACTGCAATGGTAGCTATAACCCAAACAAGAAGAATTATCTCTCTTTGAGAGTTACAACTGTGAAGTTAGCATTGTAGTATATTTTTGTAATACAGTACATTATCCATTTTAACTAGAAGACAAATGAATATACTTAAGTTCTCCATCTTTTTGGGAGTTTAAGAGATAAGAGCACATGGAATAAAAATTCTACAAGTAGATGCTTAATTTATATCTTAATGTAAGACCAAATTGAAAGAGACCAACATGTGAATTCCAAAAAAAATAAATTAAAAATAGCCCTGAAGCCAAAACAATTCAGTGATACAGGAATGACACAAGTATTTTCAAAATAAATAAATATACACAGTATCAAAACAGTAGTTCTATGCCAAAATTGTTGACATGAGTACAAGACTACTAATTATTAGATTTAAGTAGAACACCTGAAGAGCGCCTTCTTTGCATCAATGATCTGAAGTGTAGAAGAAGCGCACTTGGCCAAATTTGTAAGACTACCAGCATGAGAAATCAAATGAGCTCCAACAACTTCACTAATAAGTGCAGCCAAATTAGGTGCTATATCACTCATTTTAGCAACCAGATAATCATAAAGCTTTTTCCTGTACTCTGCAAGTTTCATTACCCTATGGGTAAATAACTTGACATTAATCAAGTCAACTGGGGACAAATGTTGTCCTAAAAGAGGGAAAAGTCAAAGTGAATTGAGGATGTCATGTGGTTTCATTCACAATCAACTTCAAATTAACATACCCATGGAAGCCTTGGCAGCTTCTACAATTTCCTTTGCTTTATCTTCATCTCTAATTATTGTTGGTTTATATACTTTGTTGTTTTAATAATGACAATATTTATATGGGCTTAATTGATTTTATTGGGTCATGTTATTCAAATAGTTTTATGTATATTAATTATATAATATATAATAGTTTGCATGGGTTAATACTACACTTTATTTGCTACATAGTAATTATATAATATATAATAGTTTGCATGGGTTAATACTACACTTTATTTGCTAGCCCACGAAATTTAATGCAATTTTGGAGTGAGTAAATCAAGGTGGTTATTTTTGTCACATGTTTTAAGTTGTTATATAGAATATATATCCAATCCTAATTTGCTTTAAAGTCTAATTCAAATTGGAGTATTTTAAGGAAATTGAATATCTGTTTAATACTCCTTATATTTCTCATATTTAATTATGGGGATATATCCTTCCAATATATATATATTTTGTGCTATCAATTTATACGGATTTGGGAGATATTTTAGGAATTGGTTTTATGAAGGATTCCTATTTAAAGTTGATGGAGATATTATTTTGTCACATGCTAATCAGTAATTGCTTTTTTAAAGGGATCTTGCTAATTACTAATAGGACTCTTTCAACTAGTATTTGATTCCTAATTGACTCCTTCATAGCTGAAATTCTTTAACTACTAATGTTGTTTTTGGTAACATGGATCTCCTATTTCAATTAAAAAGATATAGCCATTACAGGAGGATTTGGAAGGGTACATAGCTGTTACTCTCTTCTTTATATATATATTGTTTACACGGCTTCTAAAAAAAAGACTACTGAGCAGAAACTCTTCAAGCTATCCAAGATACACATCAATTATCATATCATTCTTTCAGTCTTGGTTCACAGTGTTCTAGTATTTCTTATTCCAATATCTATTGTAAACATAGTACAAGTCTAGGTTGGCTTGGGGTTTTTTTATTCTAGTAATATTCAGGCTGTACAACGAAGGTATCAAAGTCTTAGAGGTGAGAGGTGTTGCAGAGGTGCAAAGGGGGCAGAGGTGTCCAATCGATCGTCGTTGTAACAGGGAGTTTTATTGTCTTTGTAATTGCTGAATATTATTTTAATAAAGTGAGTCTCCAATCCTAGTTGAGATTGGACGTGGATTAGGCCACTAGAGTAGAGGATAGGAGTTGAACCACGTAAAAATCTCGGTGTGATTTTCTACTTGTTTACTTCCGTTTTTAACAGTTAATATTCTGCAGTTTGTTTGCGTCGAAAAAGTTTTACACTAATCCGGACAGGCATTAGCTGTCCGTTTTTAACAGTTAATATTCTGCAGTTTTTGTTTGTGTCGAAAAAGTTTTACACTAATCCGGACATGCATTAGCTGTCCGTTTTTAACAGTTAAGAATATAACTAATACGAACAGGGTTAGACCGTCCGATTAGTGTCTGCTATAGTTAACTTTGAAAATTGGTCGTTGTAGATCACTTCTAAGTATTTACACCTATTCACCCCCCTCTAGGTGTGCTTAATTACAGAATTACATTTGGTAGCAAAGCAAGGCTCTACTAATATTGATCTTTGCAGGTCGTAGGGAAAGATCCTATGTCACACCTTAGTTTTCAAGAAGGTCAATCCACAAGCCGACCACCGTTGTTGCTCGGAAGTGAAAACTTTAACTTTTGGAAGTTTAGAATGATGATTTATCTCAAACGAGACCCATGGGAATGGTGGGTTGTTGAGAATGGCCCTATCATTCCAAGACATGATGATGGAAAACCGAAGACTCTCATAGAAATGGATTCAAATGAATCATATATGGTATCCTACGACTCCAAAGCCATGAACACGCTGCTAAGTGGGATGATTCAAGCTGAAATTGACAAAGTTTCTGCATGCACAACTGCTACAGAAATATGGGATACAATCGTCATGAGCCATGAGGCAACTACAAAGGTAAAAGAAGTCAAATTAAGTTTACTAATGCAAGAATATGAACTTTTCAGGTTAGAGAATAATGAATCCATCAAAGAAGCTCAAGCTACATTCCTCACTCTTATGAACTCTCTAACCATGCTCGGCCGGAAAATTGATCAAAGGGAGATAAATAGAAAGATACTTAGAGTCATGCCCAAACGATTTGCACCAAAAGTAACAACTCTTCAAGACTCAACTACAATCAGTACGATGGAAACTCTAACTTTGTTTGGAGAACTTGAAGAATTCGAAAATCAACTAAAGAGGTATGATGAAGAAGATGAAGGACCTAAAAGAAAGACCTTAGCTCTTCAAGTTGAAAGCTACATAGAAAGGGACGATGAAGACTCCGATGAAGAAATAGCTATGATGTCCCGAAAATTGAGAGAGATGATTAGAAAGAAGAATAAATCAAAGTTTCAAGACAAGACATTCAACAACAAGAAAGATGCCAAGCAAAAGCCACAAGAAATACCTGTTTTGAATGTGGAAGGCCCGGTCATTTCAAGAGAGACTGCTTCCAATTAAAAAGGAAGAACAAAGCAAGCAATTCAAAACGAAAGGCGTTAATGACATGGAGCGATGATGAGTCCAATCATGACGAGGAAGAAGATGAAACTGCTCAACTGTGTTTCACTGGATTATGCAATCAAGAATCATCTGAGGTAAACTCTGAACTTTGTGATATTTCTATTTCTGATTATCTAGTTTTAAAAAATGAAAATATTAGTAATAAAGAGAAAAATGCTCATTTAAAAAAATGGATAAAAGATTTAATGAAAGAGATAGAAACATTGATTGAAGAAAAACAAGAAATAGTTAAAGATTGCACATCTAGTGAAGCATCCAAGTTAAATGCTAAAATTGATTATCTTGATAACTATAATAAAATTCTCTATAATCGTGCAAACAAATTAAATGAAGAATTTAATGACCTTAAAAAGGAAAATAATATTTTAAAAGAAAGTGTGGAAATGAGAGATATATGTATTGATGCTTTTAATGATGGAAAAATATTAAACATGCAAAATAATAATGAGGAAGAAATAATTTCATTGAAAAAGGATCTTGCAAAATTTGTTCAAGGGGAAGAGAATTTAAATATAATGTTAGGTGCTCAAAGATCAAGTCTTGATAAACAAGGAATTGGATATAATCCTGTTAAGAACATCACAAGCACGACTAATAAATTTAGAGTAATAAATAATAAACCAAGGAACAAGCCTCTTTATTGCTCACCTTATGTTACTTGCAGAAAATGTGGTTTAAAAGGACATTTTGATACAAACTGTAATAAAATGAAAATAAAGCAAGTTTGGGTAAAGAAAGGAGATTTAATTGCTACTAACAATACCGGACCCAAACAGATTTGGGTACCAAAATGATGAGCTACTTCTTTGTTTTGTAGGTGTGTTTTAAAGCTAAAGTACCATCATATAAATGGGTACTAGACAGTGGATGTTCTAGACACATGACGGGTGATAGTGCTAAATTCATGTCATTAACAACTAAAAAGGGAGGAACTGTTACCTTTGGGGATGACACCACATGCCAAATCGTCGGTAAAGGTAAAATTGGGAATAGTAAGGTTTTCATTGATAATGTTCATTATGTTGAAGGATTAAAATATAATTTAATTAGTGTAAGTCAACTAATGGATAGTGGACATAAAGTAGTTTTTGAAAAAGATAAATGTGCTATTATTCATGCTTCTCACAATGTTCCTTTAATTGCTCAAAGGGAAGGTAATATTTATACTATTAATTTTGAAAATCAAAATAAAGATATTTGCCTAACTGCTATTCAAGATCAAACTATTCTTTGGCATAGAAGGTTAGGACATGTGCATATGGAATTGATTAACAAACTAGCTACCAGGAACCTTGTCAAAGGATTGCCAAAGCTTAAATATGAAAAGATAGGGATTTGCAATGCATGTCAGTTAGGTAAGCAAGCAAAAAATTCCTTT
This sequence comes from Panax japonicus, assembly GCA_020205505.1. NCBI lineage: Eukaryota > Viridiplantae > Streptophyta > Magnoliopsida > Apiales > Araliaceae > Panax > Panax japonicus. Next base: position 18,557,456 of record CM035107.1, on the reverse strand, counting down.
ATCAGCAAAAATAAGGTATCAACTTCTTTACCTCTTCAATTATTGCATCTTGATCTGTTTGGACCCGAGAGATATGCTAACTTAGGAAATAATCATTATGCCTTTGTTATTGTTGATGATTTTTCAAGATTTACATGGGTGTTATTCTTGAAAACTAAAGATCAAGTTTTTGCAGAATTTGAAAAACTTATAAAGAATATTGAAACAAAACACAACCTCAAGCTAATTGGTATTCGGAGTGACCATGGTGGAGAATTTGGAAAAGACTTTATACCGTATTGCAGCGAGAGAGGTGTTACACATGAATTTTCTGCACCAAGAACTCCACAACAAAATGGTGTAGTGGAACGCAAAAATCGTACTCTCCAAGAAACTGCAAGGACGTTACTTCAAGAAAGTAAATTGCCTAAAAGATTTTGGGCAGAGGCTGTAAGTACTGCATGTTACATTCTAAATAGAGTATTGATTAGACCCATATTATTGAAAACACCATATGAGTTACTAAATAAAAGGATTCCTAATATTAATTATTTTAAAGTGTTTGGTGCTAAATGTTTTATTTTAAATACTAATAGTAATCTTGGAAAATTTGATGCAAAATCAACCGAAGCTATTTTTATTGGTTATTCAACACATAGCAAGGCATATAGGATTTATAATCTTGACAAGTCAAAGGTTGAAGAATCAGTACATGTTATATTTAATGAAGTTAACCATGATCTGTCAAAAGATGAGGATTCTGCAGGAAATGACAATTTAATTCGTGGAAGCCAAACTGCTAAATCTGGATAGCCTAAGCCGTCCGAATCAGAAGGAAATACAGCTGAAAACCGACAACCTAAGTCGTCCGAATCATAAGGAAATATAGCTGAAAATAGACAGCTTAACCCGCCCGTTTTAGTAGAAAACTCAGACATGCAGACACCACAAAATGGACAGTCAAATTCGTCCGATTTAGACGAGAAATCAGACGAACACAGTGATGCAGAATGTGACATATCACAGACTGAATCCAACGAACATATGACCACTGCCAAGCTTCCTAAATCATCTCAGACTGTGAGAAATCATCCTCCAAACTTGATTATTGGAGATCCAAATACTTGGATGAACACAAGAAGGAAATCGAGGAATTATTGTGCATTTTCAGCCTTTCTTTCTCAAATTGAACCAAAAAATGCCAAGGAAGCAATTCAAGATGAAAATTGGACAATCGCCATGCAGGAAGAGTTAAACCAATTTGAATGATGTCAGGTATGAGATCTTGTTAAGCCTCCTAAAAATGCATTTATTATTGGTACAAAATGGATTTTCAAAAATAAATTAGATGAAAATGGTGTTATAACAAGAAACAAAGCCAGATTGGTAGCTCAAGGCTATAATCAACAGGAAGGTATATACTATGAGGAAACCTTTGCCCCTATTGCAAGGTTAGAAGCTATAAGAATTTTATTAGCCTATGCATGCTTTAGACAATTTAAATTGTTTCAAATAGATATGAAAAGTGCTTTTCTAAATGGTTATTTAAATGAAGAAGTATATGTTAGGCAACCACCCGGTTTTGAACATGAAAAATATCCACATCACGTGTTTAAATTAAAAAAGGCTTTGTATGGATTAAAACAAGCTCCAAGAGCCTGGTATGAAAGACTAAGCAAGTTTTAATTAGAAAATGGTTTTAATCGCGGTAAGATTGACTCTACTCTTTTTATTAAAACCAAAAATAAAGATTTATTAATTGTTCAAATTTATGTGGATGACATAATTTTTGGAGCTACTACTAACTCTTTGTGTGAGTGGTTTTCCCAATGTATGTATAATGAGTTTGACATGAGTCTTATGGGGGAATTAAACTACTTTTTGGGGCTTCAAATCAAACAATCCAATGAAGGGATTCACATTCACCAATCCAAGTATGTAAAGGAGTTATTAAAAAGATTTGGTTTTGAAAATACCAAACCAAAGTCAACACCAATGAGTACTACCATCAAGCTTACCATGGATGCTACAGGTAAAAATGTTGAGGTAACAATTTATCGAGGTATGATTGGTTGTTTACTTTATTTAACTGCATCAAGACCGGATATTATGTATAGTGTATGCCTTTGTGCTAGATTTCAAGCTCAACCTAAAGAATCTCATCTTAAAGTGGTAAAAAGAATATTTAAATATTTAGCTAGCACAATTAATTTAGGCTTATTCTATCCTGTATCTCCAAGCTTTGAACTAATTGGATATTCAGATACAGATTATGCAGGGTGCCAAGTTGATAGAAAAAGCACAAGCGGTGCTTGTGAATTTTTAGGACAAAGCCTTGTGGCTCTGCACAGCAAAAAGCAAACATCAGTTGCCTTGTCTACTATGGAAGGTGAATATTTGGCGGCAGGTAGTTGTTGTTCACAAATTTTATGGATGATTAAAACTCTTCATGATTTTAATGTGATATGTGAAAATGTGCCGATTATGTGTGACAATACTAGTGCAATTGATATTTCAAAAAATCCTGTGCTTCATTCTCGTACTAAGCATATTGAAGTGAGACAACATTTTTTAAGAGATAATATTGCTAAAGGATTAATTAAATTATTATTTGTCCCTACTGAACTTCAATTGGCAGATATTTTTACAAAACCTTTAAGTGAAGAGCGGTTTTGCACTTTAAGAAGGGAACTTGGAATGTCAGTATGTGGTTAGAATGTGCAATTCAAAGATCTCACTAATTTTTTAATGACAACGTGGGAGAGATTTGGGTGATGATGATTATGTTATAACCAACTTGTGCTTAATGATTTCTTTTTGATAATGACAAAGGGGGAGATATATATTTGGTATTTGAAATTTGAATTGACTGGTACTCATATTGACTTAATATGCATAAATTTAGGGGGAGCCTTATAGATAGGGGGAGCATATTTAAATTTAAAAGGTAATATATTGTCATCATCAAAAAGGGGAAGAATGTTGGTTTATATACTTTGTTGTTTTAATAATGACAATATGTATATGGACTTAATTGATTTTATTGGGTCATGTTATTCAAATAGTTTTATGCATATTAATTATATAATATATATTAGTTTGCATGGGTTAATACTACACTTTATTTGCTACATAGTAATTTTATAATATATAATAGTTTGCATGGGTTAATACTACACTTTATTTGCTAGCCCACGAAATTTAATGCAGTTTTGGAGTGAGTAAATCAAGGTGGTTATTTTTGTCACATGTTTTAAGTTGTTATATAGAATATATATCCAATCCTAATTTGCTTTAAAGTCTAATTCAAATTGGACTATTTTAAGGAAATTGAATATCTGTTTAATACTCCTTATATTTCTCATATTTAATTATGGGGATATATCCTTCCAATATATATATATTTTGTGCTATCAATTTATACGGATTTGGGAGATATTTTAGGAATTGGTTTTATGAAGGATTCCTATTTAAAGTTCATGGAGATATTATTGTCACATGCTAATCAGTAATTGCTTTTTTAAAGGGATCTTGCTAATTACTAATAGGACTCTTTCAACTAGTATTTGATTCCTAATTGACTCCTTCATAGCTGAAATTCTTTAACTACTAATGTTGTTTTTGGTAATATGGATCTCCTATTTCAATCAAAAAGATATAGCCATTGCAAGAGGATTTGGAAGGGTACATAGCTGTTACTCTCTTTTTTATATATATATTGTTTACACGGCTTCTAAAAAAAAGACTACTGAGCAGAAACTCTTCAAGCTATCCAAGATACACATCAATTATCATATCATTCTTTCAGTCTTGGTTCACAGTGTTCTAGTATTTCTTATTCCAATATCTATTGTAAATATAGTACAAGTCTAGGTTGGCTTGGGGTTTTTTTATTCTAGTAATATTCAGGCTATACAACGAAAGTATCAAAGTCTCAGAGGTGAGAGGTGTTGCAGAGGTGCAAAGGGGACAGAGGTGTCCAATCGATCGTCGTTGTAACAGGGAGTTTTATTGTCTTTGTAATTGCTGAATATTATTTTAATAAAGTGAGTCTTCAATCCTAGTTGGGATTGGACGTGGATTAGGCCACTAGAGTAGAGGATAGGGGCTGAACCACGTAAAAATCTCGGTGTGATTTTCTACTTGTTTGCTTCCGTTTTTAACAGTTAATATTCTGCAGTTTTTGTTTGTTTGCTTCGAAAAAGATTTACACTAATCCGGACAGGCATTAGCTGTCTGTTTTTAACAGTTAATATTCTGCATTTTTTGTTTACGTCGAAAAAATTTTACACTAATCCGGACAGGCATTAGCTGTCCGTTTTTAACAGTTAGGAATATAACTAATACGAACAGGGTTAGACCGTCCGATTACAGTCTACTATAGTTAACTTTGAAAATTGGTCGTTGTAAATCACTTTTAAGTATTTACACCTATTCACACCCCTCTAGGTGTGCTTAATTACAGAATTACATTTGGTAGCAAAGCAAGGCTCTAATAATATTGATCTTTGCAGGTCGTAGGGAAAGATCCTATGGCACACCTTAGTTTTCAAGAAGGTCAATCCACAAGCCGACCACCGTTGTTACTCGGAAGTGAAAACTTTAACTTTTGGAAGTTTAGAATGATGATTTATCTCAAACGAGACCCATGGGAATGGTGGGTTGTTGAGAATGGCCCTGTCATTCCAAGACATGATGATGGAAAACCGAAGACTCTCATGGAAATGGATTCAAATGAATCATATATGGTATCCTACGACTCCAAAGCCATGAACACGCTGCTAAGTGGGATGATTCAAGCTGAAATTGACAAAGTTTCTGCATGCACAACTGCTAAAGAAATATGGGATACAATCGTCATGAGCTATGAGGGAACTACAAAGGTAAAAGAAGTCAAATTAAGTTTACTAATGCAAGAATATGAACTTTTCAGGTTAGAGAATAATGAATCCATCAAAGAAGCTCAAGCTAGATTCCTCACTCTTATGAACTCTCTAACCATGCTCGGCCGAAAAATTGATCAAAGGGGGATAAATAGAAAGATACTTAGAGTCATGCCCAAACGATTTGCATCAAAAGTAACAACTCTTCAAGACTCGACTACAATCAGTACGATGGAAACTCTAACTTTGTTTGGAGAACTTGAAGAATTCGAAAATCAACTAAAGAGGTATGATGAAGAAGATGAAGGACCTAAAAGAAAGACCTTAGCTCTTCAAGTTGAAAGCTACATAGAAGGGGACGATGAAGACTCCGATGAAGAAATAGCTATGATGTCCCGAAAATTGAGAGAGATGATTAGAAAGAAGAATAAATCAAAGTTTCAAGACAAGACATTCAAAAACAAGAAAGATGCCAAACAAAAGCCACAAGAAGATACCTGTTTTGAATGTGGAAGGCCCGGTCATTTCAAGAGAGACTGCTTTTAATTAAAAAGGAAGAACAAAGCAAGCAATTCAAAATGAAAGGCGTTAATGACATGGAGCGATGATGAGTCCAATCATGACGAGGAAGAAGATGAAACTGCTCAATTGTGTTTCACTGGATTATGCAATCAAGAATCATCTGAGGTAAACTCTGAACTTGGTGATATTTCTATTTCTGATTATCTAGTTTTAAAAAATGAAAATATTCGTATTAAAGAGAAAAATGCTCATTTAAAAAATTGGATAAAAGATTTAATGAAAGAGGTAGAAACATTGATTGAAGAAAAACAAGAAATAGTTAAAGATTGCACATCTAGTGAAGTATCCAAGTTAAATGCAAAAATTAATTATCTTGATAACTATAATAAAATTCTCTATAATCGTGAAAACAAATCAAATGAAGAATTTAATGACCTTAAAAAGGAAAATAATATTTTAAAAGAAAGTGTGGAAATGAGAGATATATATATTGATGCTTTTAATGATGGAAAATATTAAACATGCAAAATAATAATGAGGAAGAAATAATTTCATTGAAAAAGGATCTTGCAAAATTTGTTCAAGGGGAAGAGAATTTAAATATAATGTTAGGTGCTCAAAGATCAAGTCTTGATAAACAAGGAATTGGATATAATCCTGTTAAGAACATCACAAGCACGACTAATAAAATTAGAGTAATAAATAATAAACCAAGGAACAAGCCTCTTTATTGCTCACCTTATGTTACTTGCAGAAAATGTGGTTTAAAAGGACATTTTGATACAAACTGTAATAAAATGAAAATAAAGCAAGTTTGGGTAAAGAAAGGAGATTTAATTGCTACTAACAATACCGGACCCAAACAGATTTGGGTACCAAAACGATGAGCTACTTCTTTGTTTTGTAGGTGTGTTTTAAAGCTAAAGTACCATCATATAAATGGGTACTAGACAGTGGATGTTCTAGACACATGACGGGTGATAGTGCTAAATTCATCTCATTAACAACTAAAAAGGGAGGAACTGTTACCTTTGGGGATGACACCATATGCCAAATCGTCGGTAAAGGTAAAATTGGGAATGGTAAGGTTTTCATTGATAATGTTCATTATGTTGAAGGATTAAAATATAATTTAATTAGTGTAAGTCAACTAATGGATAGTGGACATAAAGTAGTTTTTGAAAAAGATAAATGTGCTTTTATTCATGCTTCTCACAATGTTCCTTTAATTGCTCAAAGGAAAGGTAATATTTATACTATTAATTTTGAAAATCAAAATAAAGATATTTGCCTAGCTGCTATTCAAGATCAAACTATTCTTTGGCATAGAAGGTTAGGACATGTGCATATGGAATTGATTAACAAACTAGCTACCAGGAACCTTGTCAAAGGATTGCCAAAGCTTAAATATGAAAAGATAGGGATTTGCAATGCATGTCAGTTAGGTAAGCAAGCAAAAAATTCCTTTATCAGCAAAAATAAGGTATCAACTTCTTTACCTCTTCAATTATTGCATCTTGATCTGTTTGGACCCGAGAGATATGCTAACTTAGGAAATAATCATTATGCCTTTGTTATTGTTGATGATTTTTCAAGATTTACATGGGTGTTATTTTTGAAAACTAAAGATCAAGTTTTTGCAGAATTTGAAAAACTTATAAAGAATATTGAAACAAAACACAACCTCAAGCTAATTGGTATTCGGAGTGACCATGGTGGAGAATTTGGAAAAGACTTTATACCGTATTGCAGCGAGAGAGGTGTTACACATGAATTTTCTACATCAAGAACTCCACAACAAAATGGTGTAGTGGAACGCAAAAATCGTACTCTCCAAGAAACTGCAAGGACGTTACTTCAAGAAAGTAAATTGCCTAAAAGATTTTGGGCAGAGGCTGTAAGTACTGCATGTTACATTCTAAATAGAGTATTGATTAGACCCATATTATTGAAAACACCATATGAGTTACTAAATAAAAGGATTCCTAATATTAATTATTTTAAAGTGTTTGGTGCTAAATGTTTTATTTTAAATACTAATAGTAATCTTGGAAAATTTGATGCAAAATCAACCGAAGCTATTTTTATTGGTTATTCAACACATAGCAAGGCATATAGGGTTTATAATCTTGACAAGTCAAAGGTTGAAGAATCAGTACATGTTATATTTAATGAAGTTAACCATGATCTGTCAAAAGATGAGGATTCTGCAGGAAATGACAATTTAATTCGTGGAAGCCAAACTGCTAAATCTGGATAGCCTAAGCCGTCCGAATCAGAAGGAAATACAGCTGAAAACCGACAACCTAAGCCGTCTGAATCAGAAGGAAATACAGCTGAAAATAGACAGCCTGACCCGCCCGTTTTAGTAGAAAACTCAGACATGCAGACACCACAAAATGGACAGTCAAATCCGTCCGATTTAGACGAGAAATCAGACGAACACAGTGATGCAGAATGTGACATACCACAGACTGAATCCAACGAACATATGACCACTGCCAAGCTTCCTAAATCATCTTGGACTGTGAGAAATCATCCTCCAAACTTGATTATTGGAGATCCCGATACTTAGATGAACACAAGAAAGAAAGCGAGGAATTATTGTGCATTTTCAGCCTTTCTTTCTCAAATTGAACCAAAAAATGCCAAGGAAGCAATTCAAGATGAAAATTGGACAATCGCCATGCAGGAAGAGTTAAACCAATTTGAACGATGTCAGGTATGGGATCTTGTTAAGCCTCCTAAAAATGCATCTATTATTGGTACAAAATGGATTTTCAAAAACAAATTAGATGAAAATGGTGTTATAACAAGAAACAAAGCCAGATTGGTAGCTCAAGGCTATAATCAACAGGAAGGTATAAACTATGAGGAAACTTTTGCCCCTATTGCAAGGTTAGAAGCTATAAGAATTTTATTAGCCTATGCATGATTTAGACAATTTAAATTGTTTCAAATGAATGTGAAAAGTGCTTTTCTAAATGGTTATTTAAATGAAGAAGTATATGTTAGGCAACCACCCGGTTTTGAACATGAAAAATATCCACATCACGTGTTTAAATTAAAAAAGGCTTTGTATGGATTAAAACAAGCTCCAAGAGCCTGGTATGAAAGACTAAACAAGTTTTTATTAGAAAATGGTTTTAATCGCGGTAAGATTGACTCTACTCTTTTTATTAAAACCAAAAATAAAGATTTATTAATTGTTCAAATTTATGTGGATGACATAATTTTTGGAGCTACTACTAACTCTTTGTGTGAGTGGTTTTCCCAATGTATGCATAATGAGTTTGACATGAGTCTTATGGGGGAATTAAACTACTTTTTGGGGCTTCAAATCAAACAATCCAATGAAGGGATTCACATTCACCAATCCAAGTATGTAAAGGAGTTATTAAAAAGATTTGGTTTTGAAAATACCAAACCAAAGTCAACACCAATGAGTACTACCATCAAGCTTACCACGGATGCTACAGGTAAAGATGTTGAGGTAACAATGTATCGAGGTATGATTGGTTGATTACTTTATTTAACTGCATCAAGACCGGATATTATGTATAGTGTATGCCTTTGTGCTAGATTTCAAGCTCAACCTAAAGAATCTCATCTTAAAGCGGTAAAAAGAATATTTAAATATTTAGCTGGCACAATTAATTTAGGCTTATTCTATTCTGTATCTCCAAGCTTTGAACTAATTGGATATTCAGATGCAGATTATGCAGGGTGCCAAGTTGATAGAAAAAGCACAAGCGGTGCTTGTGAATTTTTAGGACAAAGCCTTGTGGCTTGGCACAACAAAAAGCAAACATCAGTTGCCTTGTCTACTACTGAAGGTGAATATTTGGCGGCAGGTAGTTGTTGTTCACAAATTTTATGGATAATTAAAACTCTTCATGATTTTAATGTGATATATGAAAATGTGCCCATTATGTGTGACAATACTAGTGCAATTGATATTTCAAAAAATCTTCTGCTTCATTCTCGTACTAAGCATATTGAAGTGAGACATCATTTTTTAAGAGATAATGTTGCTAAAGGATTAATTAAATTATTATTTGTCCCTACTAAACTTCAATTGGCAGATATTTTTACAAAACCTTTTAGTGAAGAGCGGTTTTGCACTTTAAGAAGGGAACTTGGAATGTCAGTATGTGGTTAGAATGTGCAATTCAAAGATCTCACTAATTTTTTAATGACCACGTGGGAGAGATTTGGGTGATGATGATTATGTTATAACCAACTTGTGCTTAATGATTTCTTTTTGATAATGACAAAGGGGGAGATATATATTTGGTATTTGAAATTTGAATTGACTGGTACTCATGTTGACTTAATATGCATAAATTTAGGGGGAGCCTTATAGATAGGGGGATCATATTTAAATTTAAAAGGTAATATATTGTCATCATCAAAAAGGGGGAGAATGTTGATTTATATATTTTGTTGTTTTAATAATGACAATATTTATATGGGCTTAATTGATTTTATTGGGTCATGTTATTCAAATAGTTTTATGCATATTAATTATATAATATATTATAGTTTGCATGAGTTAATACTACACTTTATTTACTACATAGTAATTATATAATATATAATAGTTTGCATGGGTTAATACTACACTTTATTTGCTAGCCCACGAAATTTAACGCAGTTTTGGAGTGAGTAAATCAAGGTGGTTATTTTTGTCACATGTTTTAAGTTGTTATATAGAATATATATTCAATCCTAATTTGCTTTAAAGTCTAATTCAAATTGGAGTATTTTAAGGAAATTGAATATCTGTTTAATACTCCTTATATTTCTCATATTTAATTATGGGGATATATCCTTCCAATATATATATATATATATATATATATATATATATATTTTGTGCTATCAATTTATACGGATTTGGGAGATATTTTAGGAATTGGTTTTATGAAGGATTCTTATTTAAAGTTGATGGAGATATTATTTTGTCACATGCTAATCAGTAATTGCTTTTTTTAAGGGATCTTGCTAATTACTAATAGGACTCTTTCAACTAGTATTTGATTCCTAATTGACTCCTTCATAGCTGAAATTCTTTAACTACTAATGTTGTTTTTGGTAACATGGATCTCCTATTTCAATCAAAAAGATATAACCATTGCAGGAGGATTTGGAAGGGTACATAGCCGTTAGTCTCTTCTTTATATATATATTGTTTACACGGCTTCTAAAAAAAAGACTACTGAGCAGAAACTCTTCTAGCTATCCAAGATACACAACAATTATCATATCATTCTTTCAGTCTTGGTTCACAGTGTTCTAGTATTTCTTATTCCAATATCTATTGTAAATATAGTACAAGTCTAGGTTGGCTTGGGGTTATTTTATTCTAGTAATATTCAGGTTATACAACGAAAGTATCAAAGTCTTAGAGGTGAGAGGTGTTGCAGAGGTGCAAAGGGGGCTGAGGTGTCCAATCGATCGTCGTTGTAACAGGGAGTTTTATTGTCTTTGTAATTGCTGAATATTATTTTAATAAAGTGAGTCTCCAATCCTAGTTGGGATTGGACGTGGATTAGGCCATTAGAGTAGAGGATAGGGGCTGAACCACGTAAAAATCTCGGTGTGATTTTCTACTTGTTTGCTTCCGTTTTTAACAGTTAATATTCTGCAGTTTTTGTTTATTTGCGTCGAAAAAGTTTTACACTAATCTGGACAGGCATTAGCTATTCGTTTTTAACAGTTAATATTCTGCAGTTTTTGTTTGCGTCGAAAAAGTTTTACACTAATCCGGATAGGCATTAGCTGTCCGTTTTTAACAGTTAAGAATATAACTAATACGAACAGGGTTAGACCGTCCGATTACAGTCTGCTATAGTTAACTTTGAAAATTGGTCGTTGTAGATCACTTCTAAGTATTTACACCTATTCACCCCCTCTAGGTGTGCTTAATTACAGAATTACAACTATGTCAGTTAGGCATGGTATTTTGTCTTCAGACAACTTTGATTTGTTATCAACAAACTGTGCAACTTTAGCATAAAGATAGTTGTCATTGACAATCTTCACTAATTCAGGGAAATGCCAAGAGTACCATTCCCTACAAAGTCTAGACAAAGTCTAGACATACAATATATATTATGACCACTATTATGTTATCCTACCAGCTGAATAAGGCGAGAATTCAAAATAAACCAATTTATTAAACTGGCTCTGCAGCGTAGCACAACGCATCACTAGGGGCTAGCTGCTGCTGCTGCAGCAGCCTCGGCAGTCCTGCTCCATTCCCCCCTTTTGGCAAGTTTTATAATCTTTGATCCATAGCTTAGTTTACACCTAATCCTAGATATAATATACATAGTATATGGAAGTATTTTTAGGATTTATAACACTTCCATTTCAGTCTTAATAGGCTGCCCAAAACAGTACTCAAAGTTGCCTTTGACATTCCATTTTTTAATTCTTTACTTTGACTTAAGATTGAATTTCATTTCATTCTAATTGACTTAACTTGCTAATTATCAATGCATGTAATACATGAATCAATTCCCAGCCTTGTTTGTGTCTAATACTTGACTTTTAATTAAAAAAGTCCATTAAGGACTTTTGTCAAGCAATTGGAATGCACTGTTTTAAAACCTTCTTTTCATAGCGCTCTTGGTTTGCACTCTAGCCTCATTTTTTCCCACCGTATTGCTCCTCACAACCAACCTATCTCCTTACTCTAACTCAGCCACATAACAGTCAAACACATAATCAAAGTAAAAATCAAGTATGACATAATAATCATGAATATATAAGTATGCAAAACACAATTGTTCATTTCACTTCTTATCATACTTAATTAATCGTTTATAGTAGCAGAGAATTCATTTGCTTAATTGAATGGAAATTCCAGGAAAATAGAAGGAGACGAAAAAGGAAAACATGAAACTGAGTCTTAATTATGTAGAGAAGGTAATCTTGGACATCTGTATATTAGTCTTGCTAACTCACTAAGCTATTAATCTCCTATTAAGACAGCTCCTAACCATTACTCATTAACAACCCAGTTGCTATCAGTGATGAAATGGGCATGAATAGAAAGGGGGATTGGAATAGCTTACCTTTCTTGACTCTTAGAGGCCAGTTTCTCTGCTACATAATCTGGCTTACCCTTTCTAGACATAGCTCTTCCCTTTTCTCTCTATATTCTACTTGTTCTGTATATTGCTCGACTGTACTATTTTACTCCTTAGAGAGTCGTTTATATGCTGATTTCTCCTTCTCCCAGTAAGTCCTATTTCCCCTAGTTGACCACACTGAATATGATGGCGATGAAACCAAAGTAATCAAACCAAAAACCTTATAAGGAAGGAGAAGAGGAGCAGGTAGGCTGAATGGAATGATGGGTGAAGGAGAAGGAAGGACATGCTCGCCGGATGAGAGCCCAACAACTTTCATACCCTCCACAGTGGTAACCGAAGGTTTGGATTGTAGGAGAGCTCCATCGTAGAGAGAGAAATTACACAGATACGAGAGAGAAGAAAGTAGATCTAAAGAACTTTTGGTCCTGTTTTAATTTCAAATTTTTAGTTCCGCCTTTTAATTTTTGGCTCCGTGTTTTTTACACAGATAACATTTTTTTTAAAAACGTTATCTATTTAAAACCAAAAATTGCCCTTATAAATACATAACATTTTTCATATGTATCTACAACATTTTGTTAAAAAACGTTGTAAAAAAAACACAATATTTTTTTATAAAAAATGACATCTTTTAAGTGTTGTCTTTTTATGGTTTTGTACTAGTGAAATGGCTGCAGATGAACAAATTCTACAACGGGTTAAATGGGAATCTCATGACAAGTATCGATGCAGCTTTCGGGTGGAACATTTATGACTAAGATATATGAGGAAGCGTATGAGTTAGTTAAGACAATGGCGGCTAACAACTACCAGTGGCCTACTTCGAGTATGACACAACAGAAGGTGGTTGGGGTTTTAGAGGTAGATGGAGTGACAGCATTGGCAGCACAGATTGCTGCCTTATCAAAAAAAATAGATACCATAACGGGTGCACAACAACAACAGGTGGCATGTGTGTGCGAGTTATGTGTTGGAGAACATCCTACGGAGCAGTGCGCCATCAACCCAGCATCGGTTCAGTTTGTGGGTAGCTATAACATGATACTGCCACATAATATGTATTAAACTGCCTACAACCCGGGGAATTGAAGCTATCCTAATTTTTCATGGAGCAATAATCAGAATCAGCAAGCTCCACGACAATCTTATCCACCGGGATTTCAGAACCAACATCAACAAACAACTCAACATCAAGAGAGAAAAACAGATTTAGAAGAGTTGTTGTTGAAGTATATTGTGACGCCCCCTAAATTTGGTATACATCACCCATCTTGGGTCGTCAGATACATGGTACATAATTCAGATACAACTTACTAATACAACTGTCGTGTACAATACGACAAAACATAACTGTGAGTTTGAATACAATTATTGTTTACTAGAGATTATACAAACTCAAAAAGAGTCCTCATTACAATTATTAATACACTATTTTACATAATAGTGAGGACTACTAATGCTATCCTCTGGACCATCACTCCGTTCCCCGACTAGTCCCTGCTATGTTCTCATTTCCTGAAGAGAACAGTGAAAGAAAGGGTGAGCTCAACTAGCCCAGTAAGAAATATTATGACTAAGATAATGCAGAATAAATTATCGTTAGCCTTCAACAGTATTAAACTGATAAAATATAACAACATCAAGTTTAACAGCAGCGGATCAAACAATCCATTAAAAGAGTCAAGTAGAGAATAGAATCTACTATCTTTTATGATTTAAAAAGTTTTTCATCACTTTTATCGCTGAGACTCAGCTTAATAAATAAACTACATCATCTCTGCACTACGCCCAAGGATATTTATTAGGGTCACGACCACAAATTCCATGCACTACGGGCCAAGGACATTTGTGTATTTATCAATGGTCATGATCATGCCAACAACTGTCCATCAATGCACTACGGGCCAATGAGGACTTTTACCGCATCATTTGTAACATTACGGTCATGATTACACCGAATAATCCCTGGTTATAATCATACCAAGTCCATCCATGCACTACAGGCCACATATGACTTTCAAAAAAAATATAAACATGAGGATGATGACAATGATATAAGAATTCAATAAAACAAGTTCAAGAATTAATTTGTCCAAGAACTACTAATGTCCAAATTGTCCACATGATACTGCTTTGTAGAGTAAAATTCAAAAATGATCAGAAGAATATTTCCATGAAAAGATACTGGATGAATTGCAAATATCAAGGATATTCTACTAATTTCATGGAGTATAGAAGTCAAAACTTTAACCAACTGAGTATAATAAAGAATGGAATAACAAAAGAAATCACCATGCATGCGGTACTTCGCATCGACAGGTTATTCCAACAGAATAATAATAACGAAACCAGGTCAGGCAAAATTTGCACCGACAGGATGTTCCAACCGAATAATAAAGACGGAACCAAGTCCGGTGTAAAACACACAGACAGGATGTTCCAACAGAATAATAATAAAGACGGAACCAGGTCCGGTGTAAAACACAGACAGGATGTTCCAACGGAATAATAATAAAGACGGAACCAGGTCCGGTGTAAAACACACAGACAGGATGTTCCAACGGAATAATAATAAAGACGGAACCAGGTCTGGTGTAAAACACACAGACAGGATGTTCCAACAGAATAATAGAAGAATGTCACCAAGTATAGGGTAGACCGCGTATACAGGTTATTCCAACAGAATAATAAGAAATGGAATAACAACAGTTCTCTTCATGAATAAGAAAGAATAACACCCCTTACCGTAACAGAAACTGGATATAGGAAAAGAAAAGTTAAGTAGCAAAAAGCTTTTCTTCTATCTCTCTATAGTTTCTCTCTCTAGAGTTCAGTGAATTCGTAAGAAAATAATGAAGTAATGAGCTTCTATTTATAGGAAAATGGAATGCATAGTAACTAATCCATGAACGGCCCAGATTGATTACTTTAATCTGACGGTCCATATTTAAAGAAAAATCTTTTAAATAAAATATAATATATTCTATTTATATAAAAAGATTTTTACTATGTAAATACTATGCAACACTATGCAAAACACTATGCAACACTATGCAAAACACTATGCAACACTATACATAATAAAATATAATATATTCTATTTATAGAATAACTTTAATAAAGTATTCTGTTTTATATAAAAAGATGTTTATGTTTTATTACGTTAATAATACGAATAAAACAAAACGTCATCATCGCTATAATAATTCATATTATTAATCGACAATAATTGAATCAAACTGAGCGATTTCTCACATAAATATCAATAATCAATACCATGTGTTACTATGCAACAACGCGTATTACTGTACTTTTACTACCCAGTAGTTCAACAGTATCAACGGTAAAACTTTCGCCGTTATTTTCAATAAAATATTTTTGTCGTTTTATCAATTCGACAATAATTCCGTTGTGGGGTCCACCAATAATTGTACCGTCGTACGAATATTTTCCGACACAAAGAATATTCCCTGACCAATCGAATATAATATAACAACTTGCATACTTTGCAAAATTTATAAATACTACCCACAACTATAATATTATCTCAAATTCACACCATAATATTAAAAAATTATTTCGAGAAAATTAATTCTTTATTCATAAAATCTGGGGTTTCACACGCGGGATACCCTATACTTGAAACAACCCGGGTCAAATCCCAAGTCCGGAACAAATCTTGGGTCAAATCCCAAGTCCGAATCGAATTAAATCCATCCAAATAAAGCCTCAAACCACTAGCCCAATAGTATCTTCTTGGGTTATCTAGCCCACCACAGGCTCCCAAAAGGTCATGACTTGAAGGTACTATTGGTAGTAACTTTATTTCCTTATATGCACAAATTTTTCCCCTCTATCTTTCGATGTGGGACTGGGGTGTTACAAACTCCCCCACTTAAATTTCTGACGTCCCCGTCAGAACCGATCACACACATGGCCCGAATCCGATCACACACACGGCCCAAAGATCTTTGCCTCTCTAGCCATTGTGGGATAATACCGGCTGGCTTCGTGTCCCCACCTCCGGACCTTCATCTCTCCATTGTGGGATAATACCACCAGCCTTCGTGTCCCCACCTCCGGCAACTCGATCGGATGACCCGACCCGAGCTTTCGAGAGTCGGCTTTGATACCATATGAAACAACCCGGGTCAAATCCCGAGTCCGGAACAAATCTTGGGTCAAATCCCAAGTCCGAATCGAATCAAATCCATCCAAATAAGGCCTCAAACCACAGGCCCAATAGTATCTTCTTGGGTTATCTAGCCCACCACAGGCTCCCAAAAGGTCATGACTTGAAGGTACTATTGGTAGTAACTTTATTTCCTTATATGCACAAATTTTTCCCCTCTATCTTTCGATGTGGGACTGGGGTGTTACAATACTTGCTGAAATTCTTCTGTTATTCAATTTTTTTATTATTATGTTGGAATAACCTGTTTATGCGAAGTACCGCATACATGGTGAAATTCTTCTAATATTCTATTTTTTTATTATTCTGTTGGAATAACCTGTCTGTGCGTTTACGCCGGACCTGGTTCCATTATTTATTATTTTGTTGGAATAACCTGTCTGTGCTATCTATCGCATGCATAGTGAATTCTGTTTTTATTCCATTCTTATTTATTATGTTGGAATATCATGTCTGTGCGATTACACATGACCTGGTTCCATTATTTATTATTCTGTTTGAATAACCTGTCTGTGCGGATTACGCACGCATGGTGAAATTATTCTGTTATTCCATTCTTTATTATTATGTTGGAATAACATGTCTATGCGAAGTACTACATACATGGTGAAATTCTTTTATTATTCCATTCTTTATTATTATATTAGAATAACCTGTCTATGCGAAGTACTGCATACATGGTGAAATTCTTTTATTATTTCATTCTTTATTATACTGTTGGTTATTTCTTATTGGTTTTACAGTTGTATGTCTTTGGCCTGTAGTGCAAAGATGATATGTTGTTGAATATCTTTGGCATGTAGTGCAAAGATGATTTGTTGTTTGATAGTTTTGACCCGTAGTGCGAAGATGGAAATATGTATGACATGATCATGACCACTAGTGATACTAACGAATATCCTTGGCAGTAGTGCATGGATAATTGAATGATGTGATTGGCAGGATCGTGACCATTAGTTAACAGTTGAATGTTTTTGGCCGTAGTGCACTGACATGCAATTGATTGGTATGATCATGACCATTAGTTTTATAGTTGAATATCTTTGACCCGTAGTGCAAAGATAGACAATTGATTGGTATGATCATTGTTATTACATTTGAATATCTTCAGCCTTTGGGGTAAGGATATTGAGTAAACGTTTTATTAAGCCTTTGTGGCAAGAAGGAACTGTTAATTCACATTATTATAAATATGAATTGTGAATTTAACTAACATCTTTGGTGGTTCAGGCGAAGTCAAGTGATGAAAGTTGTGAAACCCCAGATATTATGAATAAAGAATTAATTTTCTCGAAATAATTTTTTTAATATTATGGTGTGAATTTGAGATAATATTATAGTTGTGGGTAGTATTTATAAATTTTGCAAAGTATGCAAGTTGTTATATTATATTCGATTGGTCAGGGAATATTCTTTGTGTCGGAAAATATTCGTACGACGGTACAATTATTGGTGGACCCCACACCAGAATTATTGTCGGATTGAGAAAACGACAAAAATATTTTATTGAAAATAACGACGGAAGTTTTACCGTTGATACTGTTGAACTACTGGGTAGTAAAAGTACAGTAATACGCGTTGTTGCATAGTAGCACACGGTATTGATTATTGATATTTATGTCAGAAGTCGCTCAGTTTGATTCAATTATTGTCGATTAATAATATGAATTATTATAGCGATGATGACGTTTTATTTTATTCGTATTATTAACGTAATAAAACAGAAACATATTTTTATATAAAACAGAATACTTTATTAAAGATATTCTATAAATAGAATATATTATATTTTATTATGCATAGTGTTGCATAGTGTTTTGCATAGTGTTGCATAGTATTTGTATAGTAAAAATCTTTTTATATAAATAGAATATATTATATTTTATTTAAAAGATTTTTCTTTAAATATGAACCGTCAGATTAAAGTAAATCAATCTGGACCGTTCATGGATTAGTTACTATGCATTCCATTTTCCTATAAATAGAAGCTCATTACTTCATTATTTTCTTACGAATTCACTGAACTCTAGAGAGAGAAACTATAGAGAGATAAAAGAAAAGTTTTTTGCTACTTAACTTTTCTTTTCCCATATCCAGTTTCTGTTACGGTAAGGGGTGTTATTCTTTCTTATTCATGAAGATAACTATTGTTATTCCATTTCTTATTATTCTGTTGGAATAACCTGTATACGCGGTCTACCCTATACTTGGTGACATTCTTCTATTATTCTGTTGGAACATCCTGTCTGTGTGTTTTACACCGGACCTGGTTCCGTCTTTATTATTATTCCGTTGGAACATCCTGTCTATGTGTTTTACACCGGACCTGGTTCCGTCTTTATTATTCTGTTGGAGCATCCTGTCGGTGCAAATTTTGCCTGACCTGTTTCTGTTATTATTATTCTACTGGAATAACCTGTCTATTCGAAGTACCGCATGCATGGTGATTTCTGTTGTTATTCCATTCTTTATTATACTCAGTTGGCTAATGCTTTGACTTTTATACTCCATGAAATTAGTAGAATATCCTTGATATTTGCGCTTCATTCGGTATCTTTTCATGGAAATATTCTTCTGATCATTCTTGAATTTTACTCTACAAAACAGTATCATGTGGACAATTTGGACATTATTAGTTCTTGGACAAATTAATTCTTTAACCTATTTTATTAAATTCTTATATCATTGTCATCATCCTCATGTTTATATTTTTTTTTGAAAGTCATCTGTGGCCTGTAGTGCATGGATGGACTTGGTATGATTATGACCAGGGATTATTCGGTGTAATCATGACCGTAATGTTACAAATGATGCGGTAAAAGTCTTCATTGTCCCGTAGTGCATTGATGGACAGTTGTTGGCATGATCATGACCATTGATGAATACACAAATGTCCTTGGCCCGTAGTGCATGGAATTTGTGGTCGTGACCCTAATAAATATCCTTGGTCGTAGTGCATGGATGATGTGGTTTATTTATTAAGCTGAGTCTCAACGATAAAAGTGATGAAAAACTTTTTAAATCATAAAAGATAGTAGATTCTATTCTCTACTTGACTCTTTTAATGGATTGCTTGATCCGCTGCTGTTAAACTTGATGTTGTTATATTTTATCAGTTTAATACTGTTGAAGTCTAACGATAATTTATTCTGCATTATCTTTGTCATAATATTTCTTACTGGGCTAGTTGAGCTCACCCTTTCTTTCACTGTTCTCTTCAAGAAATGAGAACATAGCAGGGACTAGTCGGGGAACGAAGTGACGGTCCAGAGGATAGCATTAGTAGTCCTCACTATTATGTGAAATAGTGTATTAATAATTGTAATGAGGACTCTTTGTGAGTTTGTATAATCTCTAGTAGACAATAATTGTATTCAAACTCACAGTTATGTTTTGTCGTATTGTACACGACAGTTGTCTTAGTAAGTTGTATTTGAATTATGTACCATGTATCTGACGACCCAAGATGGGTGATGTATACCTAATTTTGGGGGCGTTACAGTTGGTATCAAAGCTTAGGGATATGATCCCTGTCTAAGATGTGAGACTAGAACTAGGAGGGGAGAGACGGGGAATTCCTTCGCTAATATGACCTACTTAAATTTATTTTGTATTTAATTGGTCGGTCAAAGTATAGGGATAATATCTGATATGTTAATTAACCCTTATTTTGTGGCAGTGTTTGAAAATGGCATCCGAGAATGTTGAGATTATCAATGGAGCACAGGAGACCATTGAGTCTCCACAGATCAATAATCAGGATAATGTGCAACTAGAGGACAATACTCCTCATGAAAATAATAACACCGATGAAATGGTGAATGATGGGATGGTCAGAGGCTTTATGCAATTCATGCAACAACAGGCTAAGGCAGCTCCTGTCCAAAATGCAGGTAGAAATACTGATAATTCTCGGACGATCACCGCTAAGCAGTTTAAGGAGCAATTCATGCAACAACGGGAGAAGGCGGCTCCTGTTCATAATGTAGGAGGAAACAATGGCAACCCATGGTTGGTCACCGCTAAGCAATTCAAGGAGCTGGGACAACCAGAGTTTTTGGGAAAGCCAGAACCACTTAAGGCGGAGACGTGGTTAAAGAAGATCACCAAGATATTTGATGTCTTGGGATGCTCCGAGGAGCAAAAGGTTCCCTTTGCCACTTTTATGTTGCGTGAAGAGGCAGATTACTGGTGGGAATCGGTAAAACGTACTCAACCTGCCGTACTGAAGATGTCTTGGGAGAAGTTCCAAGAGCTGTTCAATGAGAAATACTTTTCCGAAAGTATTCGTCACATGAAGGAGGTGGAGTTTATCAAATTGGAGCAAAATAATATGACCGTGTCGCAATACGAGGCAAAATTTGCGGAGTTATCCCGGTTTGCGTCCCACTTGGTGGATAATGAAGAGAGAATGACGCGATTATTTTTAAGAGGTTTGAAGCCGGAGATACGTCAACATCTTATTTCTCATAAACTGTGTTTGTATTCAGATGTTGTAAATAGGGCTCAGTTGGTGGAGCGCGATAACGGGTCAACCAAACCAAAAGAGAGCAGCCGGAAAAATGATAATACCGGTGATAACAGTCATCAAAGAAGTGATAATAAGCATAGAAGGAATCAACATGTCAGAAATGGTAACCACTTCGATAATAATCATGGCCAAAACAATAAGAATGAACATTTCAAGAAGAGAAGGTTCAACAATGACGTAAAGACGTCGATACTAGCACCCTTTTTAAAGGAAGAAGAACGACCACCAGTCGTATGTTTTAAATGCGGACAGGAGGGACACATCCGTCCAAACTGTACGCAACAGTCCAAAGCATATTTTAATTGCGGAAGAGAAGGTCACCTAGCTAGATTTTATCGTATGATGAAGTCAATTCCAGCTGGGATAATGATGCCAAAGGATGTCCCAAACAAGCCAAAGCCGGTAGTTTAAGAGAGAGCGTTTTTTTTCTCTCGTGACGAGGAACCTGAATAAAATTATCACGGGTAAGTTAATCATAAGCTCTTACGAAGTCTATACCGTGTTAGATACCGGTTCTACTCACTCTTTTATTTCACCTAGTTTTGTTCAATTTTTGTAGTTAACTCCGGAGAAGTTAAACTTTGATTTATCTATTGAAACTCCATTGGGAGAAACCTTCGTTACCTCCACTGTTTATAAATCTTATTTGATTCAAATCGACACTTTCACGTTACGTGTTGATCTTGTCTCTTTGAAAATACTTGCCTTTGATGCGATTTTAGGAAACGATTGGTTAACTACTCATCATGTTTTTCGTAAGGTTGTTAGCTTTCATATTCCTAACCAACCTATTATGTGAATTCAAGCAACCAAACCACTAAATTCAATCATTATCATATCAAGCCATAAGTAAAGAGCCCGATGCTTTTGTTGATGACTTCCTTGTGTGAAATGCACCGAAGCCAGACTTTCTGTAGGCGACGTCGTGCATGACGATAACAAGTAGATAGGTATCATTGTGAGGTGCTATCTAGGTTAAGGGATAAAAGTCACAGTTGGTATCAATGTGACGTACTATCCAAGTCTTGGATGTGAGTAACAGTTTTGAATGATATTTTTATCATTAATAAATCTCTTGACGTATTCCTGAAGACTTCTTAGCCTACCCAAGAATGTGAAATCGAAGTTTGTATTGACACCAGTACAAAACCCATTTCTTAAATCCTCAAAATAATTTTTTCAACTAAAACGAAATTAACATGCACCAAAGACGTTGACTCGAGCTGTTGAAGATTACGATCGTACTATTCAATATCATCGTGGAAGAACGAACGTGGTAGCTGATGTGTTGAGTAGAATATCGTATGCGTTTACAAGTGCGATGTTGTTAACACAAAGACTCATTTCGTATAACTTGCAAATGATGAAGATAGAGTTAAAGACTCTAGGGACCCACGTGAAGATAACGAATATACGAGTAAAATTAACTTTAATCGATAAAGTTAAAGACGCTCAAGCTACATACCCGAATCAGATGAATGTGAAGAATAAGGTTTAAGAGGGTGTTGTTTTAGAAGCAAGAGTTGTTGAAGAGAGGAAATCTCAACCCTCGATTTAATTGGCCCATTTAAAATCCTCGATTGAGTAGGAACTGTGGCTTATAGACTCGTTTTACCGCCAAATATATTGCGTGTTCATAACGTTTTTTTTTTCGTATCGATGTTACGTAAATATGTGGACGACCCGAACCACATTATAAATTTAGAACCGGACGAGATATCGGATGATTTAACGTTTGAAGAGATACGTGTTACAATCTTGGATAAGAAGAATCGTATTCAACACTCAAAGGTTATATTTCAAGAGTTAGAATTTGAAGTGAAGTCAAGGTATCCTCACCTGTTCGGCATACCAGGTACGTACGTAAATTTCGAGGGCAAAATTCCATAAGGAGGGGAGATTGTGAAACCCCAGATATTATGAATAAAGAATTAATTTTCTCGAAATAATTTTTTTAATATTATGGTGTGAATTTGAGATAATATTATAGTTGTGGGTAGTATTTATAAATTTTGCAAAGTATGCAAGTTGTTATATTATATTCGATTGGTCAGGGAATATTCTTTGTGTCGGAAAATATTCGTACGACGGTACAATTATTGTTGGACCCCACAACGAAATTATTGTCGGATTGAGAAAACGACAAAAATATTTTATTGAAAATAACGGCGGAAGTTTTACCGTTGATACTGTTGAACTACTGGGCAGTAAAAGTACAGTAATACGCGTTGTTGCATAGTAGCACACGGTATTGATTATTGATATTTATGTGAGAAGTCGCTCAGTTTGATTCAATTATTATCGATTAATAATATTAATTATTATAGCGATGATGACGTTTTGTTTTATTCGTATTATTAACGTAATAAAACAGAAATATCTTTTTATATAAAACAGAATACTTTATTAAAGATATTCTATAAATAGAATATATTATATTTTATTATGCATAGTGTTGCATAGTGTTTTGCATAGTGTTGCATAGTATTTACATAGTAAAAATCTTTTTATATAAATAGAATATATTATATTTTATTTAAAAGATTTTTCTTTAAATATGGACCGTCAGATTAAAGTAAATCAATCTGGACCGTTCATGGATTAGTTACTATGCATTCCATTTTCCTATAAATAGAAGCTCATTCCTTCATTATTTTCTTACGAATTCACTGAACTCTAGAGAGAGAAACTATAGAGAGATAGAAGAATAGCTTTTTGCTACTTAACTTTTTTTTTTCTATATCCAGTTTCTGTTACGTTAAGGGGTGTTAATCTTTCTTATTCATGAAGAAAACTGTTGTTATTCTATTTCTTATTATTCTGTTGGAATAACCTGTATACGCGGTCTACCCTATACTTGGTGACATTCTTCTATTATTCTGTTGGAACATCCTGTCTGTGTGTTTTACACCAGACCTGGTTCCGTCTTTATTATTATTCCATTGGAACATCTTGTCTGTGTGTTTTACACTGGACCTGGTTCCGTCTTTATTATTATTCCGTTGGAAAATCCTGTCTGTGTGTTTTACACCGGACCTGGTTCCGTCTTTATTATTCTGTTGGAGCATCCTGTCGGTGCAAATTTTTCCTGACCTGTTTCCGTTATAATTATTCTATTGGAATAACCTGTCTATTCGAAGTACCGCATGCATGGTGATTTCTGTTGTTATTCCATTCTTTATTATATTCAGTTGGCTAATGCTTTGACTTCTATACTCCATGAAATTAGTAGAATATCCTTGATATTTACGCTTTATCCGGTATCTTTTCATGGAAATATTCTTCTGATCATTCTTGAATTTTACTCTACAAAGCAGTATCATGTGGACAATTTGGACATTATTAGTTCTTGGACAAATTAATTCTTGAACTTATTTTATTAAATTCTTATATCATTGTCATCATCCTCATGTTTATATTTTTTTGAAAGTCATCTGTGGCCTGTAGTGCATGGATGGACTTGGTATGATTATGACCAGGGATTATTCGGTGTAATCATGACCGTAATGTTACAAATGATGCGGTAAAAGTTCTCATTGGCCCGTAGTGCATTGATGGACAGTTGTTGGGATGATCATGACCATTGATGAATACACAAATGTCATTAGCCCGTAATGCATGGAATTTGTGGTCGTGACCCTAATAAATATCATTGGCCATAGTGCATGGATGATGTGGTTTATTTATTAAGCTGAGTCTCAACGATAAAAGTGATGAAAAACTTTTTAACTCATAAAAGATAGTAGATTCTATTCTCTACTTGACTCTTTTAATGGATTGTTTGATCAGTTACTGTTAAACTTGATGTTGTTATATTTTATCAGTTTAATACTGTTGAAGGCTAACGATAATTTATTCTGCATTATCTTTGTGACGCCCCCAAAATTAGGTAAACATCACCCATCTTGAGTCGCCAGATACATGGTACATAATTCAAATACAACTTACTAATACAACTGTCGTGTACAATACGACAAAACATAACTGTGAGTTTGAATACAATTATTGTCTACTAGAGATCATACAAGCTCAAAAGGAGTCCTCAATACAATTATTGTCACACTATTTAACAGAATAGTGAGGACTACTAATACTATTCTCTGGTCCATCACTCCGTTCCCCGACTCGTCCTAGCGATATTCTCATTTCCTGAAGAGAACATTGAAAGAAAGGGTGAGCTCAACTAGCCCAGTAAGAAATATTATGACTAAGATAATGCAGAATAAATTATCATTAGCCTTCAACAGTGTTAAACTGATAAAATACAATAACAATCAAGTTTAACTGTAGCGGAACCAGCAATCCATTAAAAGAGTCAAGTAAAAAATAAAAACTACTATCTTTTATGATTTAAAAGGTTTTTCATCATCGTTATAGCTGAGACTCAGCTTAATAAATATTCCACATCATCGAATCACCCCTGCACTACGACCAAGGATATTCTTTAGTATCACGACCACAATTATTCATGCACTACGGGCCAAGAATATTTGTGTATTCATTAATGGTCATGATCATGCCAACAACTGTCCATCAATGCACTACGGGCCAATGAGGATTTTTAATTTTTACATCATTTGTAACATTACGGTCATGATTACACCGAAAAATTCCTGGTCATAATCATACCAAGTCCATCCATGCTCTACAGGCCACAGATGACTTTCAAAAATATAAATAAGAGGATGATGACAATGATATAAGAATTCAATAAAACAAGTTCAAGAATTATTTTATCCAGGAATTATTAACGTCCAAATTGTCAACACTATACTGTTTTGTGGTGTAAAATTCAAGAATGATCAGAATAATATTTTCATGAAAGGATACTGGATGAAGCGCAAATATCAAGGATATTCTACTAATTTCATGGAGTTTAGAAGTTAAAGTTTTAACCAACCAAGTATAATAAAGAATGAAATAACAAAAGAAATCACCGTGCATGCGATAGACCGCACAGGCAGGTTATTCCAACAGAATAATAAATAACGAAATCATGTCAGGTGAAATTCACACCGACAGGATGTTCGAACAGAATAATAAAGACGGAACCAGATCCGGTGTAAAACACACAGATAAGATATTCCAACAGAATAATAATAAAGACGGAACCAGATCCGGTGTAAAACACACAGATAGGATATTCCAACAGAATAATAAGGAATGGAACCAGGTCCGGTGTAAAACACACAGACAGGATATTCCAACAGAATAATAGAAGAATGTCACCAAGTATAGGGTAAACCGCGTATACAGGTTATTCCGACAGAATAATAAGAAATGGAATAACATAAGGATTTCACCAAGTATAGGGTACACCGCGTATACAGGTCATGTATAGGGTATGCCACTTTTACAGGTTATTCAATCAGAATAACAAAGAATGGAATAACATAAGTTCTCTTCAAGAAGAAAGAATAACACCCCTTACTTTATTTAGGAGATTGAATACTGCAGTAGTGTAGTAACCAAATACTCTTCTTCTTTCTCTCTTATTCTCTCTATACTTTCTCTCTCTATAACTTGAGCGAATTCGTGAAAAATAATGAAGCCCTAGACCTCTATTTATAGAAGATTTATTACTATTTACGAAAATATTTACTATTTACGAAGGTAATTACTATTGACGAAGGTAATTACTATTTACGAAGGTAGTTACTATTTATGAAGGTAATTACTATTTACGAAGGTAATTACTATTTACGAAGGTAATTACTATTTACAAAGGTAATTACTATTTATGAAAGAGACTCTTAGATGATGACATATGCCCCCCCCCCCCCATAAATAATTAAACTTACCACAAACGTCTAATAATAGACTCTTTATATACATCAAGGATTGAATAAAAATTACCAGAAATCATTTTATTTTTTAATCAACACATATTTAATCTTTCAACAATTATTAATCATTTATAACTTGTCGTCTCAATTATTGTTTAGATAATATAACATATTATACATATGATACTGTGACAATAATTGAATCAATAATATAAGAGATATGATGCAGCAATTACTGTAGCAATAATTGAGTATAGCTGAGTGACTTCTCACGTAAGCATCAATAATCAATACCGTGTGCTACTATTCAACAACGCGTATTACTGTACTATTACTACCGAGTAGTTCAACAGTTTTAACGGTAACACCTCCGCCGTTATTTCATAGAAAGATAATTTTGTCGTTTTCTAGCTACAACAATACTTCCGTTGTGGGGTCCACCAATGATTGTGCCGTCGTACGAATATTCCCCGACAAAAAGAATATTCCCCGACCAAACGAATATTTTATAACAACTTGCGTACTTTGCAAAATTTATAAATATTACCCACAACTATATATTTTATCAAATTTATTCCATAATATTCAAAAATAATAATTATGAAAATTCATCTTTATTTATAAAAACTGGGGTCTTACAATCTTAGTCATAATATTTCTTACTGGGCTAGTTGAGCTCACACTTTCTTTCACTGTTCTCTTCAGGAAATGAGAACATAGCAGGGACTAGTCGGGAAACGGAGTGACGGTCCAGAGGATAGCATTAGTAGTCCTCACTATTATGTGAAATAGTGTATTAATAATTGTAATGAGGACTCTTTTTGAGTTTGTATAATCTCTAGTAGACAATAATTGTATTCAAACTCACAGTTATGTTTTGTCATATTGTACACGACAGTTGTATTAGTAAGTTGTATTTGAATTATGTACAATACATCTGACGACCCAAGATGGGTGATGTATACCTAATTTTGGGGGCGTCACAAAAGTTCTATTTGTCTTCAGTATAACAAAGAACTGGTGATGAGTTGTACATGAATAAAATATCAACGATGAACTTTTAATCTAGAAGAGATAATAGATATTATTTTCTACTTGACTCTTGTAATGGATTGCTTGTTCCGCTGCAGTTAAACTTGTTGTCTGTTATATTTTATCAATTTAACACTGTTGAAGGCTAACGATAAATTATTCTGCATTATCTTAGTCATGATAATTCTTACTGGGCTAGTTGAGCTCACCCTTTCTTTCATTGTTCTCTTCAGAAAATGAGAACGCAGCAGGGACTAGTCGGGGAACGGAGTGATGGTCCTAGACTATAGCATTAGTAGTCCTCACTATTCTGTGAAAGAGTGTGATAATAAATGTAATGAGGACTCCATTGAGTGTGGATATTGTCTAGATGACAATATTCTTGTATAAACTCCCAGCTTATGTTTTGTCGTATTATACACGACAATTGTATTATTAAGTTGTATTTGAATTTATGTATCATGTATCTGACGATTCAAGATGAGTGATGTATACCTAATTTTGGGGGCGTCACACAATGTAAAAGTATCATGACCCAACAGTAATTTTTGGCTCTCTTGTTCAATATAAACCGATTGCCAAAATTTTTTTCAGTTGGGATTTTCTTATACTTGTGATAAAGATTAGACTTACTAAATAATTTCTAGCCCCAACTCTCTCTATGCACAATAGATTGCCGAAAGGTTGTTCCTTTAAGAACCTCTTTTGCTCAAGAAAAAAACATATGAAGAAAGTAATCATATTGATTCCTTCCCTTCTCTAATATACAACCAAGCCTTCGTTCCCCACTTCTCCCTTTTCCTATGTCATTTTTCTCTACACAATTCCTTCCCTTTTATAAAAACTTATCTAGTTTCAAGCAACTTGAAGCTTACCTTAAAAATGGCTATATATGTCTATATATTTGTGTGGGGAGTCGATCCATAATACTCCCTCCGTCCCAAATTAATTGCTCAGTTTTGACTTTTTAAAGTCAAATTGACCATTTTTAAAACTAATCTTTTTACTATTTTTGCTAAAATATAGGTGAAGAGATTATAACCAAAAGAAAGTATATACAATTTATTACTAATTCTAATTTTTATAATTTCAGAAATATATTTATATATGTTTAATTATTAATTCTAAAAATAGTCAATTTGACTAAAAAAAGTCAAAATTGAGCAGTTAATTTGGGACGGAGGGAGTAAATGATAACTATAGGGCTTTATGGCCACTAATTATTAGTTCATGGCAAGATCTAACAAGCAAGATTTAAAATAAAACGGGACCTTCCTTAACATAGTGTTCCGGAACAACTTAACTACTGCAACACTGTGTTGCAGAGGAGAAGTTGTCTTACAGGTAATTTAAAATTAGTAAATTTTTTTCTTTCCACAACACTGCGTTACAGTAATTATGTTCTCCACCCACTATGTTCCGGAAGACCATCTTTTTTTTAAATCCCGACCGTCAGGTCTTTAACTGATGGTGTAAGATTCGATGGTCATCGAACAGTTTGTAGTCATCATTTATTATGGATTTGCTTCTTATATAAATATTTTTGTATTTACATAGTTTAGTTGAGAATTTTAGGGTCCATACCTTTAAATGGATCCCGCGCATCCATATAACAATGGTGTTTCTGCTTCATCTTTTATCATAGAGATTAATTTATTTTTTCCTGCATCTTTTTGTAATAATTCAGTATTTTATTAAATTAAGAGCCGGAAAGGTTGACACTGTATCCATCCACTTTGTAGTGCCAGTATATTTTGGCTAGCTTACCACTTGGTAGAGCACTAGTTGTTAAATATGGAACTTCACTTATAATAGTTTATAGTTGTCTAATGAAGTATAAATGAACTGAAGCTTCTATAAAGTAATTTGTATATGATGATTAACAGTAACACGCTTGCACACACAGATCTAGATGTAGCATATTTTATTAAAATGTCAAAACTTTTAGCTTTTGATGTAATAAATGGAAAAGAACATTTTGGTGGGCATTCATATTATCTACAGAAGAGTGTATTTTATATGTAACGAGTAGGTTATATGCCAATTGGCATACAAAGCATTTATATATACAGAAGAATAAGTCTTGCCGGACAGGATTATTGGACCAGTTTTTTGGACAGGTTTTAATTTTTTTTTTGCTAGTGACTTCCAAAAAATGTATAGTATTTATTCCAACAGGAATTTTTACAAAATATAGTATTTTAGGTGTAATTTAAATACATATACAAATACAGGGTACATGTATATGTCTGTATAACCATGTATTTGTATATGTATCCAAATTACACCTAAAAAATTATATTTTGTAAAAATTCCTGTTGGAATAAATACTATACATTTTTTGGAAGTCACTAGCAAAAAAAAAATTAAAAAAAAAAATAGCAACCGGTCCAATTTCCTTGTCCCATTCCCCTGTCTGCGTAGCATTACTCTATACAGAAAGATAGAGATTGTTTTAGAGTCATGTATTAGGAGGATAAGTATAAAATATTAAATAGTTCTCCCTCTGTCCATAATATATGATATTTTAGAATTGTACATAAGAATTAAGGAAATAAATATATAATATTAAATCTTAGTAATTGTTCGTGTCTGAAGGCACTATGTAACGAAAAATTAGATTAAGATTCAAAAAATACTACATTACCTAAAGACTTTTTGTAACCTAAAATAACATACAATCAGATATAACAATTTTCATAATTCACCATACCACCACAATAATTAATACATACTCAATCATCAACACATATCCAACCACCAAAATATCAAACTAGTCACTACTAATTTCAAGAAATTTCGACAGAGTTTTCTTTAAAAATATAGATATCCAGAAAAATTTAAACATGTGACGCCCCCAAAAAAGGTATACATCACGCATCTTGGGTCGCCAAATACATGGTACAGAATACAAATACAAACTTAATTATACAACTAGAGCTGAGAGTTTTTACACGAATATTGTCTCATAGATAGTATCCAAACTCAAATTCAATCTTCATTACATTTATTATCACACTAAATAGTGAGGATTACTAAAACAGCCATCTCGGACCATCACTCTGTTCCCCGACAAGTTCCGGTTACGTTCTCATTTCCTTAAGATAACAATGGAAGTAAAAGGGTGAACTCAACTAGCCCAGTAAGAAATATTATGACTACGATAATGCAGAATAAGTTATCATTAGCCTTCAATAATGTTAAACTGATAGAATACAATCGACAACAAATTTAACTGCAGCGGAACAAGTAATCCATTAGAAGAGTCAAGTAGAACATTATATCTACGATGTTCTATGATTTAAAAAGGTTTTTATCAACTTTATCGCTGAGACTCAGCTAAATAAATAAACCACATATATAATCGAATCATCCTTGCACTACGAGCCAAAGATATTCATTTAAGCATCAATGGTCGTGATTATATCGAATAATCCATGTTCATAATCATATCAATCAATAGTCCATCTATGCACGTAAGCCAAAGATTATAACTTTGTATTTGTATATGTATCCAAATTACACCCAAAACACTATATGTTGTAAAAATTCCTGTTGGAAAAAATACTATACATTTTTTGGGAGTCACTAGCAAAAAAAAAAATTAGCAACCGGTCCAATTTCCTTGTCCCATTCCCCTGTCTGCGTAGCATTACTCTATACAGAAAAATAGAGATTGTTTGAGAGTCATGTATTAGGAGGATAAGTATAAAATATTAAATAGTTCTCCCTCTGTCCATAATATATGATATTTTAAAATTTTACATAAGAATTAAGGAAATAAATATATAATATTAAATCCTAGTAATTGTTCGTGTTTGAAGGCACAATATAACGAAAAATTAGATTAAAATTCAAAAAATACTACATTACCTAAAGACTTTTTGTAACATAAAATAACTTACAATCAGATATAACAATTTTCATAATTCACCATACCACCACAATAATTAATACATACTCAATCATCAACACATATCCAACCACCAAAATATCAAACTAGTCACTACTAATTTCAAGAAATTTCGACAGAGTTTTCTTTAAAAATACAGATATCCAGAAAAATCTAAACATGTGACGCCCCCAAAATAGATATACATCACTCATCTTGGGTCGCCAAATACATGGTACAGAATACAAATACAAACTTAATTATACAACTAGAGCTGAGAGTTTTTACACGAATATTGTCTCATAGACAGTATCCAAACTCAAATTCAATCCTCATTACATTTATTATCACACTAAATATTGAGGATTACTAAAACAGCCATCTCGGACCATTACTCTGTTCCCCGACAAGTTCTGGTTACGTTCTCATTTCCTGAAGATAACAATGGAAGTAAAAGGGTGAACTCAACTAGCCCAGTAAGAAATATTATGACAAAGATAATGCAGAATAAGTTATCATTAGCCTTCAACAATGTTAAACTGATAGAATATAATCGACAACAAGTTTAACTGTAGCGGAACAAGTAATCCATTAGAAGAGTCAAGTAGAACATTATATCTATGATGTTCTATGATTTAAAAAGGTTTTCATCAACTTTATCGCTGAGACTCAGCTAAATAAATAAACCACATATATAATTGAATCATCCTTGCACTACGAGCCAAAGATATTCATGTAATTATCAATGGTTATGATTATACCGAATAATCCATCGTCATAATCATATCAATCAATAGTCCATCTAAGCATGAGAATGATGACAATGATGTAAGAATTCAATCAAACGAGATCAAGGATAAATATTAAAAACTTTAAATTTATCCAGAGTTTAAAAATATCCAAATCGTCAACATGAAACTGCTTTATGGAGTAAAATTCAAGAATAATATTCATGTATCAAAATAATCTTGGACAAAAAAGAAATCAATTTTTATCATAAATAGTACTACAGATGAATAGTACTAGAGTGAATAGTATCCCGTGAATAGTACCCCGACATAAAAAGTGTCCCGAATACCCGAGTGAATAATATTTGAGTGAATAGTAACTGGGTGAATAGTAACCCATGAATAGTAACTTGTGAATAGTACTCCGGTAAGAAAAGTGCCCCAAATATCCGAGTGAATAATATTTTAGTGAATAGTAACACGTGAATAGTACCCCGGTGAAAATATTGATATTTAATAAGAAAGTTCAGATCAATATTCCAACGAAACGATACTGGATGAAGCGCAAAACTTCATGGATATCCCAGTAATTTTAGGGATTATAGAAGCAATACGTACAATAGTAAGTTTAGATTTAAGAATATGAAAAGAAATAACATACGAAACTGCAAATAGATTTTCACCCATCATACGGTACGTAATTCACGTAGACAGATTATTCTGATATATTAAAGGATGAATACAAAAAAAAATAGTATTCCTTATGAATACGAAAGAAATAATACCTCTTACCTTAGTAGAAGACTGGATACTGCAATAATGAAGTAGCAGCATACTCTTCTTCTTGCTCTCTATAGTTTCTCTCTCTATAGTGTCTGTAACGCCCTGAAATCCGATCTGTCTTCACACCCAAATTTCGTACATCACGAGTACATCATTCATCCAACATACATCATTATATAATGCAATATAACGACATACACTCTCAAATCCCAGGTTCTGGAACCTTATGACCTCTTTTAGTACAAATAATGATAATAACATTATTTATTTCATCTTACAAGAGTGACTATTATCCGCCACCAAGGATACATAATAGCTCATTAAACTAGTCTATAGATCAGTTTTATCTTTCTACATTACAAGTCTTCACTTGATCTTCTCGCTCATTCATCTTCTGAATGGAACTTCATCTGGATACTGTCAGCTTGATCTTTACGGGATCCTTAAGTTCTTCTAACCTTGTTTACTGAAAATTGTTTTTCATTTAAAGCAAGTGTGAGCATTCAATTGCCCAAAAAGTCATAACAGTTGAACAAACAACTTCAAAATTAAAATATTTCATTATGACTTTTATGACAGAACAAAGGTTATCAAGCAGCTTGAATAATAGAAATAGTCTCGATTCCTATCATCTTAAAACATCAATCGTTTTCTCTTTGAAATACTTTCATCCCTCTACTTTTTTCATACACATCCTGTCTGGCTAGAATCATTAGCACAGACTTAACAATAACGGTTCATGTATAAACAGAACATACTTGTATTGAACAACTCAATCACAGAATAATGCATATCATCGAAACACCGAAGTGTTCAAATTGTGGCTCAAGGCCTCATACGTTCCACCACATTGTACAAATATCGTACATTCGCACATAGACAAAGCTTCTCAAGTACAACATCTGAGAAGTTTAAGAAATTAGCATTCATGTAATATGAATGAAGTTAGGAAACTTACCTTACGCCCAGCTACAGCTTACGTCGAATTGTTCATTTCAATTCCTATATAACACATAAGGAGAAAACATAAACACCAATTAGTCATATATTGAACTTACGAATTGGTTTACTTAACTTTACTTCTTAGAGTTCGCGTTCTTGCAATATAAGTTTACGCTACTAACTTCTTTTACCAATTTACGGCTTTATGACATACGGAGATGTCTTACTCAAAACGTTCATCATCTTGGATGATTTATATTCTTATCTTATTCTTATAACTTCTCTAGGACTCAGCACACATCGCGTCTCTGCTAGTAGTCCATATGGTACTCTGAGTGCTTTCCCACAAACAACCAACAAACAAGTTCCTGTCTCATCTACACTGCCATCACAGTGAGTTAGATGATTGCCAGTTTTGTATATACCTTTTCTCTCTGAAGGAAATGTTTAGCCCATCTCCCATATGTCAACCATCAAAGGTTACGATTGTATCACAACCTAAATTCTCTTAAATTATACGAACTATTAAACTATAATGTTCGATTAAGTCAATTTCTTATTCCTTACGGCTTTCTGACAACTAAATGTCATCCCTCCGGATTCATTCTTTATCGAATCACATTCGGCCTTCAATAATCTTATAACCGTTTGTTACGGCTTTCTTGATAATTCATATACTATTTAATACTTTCGTTATCCATTATATGAACCCCATGTTCATTACTCGTTCTTAGTGTCAAAGCCATACCGATCATTGTATGCTAAGACCAAGCGTCCATCGCAATGACATTGCGTTCACAGCGTCTATACGCTCCACACTTATCTCTCATTATCATGATATAACATCGAAATTTTATTCATTACCCTAGTCACTCAACGTCTAAGGAATCACAACCATAGAAATTCCTCACGTTCGTTCATCCCAACTAGGGTCCCCGGACATCGGTTACGTAACTCATGATTATATTCTTTGTCATTTAATCTTGTTTAATCTATACGTTCAACCTTTAATAAAGATTTACATCACTTGATTAAGTGTTACATTAGTTGAATATTATATTCTTTTTCGTCCCTTACATTTCCCCCAAGAGCTGAGCAGTTAAAAGATCATCTCTGGTTTTTTCCCAACACTGGCGCCGCGACGCCACTCCCTTTGTTATCTCTCGCGCCGCGGCACGAGTTTGCAGTACTTGGCCCCCGTTCTGGTACTTCCGCGCCACTATATAAGGCATGACTAGCGCCGCGGCGCCAAGCCCTAACCCTAGAAATTTTCTCTAAGTGTTAAATAAATTTTGAGATGCTCACTTCCCGATCTCATAACTCCTTCGTTATAACTCGGAACGAGGTCGTTCCAAGGCCATTCTCTTCCTTATCTTACGTACTTCAATACCCCTTATATAGAACTTCGTTCTAAATCCGTTAATGTGCCATTCGATTGGCTTGATCTTCACCCTTTGTTCATTTTACGCTTTTAACGCTCTTCGTTTGTTCGTCCGTAATTCGGTCATACGAACTCAAAACTTGTTTGTTCTTAAGTCTATGACTCACGTTTTCTACATTCTATTACTTTATTATGAAACCCTACACGTTCAGGTTCATTTACTAACTTTTTAATTCTCATTCGTCTTTTACAAAATTTCGCCATAACTTCGTTATAGCTAAGTTTTAATCCGTTCTTCATGAACGTTTCTACCGTTCCTAACCAAACAATACACATTTAACTTATATGCGATGGTTTTAAACTTGTCCATCAACAACAATTACACTACGATGGTTTTAAATTTGTCAATCAACAACATTCTTCGTGTTCTTCGCGTGTTCTTCGTGTTCTTCGTTCGTTCTTCATTTTAATCGATATTTTGGATTACAATTCCACTTTTTATTGGAATTTGATGTTATAGAACATTACTCCTTACTTATTTCACCTACTTATTCATATAATCCATTCGGATCGCTATAATTCATTACGAATCTTATACTTCATTAAGAAATTTATAAACTAAATTTCTAATTCTTATTTCTTCATTTTCTTATGATTTTAACCATATAAAATCATCTCTAACCTTATCTACCTCTTATCTTCATTAATTTATGTTTTTAAACATAAAAACTTAAAGAAAATTTAAAAGAGATTAGGTTCCGGATTACCGTTTTTCTTTAATCCTCTTCCGTTATACAAAGCCGACGATTTGCAAGCTTTGCTATTACACGATCACTTTCGATCCAATCATTCATGCTCATGCTCTTCCTTCTCCCTCCAATCCGACTTCTCTCTCTCTCTCTCTCTTAAGTGTGGGATTTTCAAAATCCACAAATAATGAAATAAGCTTATTATTTATAGATTTTCAAAGCTAAGGGCATTTTAGTCATTTTGCCCCCACCTCCTTACTATTCCAACCTCCTCCCACAACTTAGCCACCAAGTTTACTTAGCCACCACCCTTACTTGGTGGCCAAGTAGCCGCCCCACATGCCCATGGGTCAACCCATGGGTTGCCTATTGGTTATTACCTATCTGTTTACCAATCAGTTCGATCCACGGTTTCTTTTCTTGGTTTGGGCCTTAACCCTAATTCTTATTGGGCCTATCTTGGGCTTGATTTCACAAAGCGTTGGACTTGACATAATCCATGTCCAATTAGATTTTACAAAGTCCATGAACTCAAAGTCCATTAAGACTAATCGTATTCTACGCATTCTATTCTCGTATTCTCGGATTCTGGTAATCTATTCGTAAATTGTTCATACGATACTCGTATTATATGTCGTAATAATCTTCGTAATATACTTGTATAATAATTCATATCATACTCATATCTCTCACGCATAATAACCCTAATTATTATACGTGATCATAAAATTCTCGGAACTCACTTTTCCCAACCTTTAGGTTTTAAGTCCGTAGGCGAAAACTTCGTTTTTGCCATAACTGAAATATTATTGAATATTCCATCACGTCTCAAAATTAAACATAATCTATAGCTTCTCAGAATTTCAAAATAAATCTCCGAGCAGAAACGGATGAATAGTGCCTATTTCGTCTTTTCCCCGAAAATATTTTGTTCCCGGAAAACTTCTAATTTCGTCTTGAAAATTCTTATTTGCTCAATCTAGCTCGTAGCCAGAATACTCCCGATTAATAATCATCCTAGGTTATAGAACGATTAATAAACACATAGCAGATAATAATATTAATAAAATTTTCTTTTAATAATAACTAATTTTTTAAACTTAAATTCTGAACAACCTGAATTTCCGGGTCGTCATAGTGTCTCTTGTGAATCTCAGTGAATTGGTGAGAATGAAAGACGAATTAAGCTTCTATTTATAGGAGAATGGACTAAATAGTAACTTATTCACAAACGGTCTAGATTGATGTACTATTAGAACGGATGATCCATATTGATTACTATTAAAACCACAACCAACTGTCCATATTGATTTACTTTTAAAACCACCACCGACATTCCAAATTGATTACTTTTAAAACCACAATCGACGGTCCAGATTGATTACTTTTAAAACCACCATTAATGGTTGAGATTGATTTACTATTAAAAACACCATTGACGGTCCAGAATGATTTACTATTAAAATCACCACCGACGGTCCAAATTGATTTACTATTAAAATAACCATCAATGGTCCATATTGATTTACTATTAAAACTACCACCAATGGTCAAGATTGATTTAATTTATTACACTTTGGTACCCCTAAAGTTTTCCAAGTTTGCATTATTTCCCTTTAACTTTTGTAATTCACTTATCTTCAATAAACACATTCTTAATACTTCAACAATTATTCATCATTAATGTTATAACTCATAATATTTAACAACCAGATCGTTCCCAGGAAAGAGGGGGCTTTCCAAAAAGGATTTCTCCCTACTGGCGCGCAATTAGGTGACCAAACCTCTCATCGACAGAATTTTCTAGACAGTGTCAATATTGAAAATATTAATATAAATAACTTTGTTGTCTCAATTATTGATTTAATAATATAAAATATTATGCAGATGATACTGTGACAATAATTGAATCAAATAACGTGAGATACTATGCAACAATTATTGTAGCAATAATTGAGTAAACTGAGTGGCTTCTTACGTAATCATCAATAATCAATACCGTGTGGTACTATGCAACCACGTGTATTACTGTACTTTTACCACTGGTTAATTCAACAATTAACAATAAAACTTCCGCTGTTATTTTTATAAAAAGATATTTCTATCGTTTTCTAACTACGAAAATACTTCCTTTGTGGGGTCCACCAATGATTGTGCCGTCGTACGAATATGCCATGTTAAAACGAATATTCCACGACCAATCGAATATTCACTAACACAACAAATATTTTATATTAACTTGCTTACTTTGCAAAATTTTCCAAATATTACCCACAACTATAACATTATATCATATCTACACCATAATATTCAAAAATATATTTCGAGAAAAATTATTCTTTATTCAAAAAAGTTGAGGTCTTACAACCTCTCCTTCTTATGAAATTTCATCCTCGAAATTAGGGTACGTACCTGATATGTCGAAGATGTGAGGATACCTTGATTTCTTTTCATATTCTAACTCCTAGGTCATTTCCTCCACATCGTGGTTTCTCCACAAAACTTTGACTTGAGTTATAACCTTGAAGCATAGAATATGTTCCTTCTTATCCAAGATTTTAACAGCTACCTCTTCATACGTTAAATCTTCCTCTATCTCATCTAGTTCTAATTCAATAATGTGGTTCTGGTCTTCCTCTATCAGGTTCTTTCTCAGTAGTGAAAACCAGTCTTCTCTTAACATTACCGACGACTCTCGAACGAGAACCTTTTGACGCACGTTTGGAAGCTGTACTGGAATGAGCACTGTTAGCAGGACCCAATCGATCCTTGGTAGATATTCGCGGTGTAGATGAACTAACAGCCATTGGCTGTCCTTCAGGTGTAACTGTTCTACTCTTCACCATGGATTCCGACGTAGAACAACTAAAGTTTGTGATTGAAAATATCAAGGACACTAGAACACATCACTCCTTCTAGCACCAATGTTAACGCCACGATCTTTCCTCGCGTCCTAATCATGTAAGACACGTCCGATATCCTGCATAGTAAACACGACAACACCAAAAGATTGACGGCTTCGACCGTCGGGGGATAGCTCCGGCGTGAGAGTACATGTGATCACAAGGTTAACAATGGAGGATAAAATATCTAGTGCTTGAGAGAGAAAATGATTTAGTTACCCTTAGATTGAGTGTGATCCTTGCCTCATATACTCCAAGCCCGGTTTCTTGTGCCACCCATTACTATCTCACCCAGTGCCCCACTCCTGGTGATCTCAGCAGAATACTAGCAGCTCACCTGCTCCATCCCATCACTGTTGGCCACCGCCGACCGATCATGTCCAATCCTCATTATTACATGGAAGAGATAATAGTCAACTGTTATCTTTGTGATCATTACCGGTCAAAGCTGAGGTTTAGATATTTAATTATCTAATGGGTCGATCCAACAAAGAAGCCCAATACTTTTAAGACATAATAAAAGTATCATGGCCCAACATATATATTACACTATGGATTAATTTCATATAAAACCCATCTATAAAAGTATTTTAAAACGAGTCAAAAGATCAAAAACAAAAATCCATGTTATCATAATGAACAAAATATCCTCCTAATCAAGGTAAACATAAATAATATAATCTACTATAACTCTTGTTAATGTAATATGCTTTCTGACATTGCAAATTCCATCTAACATAAAATACACATTAGTTCAACGCGTTTAACATATCTTCTCCACATCACCGAAAGAATGAAAGAAAAGAAAAACAATAAAAAAACATATAACGAATCTTCTCCACATATAGGCTCAAAAGCGCACACATAGCTTAAGTTATTTTATAAGAGCAAATTAACCTTTATTGCTAACAACAGAAGACAAACCCTTCTGCAACTTTTTCACTTCTGAGATTAGGTTCAGATTTCAGATAAATTATAAGAAAGCATTCGTTCTTGAGCAGCGGACAAACTACCCCTTCAGTTTCTATTGCTTTGATTTGACCGTTGGGGAAAGTAAGTCTAAAATAATCTTTATTTCAAGAATTACTTTTTCGTCTTTGTACAATTAAATATTAAGTCAACAAAAACAATTATGACAATTGAAATAACAAATAACCATCCACAAGCAAGACATCAAATTTAAGTGGAAAACTCTCTAAAACTAAGAGGTAAAAACTACGGGTCAAATTTTGAATCTCCACTATATAACTAATAATATGCTTATAATAATACTCTCAAGTTTTATGCCCTAAAACTTGAGGTTACACAAGAAATTGAGATAATACAAATTTACCTTTAATTAGGTTGAGAAACCTAATTAACTTCACTAACCAAAAACACCCCAAGTAATAAAGTCTTTGTTAACGCCAAATTTCGCCGGCGCTTCCAATCACCAAATCCACGCGCTGAATCCTTTACAATAACAAATCACACACGAAGCTTGACGAGTTGTGCCGCCGGGTGATAGCTCCGGTGTGAGAATAAGTACATACCGTTACACGATTTAACAATGGATGCTTTAGTGTTTAGTGCTCAATAGGGTATTACCTGATAATTGTAGTCTAGCCTTGTATTTATAGTCATTCTCGTCACCTTAGAGTCTATTTCCGAGTTGGATTAGGACTCCTAAATATGGTAGTTACCATTATTTGGGTCCAACACAATCTCTTTAAAAGGTGCAAGTTGGATACAATCCAAACACTACATTTGGAGTTACTTTATTCAAATATGATTAGGATAAGGATCCTTAACCATTTAGAGCCCTTATAACTCCGGAATCCATACAAGGCCCAACCCATTGTACATGCCCAATCCAATCGAACCACGTAAACTGGTTTGGGCTCCAGCCCAATGGACTCTGATGCCCGACCTCAAACATCACCACTTAGAACAGGACTATGGGCCGAGGGGCTCGGATGTTCGAACCCGAACATCTTCAATATCTTTAACGGCTTTGGTTCAATGAGCTCAATCTCCTCGACCTCAGCACATGCCTTCAGCCGATATGAGGGTCGATAAAATGCTCCCGAACATTGCCCCCCCCAGTCTTTTGTTATAATATATTTATAATTAGAGGCTTTGAAGAGTCGTGACAGTAAATGACGAGTCGTCTGGGGAACCCAAATGATTTTCCTCGTTATTTGAAACATGACACGTCTTCCTAGGACCAGACCCCACCTACCATAAATAGCCGTCCTTGGGATTCGTGCAGTCTCCCTATAAAAAACCCCATCTGTCCGTCACTTTCACCTTTTCCAGTCTTCCTTAATTTCAAATCTTTCTCTCGAATTTTTCAGCGAGGGAGATTTTCGGCAAGCAACCATTCTCTCAAGTTTTCTCTGATTTACGCTCCTCTTTGTTTGTTTTTGCTTCTAAAACTTTACATTCATACCTCATTCGTCTCAAATGGAAGATTCTAACATTCCTCCTGCCACTGAGCAGTTCCCCCAACTGTTACCACCATCACCATTGTCGTCGGGGATCTGATTCCGGTCGAGTTACTGGCAGCACCTACTAACACCACCACAGATAGTGTTGAAGACAAAATTCGAAGCGTATATGCTTCTGAAACTGACTTCTTCTACGTTAACACCAAGTCTACCATCACCTCACCCCAACTTTCTGACATCCGAAACCTCTTCAATATCCCGAAGGAGTACAAGCTTCGGGTACCAGAGTCTTACGAGTGAATGTTGTGACGCCCCCAAAATTAGGTATTCATCACCCATCTTGAGTCGTCAGATACATGGTACAGAATTCAAATACAACTTACTAATACCACTGTCGTGCATAATACGACAAAATACAACTGTGAGTTTGAATACAATAATTGTCTACTAGAGATCATACAAACTCAAAAGGAGTCCTTAATACAATTATTGTCACACTATTTAACAGAATAATGAGGACTACTAATACTATTCTCTGGTCCATCACTCCGCTCCCCGACTCGTCCCAGCTATATTCTCATTTCCTGAAGAGAACAGTGAAAGAAAGGGTGAGCTCAACTAGCCCAGTAAGAAATATTATGACTAAGATAATGCAGAATAAATTATCATTAGCCTTCAACAGTGTTAAACTGATAAAATATAATAATCATCAAGTTTAACTGCAGCGGAACCAGCAATCCATTAAAAGAGTCAAGTAGAAAATAAAAACTACTATCTTTTATGATTTAAAAGGTTTTTCATCATCGTTATGGCTGAGACTCAGCTTAATAAATATTCCACATCATCGAATCACCCCCGCACTACGGCCAAGGATATTCTTTAGTATCACGACCACAATTATTCATGCACTACGGCCAAGAATATTTGTGTATTCATTAGTGGTCATGATCATGCCAACAACTGTCCATCAATGCACTACGGCCAATGAGAACTTTTAATTTTTACATCATTTGTAATATTACGGTCATGATTACACCGAATAATCCCTGGTCATAATCATACCAAGTCCATCTATGCACTACAGGCCACAGATGACTTTCAACAAAATATAAACATGAGGATGATGACAATGATATAATCATTCAATAAAACAAGTTCAAGAATTATTTTATCCAGAAATTATTAACGTCCAAATTGTCAACACGATACTGTTTTGTGGTGTAAAATTCAAGAATGATCAGAAGAATATTTTCATGAAAGGATACTGGATGAAGCGCAAATATCAAGGATATTCTACTAATTTCATGGAGTATAGAAGTTAAAGTTTTAACCAACTGAGTATAATAAAGAATGAAATAACAAAAGAAATCACCATGCATGCGATAGACCGCACAGACAGGTTATTCCAACAGAATAATAAATAACGGAACCAGGTCAGGTGAAATTCACACCGACAGGATGTTCCAACAGAATAATAAATAAAGACGGAACCAGATCCGGTGTAAAACACACAGATAGGATATTCCAACAGAATAATAAAGACGGAACCAGGTCCGTTGTAAAACACACAA
Source organism: Panax japonicus (assembly GCA_020205505.1). NCBI lineage: Eukaryota > Viridiplantae > Streptophyta > Magnoliopsida > Apiales > Araliaceae > Panax > Panax japonicus. The sequence continues at coordinate 18,514,047 of CM035107.1, read as the reverse complement.
ACAGGATGTTCCAACAGAATAATAAATAAAGACGTAACCAGATCCGGTGTAAAACACACAGATAGGATATTCAAACAGAATAATAAAGACGGAACCAGGTCCGGTGTAAAACACACAGACAGGATGTTCCAACAGAATAATAGAAGAATGTCACCAAGTATAGGGTAAACCGCGTATACAGGTTATTCCGACAGAATAATAAGAAATGGAATAACATAAGGATTTCACCAAGTATAGGGTACACCGCGTATACAGGTCATGTATAGGGTATGCCACTTTTACAGGTTATTCCAACAGAATAACAACGAATGGAATAACATAAGTTCTCTTCAAGAAGAAAGAGTAACACCCCTTACCGTATTAGGAGACTGAATACTGCAGTAGTGTAGTAACCGAATACTCTTCTTCTTTCTCTATTACTCTCTCTATACTTTCTCTCTCTATAGCTTGAACGAATTCGTGAAAAATAATGAAGCCCTAGGCCTCTATTTATAGAAGATTTATTACTATTTACGAAAGTATTTACTATTTACGAAGGTAATTACTATTGACGAAGGTAATTACTATTGACGAAGGTAATTACTATTTACGAAGGTAATTACTATTTACGAAAATAATTACTATTTATGAAAGAGACTCTTAGATGATGACATATGGCCCCCCCATAAATAATTAAACTTACCACAAACGTCTAATAATAGACTCTTTTTATACATCAAGGATTGAATAAAAATTACCAGAAATCATGTTATTTTATTTTTAATCAACACATATTTAATCTTTCAACAATTATTAATCATTTATAACTTGTCGTCTCAATTATTGTTTAGATAATATAACATATTATACAGATGATACTGTGACAATAATTGAATCAATAATATAAGAGATATGATGCAGCAATTACTGTAGCAATAATTGAGTATAGCTGAGTGACTTCTTACGTAAGCATCAATAATCAATACCGTGTGCTACTATGCAACAACGCGTATTACTGTACTTTTACTACCGAGTAGTTCAACAGTTTTAACGGTAACACCTCCGCCGTTATTTTATAGAAAGATAATTTTGTCGTTTTCTAACTACAACAATACTTCCGTTGTGGGGTCCACCAATGATTGTGCCGTCGTACGAATATTCCCCGACAAAAAGAATATTCCCCGACCAAACGAATATTTTATAACAAGTTGCGTACTTTGCAAAATTTATAAATATTACCCACAACTATATATTTTATCAAATTTATTCCATAATATTCAAAAATAATAATTATGAAAATTCATCTTTATTTATAAAAACTGGGGTCTTACAACCTCCCCTTCTTATGAAATTTCGCCCTCGAAATTAGGGTACGTAACTGGTATGTCAAAGAGGTAAGGATACCTTAACTTCATTTCAGATTCTAACTCCCAAGTCATTTCCTCAACATCGTGGTTTCTCCACAAAACTTTGACTTGAGGTATAACCTTGGAGCGTAGAATATGTTCCTTCTTATCCAAGATTTGAACAGGAATCTCTTCATACGTCAAATCTTCCGCTATTTCATCCGGTTTTAACTCAATAATGTGGTTCGGGTCTTTCACATATTTACGTAACATGGATATGTGAAAAACGTTATGAACACGAGACATACTTGGCGGTAAAGCGAGTCTATAGGCCACCGTTCCTATTCGATCGAGGATTAAAAATGGACCGATAAATCGAAGATTGAGTTTTCCTCTCTTTCCAAATCTTGTAACTCCTTTCCATGGAGTAACACGTAACAACACATGATCTCCTATATTGAATTCCACGTCCTTTCGATGAAGATCAACATAACTCTTTTGTCGACTTTGTGAGGTTTTTATACGTTGTCGGATCGTTTGAATCTTTTCCGTAGTCATACGTACCAACTCCGGTCCCAACAACGTTGCTTCACCCACCTCATCCCAGCATACTGGAGAACGACACTTTCTTCCATACAACGCTTCGAATGGAGCCATGCCAATACTTGCTTGATAACTGTTGTTGTAGGAAAACTCCACCAATGGTAAGAACTTGTCCCAACTTCCCTTGAAATCAAGGACACAGAGTCTTAATAGATCTTCAAGAGTTTGAATAGTTCTCTCCGACTGTCCGTCCGTCTGAGGATGATATGCCGAGCTAAATCGTAAGTCTGTGCCCATAGCTTTTTGCAAACTAACCCAAAATCGTGAAGTAAATCTTGGGTCTCGATCAGAAACTATGGATACCGGCATACCATGCAGTCTTACAATCTCGTTTATGTACATACGAGCAAGACTTTCAAGTGTATAAGTTTCTCGTATCGGTAAGAAATGAGCAGACTTGGTCAATCTATCAACAATGACCCAAATCGCATCTATGCCTTGAGAAACCTTAGGAAGACCGGTAACGAAATCCATGGTAATGTGTTCCCACTTCCATTCTGGAATTTCAAGTGGTTGCAATGGACCTTTTGGTACTTGATGCTCCGCTTTAACTCGTTGACAAGTTAGACACCTTGAGATAAACAACGCTATCTCTCTCTTCATATTGCTCCACCAAAATGTATGACGAATATCATGATACATTTTGGTACTCCCAGGATGGATTGCAAACGGTGTATTGTGCGCCTCCATCATGATTTTATACTTTAAATCAGGTTCGTTAGGAACACAAAGTCTGGAGTTGACTCGAAGTATTCCTTTTTCATCGATTCTTGCTTCTGGCATAGCACCTTCTTGCACTTTCTTCCTCATACGCATCAGCTCCAGGTCTGTAGCTTGAGCGGCTTTAACTTTATCGATTAAAGTTGGTTCTACTCGTATATTCGCCATCGTCACATGCGTCCCTGGAATCTTTAACTCTATCTCCATCCTTTGCAAGTCACACAAAATGGGCCCTTGCGTTGACAATATCGCACTCGTACTTGCATGTGATCTTCTACTCAATGCGTCAGCTACCACGTTTGCTTTTCCAGGATGGTATTGGATGGTATGATCATAATCTTTCAACAGTTCAAGCCAACGTCGTTGTTGCATGTTGAGTTCCTTTTGAGTGAAGAAATATTTGAGGCTTTTATGATCCGTAAAGATCTCCACTTTCTCCCCATACAAGTAATGTCTCCAAATTTTAAGTGCAAAAACAACAGCTGCTAACTCTAGATCATGAGTAGGATAATTCTTCTCATATTCTTTGAGTTGTCGCGAGGCATAGGCTATGACTTTTCCATGTTGCATGAGAACGCATCCCAGCCCTTTGCCCGAAGCATCACTGTAGATGACAAATCCCTCCGAGCCAGATGGTATTGTTAGAACAGGTGCTGAAATGAGTCTCCTCTTGAGTTCTTGAAAACTCTTCTCACATTCTTCGCTCCAACCGAACTTTGTATCTTTCCGAGTCAGCTGAGTCAATGGAGTAGCGATTCGAGAAAATCCTTCCACGAATCTCCGATAATAACCAGCTAAACCGAGAAAGCTACGTACTTCGGTCACTGATTTAGGTTGCTCCCAGCTTTGAATAGCTTCAATCTTTGCTGGGTCAACAGATATTCCATGACTTGATACCACGTGCCCAAGGAATGCTACTTCCTCAAGCCAGAACTCGTATTTCTTCAACTTGGCATAAAGCTTATATTCACGAAGATTTTGGAGTGTCAGCCTCAAGTGTTGCTCATGATCTTCACGGCTTTTGGAATAAATAAGGATGTCATCAATAAAGACGACCACAAAGTGATCCAAATATTCCTTGAATACTCGGTTCATCATATCCATGAAGGCAGCAGGAGCATTAGTCAATCCAAAGGACATGACTAGGAATTCATAATGCCCGTACCGAGTTCTGAAAGCCGTCTTTGGAATGTCATCGGTTCTAATCTTCAATTGGTGATACCCGGAACGAAGATCGATCTTTGAAAAAAATTTGGCTCCTTGCAACTGGTCAAACAAGTCATCAATACGTGGCAATGGATACCTATTTTTGATGGTGACATGATTTAACTCCCGATAATCAATACAAAGTCGCATACTCCCATCTTTCTTCTTCACGAATAGAACAGGAGCACCCCAAGGAGAAGTACTAGGACGAATAAAGCTAATGTCTAACAATTCCTGCAGTTGGGTTTTTAACTCCTGAAGTTCAATAGGAGCCATTCGATATGGGGCTTTAGAAATGGGTTTTGTACCGGGTTCAAGGTCGATACAAAATTCAATCTCACGCTCTGGGGGTAGGCCAGGAAGTTCTTCGGGGAATACGTCAGGAAATTCATTAACAATAGAAATATCGTTCAAAACTGACGTATTTTTGTTTAAATCTGTGACATGAGCTTAGAAAGCTTGACATCCGTTTTTCAATAAACGAATAGCTTTATGGCTTGAGATGACCGTGATTGATTTTAATGGTTTGATCGCTTGAATTCGCATAATAGGTTGATTAGGAATATGAAAGCTAACAACCTTATGGAAACAATCAATTTTTGCATGATGAGTAGTTAACCAATCAATCCCTAGAATCACGTCAAATGCAAGTATTTTCAATGAAATAAGATCTACAGGTAATGTGAGGGTACCGATTTGAACTAAACAAGACTTATAAACAGTGGATGTAATGAAGGTTTCTCCCAACGGAGTTTCCACAGATAAGTCAAAGTCTAATTTCTCCGGAGTCAAATTTAATCGATGAGCGCAAGTAGGAGAAATAAAAGAATGGGTAGAACCGGTATCAAATAAAGTATAGACTTCGTTAGAGTTTATGATAAGCTTACCCGTGATGACCTCATTCGGGTTCCTTGCTTTTTGGGAGGTCACAACAAACGCTCTCCCTTGCACTACCGGCTTTGACCTTTCTGGACGGCCTTTGGTGCCTCCATCCTAGCTGAATTTGTCTTTGGTAAACGACAAAATCGGGCTAAGTGACCTTCTCTTCCACAATTATAACATGCTTTGGACGACATCGCGCAATTTGGACTGATGTGTCCCTCCCCTCCGCATTTGAAGCATATGATAGGTGGCCTTTCTCCTTCCTTAACAACGGGTGCTGGTGCTGACGTCTTTCCATCATTGTTGAATCTCCTCTTCTTGAAATGTCCATTCTTATTATTTTGGCCCTGATTACCACCGAAGTGGTTACCATTTCTGGCTTGCTGATTCCCTCCACGCTTGTTGTCACCGCTTCGATGACCACTCTCGCTGGTATTATAATTTTGCCGGCTGCTCTCTTTTAGTTGAGTTGACTCGTTATCGCGCTCCACTAACTGAGCCCTATTTACAACATCAGAATACAAACACAGTTTATGAGAAATAAGATGTTGACGTATCTCCGGCTTCAAACCTCTTAAAAACATTCGCGCCATTCTCTCTTCATTATCCACTAAGTGGGACGCAAACAGTGATAACTCTGCAAATTTTGCCTCGTATTGCGACACGGTCATATTATTTTGTTCCAACTTAATAAACTCCACCTCCTTCATGTGGCGAATACTTTCGGGAAAGTATTTGTCATTGAACAGCTCCTGGAACTTCTCCCAAGATATCTTTAGTACAGCAGGTTGAGTACGTTTTACCGATTCCCACCAATAATCTGCCTCTCCGCGCAACATAAAGGCGGCAAAGGGAACCTTTTGCTCCTCGGAGCATCCCAAGACATCAAATATCTTGGTCATCTGCTTTATCCATGTTTCCGCCATAAGTGGTTTTGGCTCTCCCTTAAACTCCGGTGGTCCCAACTCCTTGAATTGTTTAGCGGTGACCGCCCGAGAGTTTCCCGTGTTTCCATCTACGTTTTGGACAGGAGTTGCTCTCGCCTGCTGTTGCATGAATTGCATAAAACCTCTGAACATTTGATCATTCGTCATTTGGTCAGTGTTGTTGTTCGCATGAGGATTTTCGCCTTCCTGATGCACATTATCCTGATTATTGATATGTGGTGAGTCAACGATCGCCTGTGCTCCATTGTCATTCTCAACATTCTCAAATGTCATTTTCAGATACTGCCACAAAACAAAAGGTTAATTGACATGTAACATATTATCCCTATATTCTGACCGACCAATAAAATAGCACATAAACTTAGGTAGGTCATACTAGCGAAGGAATTCCCCGTCTCTCCCCTCCTAGTACTATTCTCACATCTTAGCCAGGGATCATATCCCTAAGCTCTGATACCAACTGTGACGCCCCCATAATTAGGTATACATCACCCATCTTGAGTCGTCAGATACATGGTACAGAATTCAAATACAACTTACTAATACCACTGTCGTGCATAATACGACAAAATACAACTGTGAGTTTGAATACAATAATTGTCTACTAGAGATCATACAAACTCAAAAGGAGTCCTCAATACAATTATTGTCACACTATTTAACAGAATAATGAGGACTACTAATACTTTTCTCTGGTCCATCACTCCGCTCCCCGACTCGTCCCAGCTATATTCTCATTTCCTGAAGAGAACAGTGAAAGAAAGGGTGAGCTCAACTAGCCCAGTAAGAAATATTATGACTAAGATAATGCAGAATAAATTATCATTAGCCTTCAACAGTGTTAAACTGATAAAATATAATAATCATCAAGTTTAACTGCAGCGGAACCAGCAATCCATTAAAAGAGTCAAGTAGAAAATAAAAACTACTATCTTTTATGATTTAAAAGGTTTTTCATCATCGTTATGGCTGAGACTCAGCTTAATAAATATTCCACATCATCGAATCACCCCCGCACTACGGCCAAGGATATTCTTTAGTATCACGACCACAATTATTCATGCACTACGGCCAAGAATATTTGTGTATTCATTAGTGGTCATGATCATGCCAACAACTGTCCATCAATGCACTACGGCCAATGAGAACTTTTAATTTTTACATCATTTGTAATATTACGGTCATGATTACACCGAATAATCCCTGGTCATAATCATACCAAGTCCATCTATGCACTACAGGCCACAGATGACTTTCAACAAAATATAAACATGAGGATGATGACAATGATATAATCATTCAATAAAACAAGTTCAAGAATTATTTTATCTAGAAATTATTAACGTCCAAATTGTCAACACGATACTGTTTTGTGGTGTAAAATTCAAGAATGATCAGAAGAATATTTTCATGAAAGGATACTGGATGAAGCGCAAATATCAAGGATATTCTACTAATTTCATGGAGTATAGAAGTTAAAGTTTTAACCAACTGAGTATAATAAAGAATGAAATAACAAAAGAAATCACCATGCATGCGATAGACCGCACAGACAGGTTATTCCAACAGAATAATAAATAACGGAACCAGGTCAGGTGAAATTCACACCGACAGGATGTTCCAACAGAATAATAAATAAAGACGGAACCAGATCCGGTGTAAAACACACAGATAGGATATTCCAACAGAATAATAAAGACGGAACCAGGTCCGTTGTAAAACACACAAACATGATGTTCCAACAGAATAATAAATAAAGACGTAACCAGATCCGGTGTAAAACACACAGATAGGATATTCAAACAGAATAATAAAGACGGAACCAGGTCCGGTGTAAAACACACAGACAGGATGTTCCAACAGAATAATAGAAGAATGTCACCAAGTATAGGGTAAACCGCGTATACAGGTTATTACGACAGAATAATAAGAAATGGAATAACATAAGGATTTCACCAAGTATAGGGTACACCGCGTATACAGGTCATGTATAGGGTATGCCACTTTTACAGGTTATTCCAACAGAATAACAACGAATGGAATAACATAAGTTCTCTTCAAGAAGAAAGAGTAACACCCCTTACCGTATTAGGAGACTGAATACTGCAGTAGTGTAGTAACCGAATACTCTTCTTCTTTCTCTATTACTCTCTCTATACTTTCTCTCTCTATAGCTTGAACGAATTCGTGAAAAATAATGAAGCCCTAGGCCTCTATTTATAGAAGATTTATTACTATTTACGAAAGTATTTACTATTTACGAAGGTAATTACTATTGACGAAGGTAATTACTATTGACGAAGGTAATTACTATTTACGAAGGTAATTACTATTTACGAAAATAATTACTATTTATGAAAGAGACTCTTAGATGATGACATATGGCCCCCCCATAAATAATTAAACTTACCACAAACGTCTAATAATAGACTCTTTATATACATCAAGGATTGAATAAAAATTACCAGAAATTATGTTATTTTATTTTTAATCAACACATATTTAATCTTTCAACAATTATTAATCATTTATAACTTGTCGTCTCAATTATTGTTTAGATAATATAACATATTATACAGATGATACTGTGACAATAATTGAATCAATAATATAAGAGATATGATGCAGCAATTACTGTAACAATAATTGAGTATAGCTGAGTGACTTCTTACGTAAGCATCAATAATCAATACCGTGTGCTACTATGCAACAACGCGTATTACTGTACTTTTACTACCGAGTAGTTCAACAGTTTTAACGGTAACACCTCCGCCGTTATTTTATAGAAAGATAATTTTGTCGTTTTCTAACTACAACAATACTTCCGTTGTGGGGTCCACCAATGATTGTGCCGTCGTACGAATATTCCCCGACAAAAAGAATATTCCCCGACCAAACGAATATTTTATAACAAGTTGCGTACTTTGCAAAATTTATAAATATTACCCACAACTATATATTTTATCAAATTTATTCCATAATATTCAAAAATAATAATTATGAAAATTCATCTTTATTTATAAAAACTGGGGTCTTACAAATGTTCTGGCGACCCGAAGGCGATTAGGTTGCCATCCCTCTCTACGCCTTAAAGTATGGGGTTCGGTTTCCCCTACATGAGTTAATCTCATCATTTCTTTGTTTCGTGGGGATCGAGTTTGCTCAACTATTGCCGAACTCGTATATCCACCTGATTAGTTTTATAGCCTTGTGTCAGGAGACCGACATCACCCCTGGCCTGGACTTTTTCTTCATTTTGTTCATCGTTGGCAAGTCCAAGGAACCTGGCCTTCGGCAACTTAACTGTGTGGCCGGCCGAGCCACCTTTATGAAGACCCCTTCCAGAAATAAACGGTGGCATCCGCAGTGGTTCATCATAAAGGGGACCGACCTCAAACTCTTGCCAAACTTAGCCAGCCCCGAAGACCCCATTGAAAAGGTGTCCAAATTCCTAAAAGATCGGGTCGACGCCTTCAAATTTTTTTATAAACTCTTGCAGAAGACTGACTAAGGTTTGGAGGTCGTATCCAAAGATGCCTGGCTCTACAAACATGGCCATAAGTTATAACCCCCGAACCCTTTCATGCCTTAAATTTATCTTCTGTTGTTCTTTATTGGCTGTTTATCTGTCTTGAAATAACTATTTTCAAGCCCGAGGGGTGATAAGTGGATTTTATATCCGTGAATCGATGTCCATTTTAAGCATAATCATTGTTAATTCTTTACGTTCATGTTCATTCTTACTTGTTTCTTGTTAATTCGTGTGTAGGGTGGTTGGTGTGGTGAATGATAAGAAAATGAGGCATTTGGAGCATAATTGGAGCAAGTATAGAAATTGGCTAAAGTCAGTTAGCAGTGAGGTAGTCCGCCGGGGCGGGGTCCCGAATTCTGGGCAATCCTAGCTTGATTCGAATACTGCTAGAAAGAGGATTGTGCAACTTTGGATAGCATATGGACTCTAGTTTACATGGGATTTTGGCCAGAACTTAGGGATAGATATATATGGCTGAACAAACAACAAAATCAGAATGATGAAAAGCAACTAACGAAGATTGAGAGTAGAATTTCATAACGAGCAACGAAGTGAAGATTTTGAAGAACGATCATATCGATTGCGGATTGAGACTAAAGTGAAGGGTGTTCTGCGTTATTCTTCTACTTAAGTTATTATGTCATTGAGAAGATGATGTCTTTAATTTATTCAGTTATTCTTTCATTTATTAAGAACTAATTACTTTTTAGGCTCAAGATGGATCTTTAAGTGGAACGATGGTTATGTAACCTTTGATTTCAGTTTAATAAGCTATTATTTAGTTTATCTATATTAATTTGAGCGTGAATTTTTTAATTTCTTAATCAACGATTCTTTGTGGACTTGTATGAACTCGAGAGATGAAATACGGTCTAGACTTAGTTAATATAGCATGTGTTCTTGACTTTTGTGAATAAACAAAATCTTGATGAATGTTAGGGTAGAGATATGCTTGACATTGTATGTAATCAGATAAAGAACTTGAACTTCAACCTTCTTTAATTATAATTCACTTAGAGATATAATGAGTTAGTTAGTTAAAGTGTTTAACTTAATTCTATATTAATTGTGGATTTGGGTTAATACGGTATTAATGCATCGAGAGGTGGCTAGTGCTACGTACGTGTTCTTGGCTAGTAAATTGGGATAGTGAATTAAACTGGAATACAGGTGTGATAATCTGAGTGATGCTTAAAGTGGAGTCGAAAGCCTAATTCTCCACTATTTGTTTGAAAATTCAATTTTTAGCGTTTATTGATTGTGTGGTGATTTTAATAGTTTTAATACTGTTAGTTACAAACTGGAAATTGATTAGTTTAATAAAATTAGGATTAATAGGAAATTTGTAATTGTGAGGTTTAAATTCTTACTAAGTCTCTAAGGGAACGATACTCTACTTACTATTATATAACTTGTTGACCACATATACTTGGGTGCTGTGCGTAACTAGATTTTACACAACATGTTTTTGACGCTGCTGCTGGGGACTTTAGTATAGATTTTATTTTTTTTCAATATCATTTTAATTAGTGCAGTTTTACTTAAACATTTTTTGTTTTTGTTTTGTTCTTTTTATTTCATATTTTTGAAGTTGGTTTATGCAAACTCGATCCAAAAATCCAGACTTGCTTCCTTTTGAGGATGACGTTAAGAGAAGGTTTAAGAGATTAAGTAAGTGGATCAAGGAGACAAGGGACGAATTCAAAAACTCTGACAAACAAGAAGCAATGGCTGCCAAAAACAAGAAAACGTTGAGGGACTTTGCAACACCTAATGTGACCGAGCTGCAGTCGAGTATCAGCAGGCCTGCAATAGTTGTGAATACTTTCGAGATTAAACCTGGGACTATTCAGATGATAAAGAACTCAGTTCAGTTTGGGGTAATTGCAAATGACGATCCTAACGAGCATTTGATCAGTTTTCTGGAAATCTACGACACTTTCAAATACAATGGGGTGTCGGATGAAGCAGTTAGACTTCGTTTATTCCCATTAACTATGCTGGACAAGGCGATGAGTTGGTTATATTCTCTACCAGCGGGTTCGATAACGACATGGGATGACCTGGATTAGAAATTTCTATCAAAATTCTTCCCGCCAGCGAAGACTGCAAAGATGAGGAATGAGATTACCATGTTTGATCAGCAACATTAGGAGTCATTATACGAGGCATTGGAGAGATACAAAGAATTACTCAGAAAATGCCCACATTACGGATTGCCTAAGTGGTTGCAGATGAATACATTTTACAACGAACTACATGGGAATCTCAGGACCAGTATCGATGCAGCATCGGGGGGAGCTTTTATGGAAAAGAACTATGAGGAGGCATATAAGTTGATAGAGACGATGGCTGCTAACAACTATCAGTGGCCCATGACAAGAATGACATAACCTACAGTCGCTGGAGTGTTAAAGGTAGATGGAGTGACGGCAATAACAATGTAAATTTTAGCACTCTCCAAGAAGTTCGACGTTTGGTCAAGGGGGACAGAGACATCAAGTTGCAGTTATTTGTGAGTTGTGCGTGGGTGAAAATCCGACTGATCAATGTGTAATCAACCCAGAGTCAGTATAATTTATGGGTAGCTACAACAGAATTCCTCAGAATACTTACCAGAATGTATATAAACAGGGGAATAGGAATCATCCGAATTTGTTGTGGAATAATAATCAGAATCAACAAGCTCCATGACCATCGTATCCCCCAGGATTTTAGAATCAACAACAACCAGTTCAACGTCAAGAGAGGAAATTAGATTTAGAGGAGTTGTTATCAAAGTATATAGCGAGTAATGAGGCAGCGATGAAAAACCAAGCAATGGCCATCAAGAATTTGGAAAATCAGATGGGACAAATTGCCTTAGCTTTAAACAATAGGCCTTAAGGAACGTTACCAAGCGATATAGAAAAGAATCCAAAGGGAAATCATGAACAGTGTAATGCAATCACGCTCAGGAGTGGTAAGGAGTTGGTTTCTAATTTTGATGAGAAAGCCAGTATAAGAGATGAATGTGAGGATGCACAGAATGACTTAAACACGAAATCTACAAAGAAAGGGGTGAAAAAAATAAAGGAAGATAAATAGATTAAAGTTACACCACCTGTGCCATTTCCTCAAAGGCCAGAAAGTGACAAGTTAAAGAACTAGTTTTTTAAGTTTATGAATATATTCAAAAAATTACACATTAATATTCCATTTGCAAAAGCACTTGAGAAGATGTTGCGTTACATTAAGTTCATGAAAGAAATATTATCGAAGTAACGAAAGCTTGATGACTTCGAAACAGTGGCGTTGACCGAGGAATGCAGTGCAAGACTATAAAAAAAGCTTCCTCCTAAATTGAAAGATCCGGGAAGTTTTATAATTCCTTGTGCAATTGGCAATCAAGATGTGGGGAGAGCTCTATATGATTTTGGAGCGAGTATAAATCTTATGCCACTGTCTATTTACCCAAAACCAACAAATATTAGCCTAAAGCTTGCCAATAGATCATTAACCTACCCATTAGGAATAGTTGAAGATGTATTGGTCAAGGTCGATTTATTGATTTTTCTGGCTGATTTTGTGGTACTAGATTTTGAGGAAGATAAGAACATCCTTATTATTTTGGGACGACCATTCTTGGCGACTGGACAAACACTGATTGACGTGCCTAACGGAGATCTAATAATGAAAGAGTTTGATCAGGTGATAAAGGTGAAGGTGTTTAAAGAAATCCCAATTCCGACAGATAACGAAGAGTGCGAGTTGCTCGACAAATCTACATGTGTCAAGTTCAGGGATTACAAAGAGGATAGTGGTCTTAAGGTGTTAATTGAGGATAAAATTTCAAATTCATCACCCAACATTCAAGTGAACGGACACACATTACAATAATGTTGGTGTTATGCGACAAATAAAAATCATGCCGCGGATAGGCCAACTGATCTGCGATGAAACAGGGAGTAGTCAAGCTTAATGACTTAAAATAAAGCACTAATTAGGAGGCAACCCAACCGTTTCTTTTTAGTTTATTTTATTTTTATTTTTTATTTTTATTCGTACAATTTTATTATAGCTTAGAATAATAGTTAGGAAATACTAATTTCATTAGGTATTTATTTCGTTATATGATTCTTGAAAATCTCTCAATCATTCTCAAATTGATCCACATTATACTTATGTATATGTTTCATGGCTTGCAGGATGTTTAAAGATTCATTAAGTGGAAAAGCATGAAGCAAAGACAAGCACAATAGTCAGTTAATAGAGTGCATGCCCGCGGGGGCGGGGCTTAATATGCCTAATACCCTCGCCGGGGCAGGGGTCCTGAAATTTAACAGACATATTCGGCAGTTACATACGACCACATCTTCTTCTTCTCAATTACACACTACTTCCTCACTACTTCTCTTTCCTCCTCCATTACAACTTCAACTTCTACCCATTATAAACATCCTTACCCACGATTTAGCCGGTATAACTCCATCATCTCACCCCATTACTACACACAAATACATTACCTCCATCAATTACTCCTATTCCTCTCCACCACACCACCTATATATATTCATACCCCAACAACCCAAGTTCATTACATACACTCAATTTAAAATCAGGAAGCCATGAATTAGGGTTCTTTTTGTGGGAATTCATCTTGTGCTTAAGAGTGAGTAACCTATTATCAAAGCACTTCATCTTCAATCACCATAATTGCCACACGTTCATCAAGTTGGGGGAAGAAATGACTGTGCATACCAAGTGTTCGATAAATTGTGTGAGTGAAATTTGGGGAGAGAATAGTGGGTTAAAGCATCTAGAATTCAATGGCGTCTCAACCTACATCCAAACGACAACGAGGAGAAAGTTTAAGGCCAATACCACAATCACGAACCTTCGACCGATACAAATTCAAAAGTGTCACCGCCGCCGACCGGTACGACTGCATGGTCACAAAAGCTCTGACACCGGAGTAGGGGTTGGCACAAAATACTCACGACGGTGAAATGATGCAACAGATTTATCAGAAAGGGTGCATCAAGTTCTTTGAGGGGCCCGAGGCTGCCACTGTCAACGTTGTCAAAGAGTTCTATGCTAACGCCGAGGACAAGGCACCTTTCAATGGTTTTGTACGGGGTCGAATGGTCCCGTTCAGTGTCAATGCCATAAACACGTATTATCAGTTGTGGGTGCCTAGACAGTGCCAATATTCTCATTTGAGGGATTTTGACCCTGACTTTGAGGAGGTTCTCAATGAAATGACCAAGTCGGGAACAACGTGGATAAAGGGTCGAAAAGGAGGCACACTGTTTCACAGCAAGGATCTCAACTGATATGGTAAGATACAGTATGCATTTTTATGTGCTAAACTGTTTCATTCCACGCATACCTCTGATGTGACCAAGGAGAAGGCACTACTTCTATATGCTATTGTGGAAGACTTCATCATCGACGTCGGGGCCAAAATCAGCTTTTCCATTCGCCGATGCTTGTGAGGCAATTTTTCGGGCGGCTTGCCACACCCATCACTCATTTATGGGTTGTGTCACCTAGCAGGAGTTCGATGATTTGATGATGAGCCCACCCAAATGCTGCTGCAGTTACTAGACTCCAGAATGATAGCACGGTATGCGGTGTGGGCCGGAGGTGAATCACATCCTCGAGGTTTAGGATTTGTATTTCCATCAGCTTCGGAGGATGAAGGTGACGCTGAAGACACCTCAGATGATGAGGATGAGACTATGGGAGAGCAAGGAACTGAGGCGAAACCAACTTCTGAAGCCATATCTAATCCTCAATTTCTTGAATTCCAACAACAAATGGAGGATCATAATAAGGCAACACGAAGGAAGATGAGGCATCCCGCAGCGAGACAAGAGCATATGTTTGATGCAATAAATAAGTCGTTCAAATCATAGAACATGTCTCTTCAAAGCTTCAATCCTACTACTCAATTTCCATACCATCAACTGGGTCCAATGCCATGCTTTCCACCAAGTGATTCAGAGGAAGAAGAAGAGCACAACACACCACCACCCCAGGCTTAAAGTGATTACAGGGAAGTGCTCATATTTTTACTGCTATATGTATACATTGAGGGCATTGTAATTATTAAGTTTGGGGGATTAGATTTATATTTTGCATTTCATGTTGCATGCAAAATGTCTTTAGTTATATCATGTTTAGTTTAGAATTTTTACATATTGCCACGTAATTGCATAGTAGCATAGATGCATAGTAGTTTAGTATAGTTTTGTTATTTTTGCATATTTTGTTATGTTATGTTTGACATCTAAAAAAAAAATTAATTTTTTCTTGTTAACTATTGTGTTCATTTTGCATATGTCCAACAGTTATTATAGTTCATTGTATTGTGGCCAAAGATGAGATTGAGATTACGTAGACAAATACATCACTGATTGTTTGAACTGTGATGTACTTTTGAATCATGAATCAGATCTTATGCTTGTTTGAAACTGTTATAAAAAGGTTACCACATTAATAACATCTGTGTTGACTGATTAGTTTAAATTAATACATAAACAGTTTCTAAAGGTTATTGCTAGTGTAAATAAGAGAATGCCAATAATAAGCAGTGAAAATGACAAATTAGGCAAGAACCTAAGTTTGGGGGAAAGAGTAAGGTATATAAGATTCAGAAAAAAAATAAAAGCTAGTTGAGTCTTATGGTGGGTTGCGGATAAATATTCCCCATAAACAGAAGCGTGAGATGTAGCGTAAAACGCACTCACCAACCATCTATCTAGAAAAAAAAGAGAAAAATAAAATAAAGAGAAGACGAGAAATAAAGACAAAGAGTCCCCGTAATTAGAAAAAGAAAGCATGAATACCTTCTTTAGACCCCTAATTTTGGTAATTGTTTGATCATAGTTCGAATTTGTTTATTTTTGAAAATTTTAAGTTTATTCTGTATGAATCCTAATAAGAGATTGGTTATGTGTTAAATTTGAATTTAAATCAGTTGGTATGGATGCTGATCACACACACACACACACACACACACACAATATCAGTGATGATAGTCTAAGATTCGAGGATTAATAAGAAGTTATTGATGGGTTTTATTATGAAGTGTTGTAGTGTTTGCTTGGTTGTTCTGAGGCTGAATGAATAAATATGATTTTATGATACTGTTGGATTCGTAGACTGACAATAGATAAAGTACATCTCATTGCATTGCATTGCATAGCATGTAGTTTGTTTTGTGCTCGAGGACTAGCACGATTTAAGTTTGGGGGATTTTGATAAGTGGATTTTATATCTGTGAATCGATGTCCATATTAAGGGTAATCGTTCATAATTCTTTGCGTTCATGTTCATTCTTACTTATTTCTTGTTATTTCGTGTGTAGGGTGGTTGGTGTGGCGAATGATAAGAAAATGAGGCATTTGGAGCATAATTGGAGCAAGTATGGAAATTGGCTAAAGTCAATTAGCAGTGAGATAGCCTGCAGGGGCGGGGTCCCGAGTTCTAGGAAATCCTGGCTTGATTCGAATACTGATGGAAAGAGGATTGTGCGACTTTGGATAGCATATGGACTCTAGTTTAATGTGATTTCAGCCAAAACTGAGGGATGGATATATATAGCTAAACAAACAACAAAAATAGAATGATGAAAATCAAGTAACGAAGATTGAGAGCAAAATTTCATAGCGAACAACGGAGTGAAGATTTTAAAGAACGATCGTATCGATTGCGGATTGAGACTAAAGTGAAGGGTGTTCTGTGTTATTCTTCTACTTAAGTTTATTTCTGTCATTGAGAAGATGATGTCTTTAATTTATTCAGTTATTCTTTTATTTATTATGAACTAATTACTTTTTAGGCTCAAGATGGATCTTCAAGTGGAACGATGGTTATGCAACCTTTGATTTCATTTTATTAAGCTATTATCCGGTTTATCTATATTAATTCGAGAGTGAATTTATAAATTGCTTGATCAACGATTCTTTGTGGACTTGTATGAACTCGAGAGATAAAATACGGTCTAGACTTAGTTAATATAGCATGTGTTCTTAATTTTTTTGAATAAACAGAATCTTGATGAATATTAGGGTTGAGATATGCTTGACATCGCATTAATCAGATAAAGAACTTGAACTTCAACCTTCTTTAATTATAATTCATATAGAGATATAGTGAGTTAGTTAATTAAGGTGTTTAACGTAATTCTATCTTAATTATGGATTTGGATTAATACGATATTAGTGAATCGAGAGGTGGCTAGTGCTACGTACGTGTTCTTGATTAATAAACCGGGATAGTGAATTAAACTGGAATAAATGTGTAATAATCTGAGTGATGCTTAGAGTGAAGTCGAAAGCCTAATTCTCCATTATTTGTTTCAGAATTCAATTTTTAGCGTTTATTGATTGTATGGTGATTTTAATAGTTTTAATACTATTAGTTACAAACTGGAAATTTATTAGTTTAATAAAATTAGGATTAATATGAAATTGGTAATTGTGAGTTTTAAATTCTTACTAAGTCTCCAAGGGAATGATACTCTACTTACTATTATATTACTTGTTGACCACGTATACTTTCATGTTGTGCGTAACTAGATTTTACCCAACAAGTTTTTGGCGCCGCTGCCGGGGATGATGCATCATTGGTGCCTCTGCCCGTCCCGACTGAGCCCATTTGCCCGCTGGCCATAGATGATTCTCCTGACGAAGAGACCATCCCGATTGCAGAACTCTCAACTAGTTCTGCATCGGGTCCAGCCCTTCCGAACACCTCCACAGCCACACCCGCCAATAAAAATTTATTGAAGATGGATCGGGGGGAGAAGATGGCTTTGTTTAAGAAGAATAAGAAGAGTCCTCCTCCTACCAAGGGCCATTCCAAGCTATCTTCTTCGGTTGCTCCAAAGCCGACTCCTCCTGCTCCTGTACCGATGACAGTCCTTGAGGATACAGAGGAGACAGAAGAGGATACTCTTGGACCTCGATCCAAAAAGGCGCGTCGAACCGAAGAGCCTAAACTTCCAATCGTGGAGGCTGATACTCTGCCAATTTCAACACTGACTTCCAAGATAACCACTGAATCGAGCTTTTCACCATGGACACCGAAGGCCTTTTGGCTGAGGAGTCATTCGGAGGTCTTCCCCTTTGCCCAGCTCAAAAATTTCAAACTATCCGGAGATGACGAACGATTTAAGAGGTATTCATCTGAAGAATATCTGGTGGCCTACATCAAGGGCCAGTGTCAGGTAAACCCGATAAACTAAAACATTTCCTTTAATGATCCTTTGTTCATCATGAATGATGCATTCTTTTACTTAACTGCAGGCCAATGCTATCCTCGCTTGAGCCATTCCGCCTCTGGCCCATGCCACTAAAAAGAGGTTCAATTGAAGACCGATGTGGAATTGCTCGGAGTCGAGGTTCGGGGTCTGAAGTCAGACTTGAAGAAGGAAAGGGATCTTCATGCCGATACCCAAAGTAAAGTGACCACGGATGAACGTCAAACCGTTGAGCTCAAGGAGCAGTATTCCCTTCTACAGTAGGAGTTCATCAATCTTGGAAATCATGTCAAAAAACTCATCTAGGAGAAAGATATCTAATCAGAAGAAAACATGGATCGGGAGAAGGCCATTCATACCCTTGAGGACAAGTTTATCAAAATGCACAGCAAGATGATGCACTTGATTCGAGAAAACAACACCTTAGGGAAATAATGTGTCGAAGTCATGCAACGTTCCATCGAAGAGTATAAAGAATCCCCTACCCTGACCGAGAAGATCACGTCTTAGTTTGCTGAAGGCTATGAAGCTTATCGGGACAAGGCTCGGGTGAAGATGAAGTCTGTTGGGCTCGATATTGTCTTTCTTGAATCTTCTGACAAGGAATCTAAAGCTGAAGATGGGGGTCCTAAAGAGTATTTTTCTTTTAGGTTTTTTACTTGTAATTTTTGTAATCTTTTTTCATTCCTTTATTTATAACCTTCTCGATCAGTTACGCTTGAAACTTTTACCGATCAGTTATGTTGTTTCTAACTTTTTGATTAGTTTAGTTCGAAGCTTATCTGATCGGAATTGTATAAACTTATGGATATAAATGAAGTACACAACTTTTTTTGTCTATAATTTTCTCGATCAGTTATGCTCGTGATTTTTACCTATCAGTTATGTTATTTCTAACATTCTTATCAGTTTTTATCCAAAGCTTGTCTGGTCGGATTTTTAAAAGCTTATGAATATAAATGAAGTACAAAGTTTTCCCGAAGAGAAATTCTCATTTATTTCATTGATAAATAACATGATTTACATAAATAATGGAAAGAACGACATAAATTTTGTGGCAGCCCTGAATCCGGGCCCCAAATCACCGCGGATTCGATATACTATTTCTATAACTATTTGCGGAAGATATAAACATAAATTTTTTATACATTACATTACACACATTACCCCAAGGTCGAGTAACCTTAACTTATACACAAATCATAAACTATTTATCACACAACAGTATTTATCAAAGTATACTATTACAAACTAGCCGCACATTTTATCCCAAGCCGGACTTGGCATTATCTTTTCCTGTATCCGAACGCATTCGCCTTATCTGCAATGTTTTATCATGATATAGCAAGGGTGAGCATGAAAGTTGCCCAGCAAGTTTATATACAACAATATAACGATATATCATGATTGAAGAGTATGAATAATGAGCTTGCTATAATTCATCAATATAATTAAGAACTAGCACGAACAAATTTTTGACTGAACAAGTTTTAAACATGAACAAACATTTCTGAACCAACTGGTAATGAAGGTGATCAGCCTTTCATACCTGACTTATACATTCAAGATGTACAGAGTACAAATTTCATGGCAATCAGCAATGATTAACCATAAGCTTGAAGAAATTACTCTTATTAGAGTTAAGTAAAAGAAACTTGCATGAACCGTTGATTACCGCAACGCAATTTTTAACGCTTTACCCGAAGACCTAATATTAGTAATATAGATCTCCAATATTAGAATAATATCATCACAGTATAATACTGTTATATTTATATCCACAGAATAACCTAAACACATAACACATAAGCCTATCATTCTATAACACACATAAGACTAGGTATCAAGTCAAACTATTGCAGTCTAAGTTGAACCCGACACAATTCTAACATCCTGACGGTCTAGTCGGACTTTTATCGAGTTTAAGTTCAATTAAACTCTTCCTAAATACTTAACAATTATCCCAGATAATTATCTTATCAGTCAAAATAATTTTAAAGACTTATAATAATTTTCAAATAATTAATATCATTTGTCAACATTTTTCAATCATTAAAATTGTATTTAAATGAATTAAATACCACATAATTCCTTAATCATTAATATTCATTTAATATAAAATATTAATAAAAATCATAACATAATATTATAATATAATTATAATATATCAAAGTATTTTTAATACCTTAAAATCATTTTTATATGATTTTTAAACACTTAAATCTATTATCCGATAATTGCTATTAATATTAAAATATTAATATTTTCATGCCAAAATATCAAAAGTTATATTTTATAACTTAAAATATTTTTATAACACTTAAATCATTTTTATATAATTTATAAAGCATTAATTCTATTTTTCCTTAATATATTTAATATAGTTATTAAATCAACTAATTATCATTAATATTGATTAATTAATGAATTTCATCATAAAATATTAAAAGTCATCAAAAATAACTTAAAATATTTTCTTATACCATAATATTATTTTTCATGAATTAAAAATTATTTTTAAATAATTTATTTAATATTATAATTAAATAAATAAATACCTTTTATATTCCAAAAATATTAAATATTTTTGAAATATACCCAAAATAATTAAAAACTATTTTTCAGAATTTAAAATATTTTTTCAGAATTTATTTAGTATTTTTAATAATTAAAAACCATTTTTTTCTATTTTTAATTAATTTTTGGAAAATAATAATAATAAACTGTCGCTAAAGGGCTATAGCGACACTTTCTGTCGCTATAGGTGTTCCTGGTGTTCTTGGCCAAATCCCAGAAATTCAAGTCAGTGACCAAGTTGGTAGGTTTGACCGGCTATAGATCTTGGATCTTGAAGCATATAAGTTCGATTAGGTGTTCCAATTATAGTATTGATGCAATACTACAATCCTAAACAAACAACATGGCAGTTCTATACCAAAACAGAGAGATCTGAGTCCTTTAAAATCTTGTCAGGCATGTTCTTCATTTTTCTGGGTTACCCGGAAATGAAGAACAACCAAGACACCTACTATGCAGTTTAAAATCATAACGTTCTGGACTCGTTTTGTGTGATTTAGAGGCTCTATCTTGTAGTCTTGATACCAGGGAACAATTATATAACAACAGATCATCATATTATCATCATAACAAGGAGATCAAGGCTAGTCAAACTAGCTGTTAGAAAACACCCTATGAAGATTCTGGGTTTCCCAAATTTCTTCTTCCGGCAGTTCGGTCAACCTACTTTGACCTTAAATAATTTCTTTCTTGTTCATGATCTGGGTGATCTAAAGCCTTTAACATGTAGTACTCATGTCAGGCTACAACAAAAACACAATATCTTGGCCTAAATATTAAACATATACGAGATCAGACTCTATGAACATGCTTGTCTGACACTGTTGGAAAATCTGGGTTACCAGACTCACATTTTTGTGGTCGGTCAACGCCTTTTGACCATTTGTAACTTATGATCTAGACATGCTATGACCCTGATTCAAGTTTCAGATTAAAGATAACATGGCATAATACAAATATATAACATAAAACTACACAAATCAAAAACATATACGAATCTAAGGCCACTGGCATTCATTGTCAGGCCACTTTTGTTCATATTTTTCCAGATTTGCTAAAAATTCAAAATCGTGCACTTTGATGTTATAGGTTCGTGATTTATCAACCCAGATCATCAATTGACACCCTATTACACAACTTTAAACAATCACTAACATCAAACAACATCAAATCACAGATTTCGAAATTTTAGGGTTTTATACCTTTTGAGCTTGATTTTGATTTTCTTATTTTGATGTTCTGATCTTGTGAAGTTAAAGGCTGATACTTGCTTATTAAATCTCACTTTCTCACACTATAATTCGAGAATGAGGAGAGATAAGGGTCTTGATTGATATGAAAAGTAAAGTAAATGACTTTACTTTATTTCTCCTTTTTAGTCTAATAGATTCATTGTATTTGCTAGCAAGTTTGGCTGATTTTGGACACATGGTTAGGGCTAGAGCTAGGTTAGGGTTAGGGTTGTTCACCCACCCAAGATCAAGGCAAGATTTGCACTCCAACCTATTAAAGAATGCTAAAGGGAATTAATGTCATTTCCACACAAATTTTAATTCTAGCATGGTCATTTCTTATAACCCTTAGGGTTTAGGGTGTGGAACATTTAGAGTTTAGGGTTTGAAAAAAAAACTTTAGGGTTTAGGTTTTAACCCTCAAATGTTTAGCAACTTGGATATCCAAAAAAAATTCTCTAATTAAATTTAAAAATAGAAAATTTTGATTTCTAAATTATAATTAGGGCTTCCTAATTATATCATAATTTCCTAATCATATATCAGTCTTACTAATTAGGACCAATTTATCCTAATTAAAATTGCTAATTTAGCACTTAGGGCCACAATTATACATTTGGTTTCAAAACCACATTTTAGGGTTTTAAATAGAAAAATAATGTTTCAATTTTAGAAATTAGATTTCCTAATTAGATTAGGGTTTCTAATAACCTGACAATTAGGATTTATATTTCCTAATTAACATTGCTAATATAGCAATTAAATCCATCACTGCACAATTAGGGTTCAAAATGGTCATTAAGGTTTTCAACCCACAATTTAGGGTTTACAATAGAAAATAATTTTCTAAAATAGAAATTAAATATTCGTAATTAGATTAGAGTTTTCTAATTACTCATAAATTGAAATAATTAGGATTAGGGTTTCCTAATTAGCATTGCTAATTTTTAGCAAATAAATTCACAATTGATCATTAGGGTTTCTGACGGAACAATTTGGGTTCCAAAAATTGGAAATTAGGGTTTGCTAATTAATTAACCTTTACCCTAATTAGTACTTAATTAATAGCACTAAAGCATTATAATTATCCTTTCTATTCCCAGATTAGGGGTTCAATTTATCAGAATCTGAAATTAGGGTTTTCAGATCTGGTATTAGGGTTTTTAAATTATCAAATCGGGTTTCAAAATTCAGAATTAGGGTTTTGTAATCAATTTGTTAAGATTAACCCTAATTAATCCTATAATTATTTACACTTATGCCATTAAGTTCCCGATTTAGGGTTTCATCACCGAGAAAGGGTTTTGGATTCCCGGAACTGACATTAGGGTTTCCAGAACCAGTTTTCTAGGATTTCTTTTTAATCGCTAGGGTTTTCTACCCGAACGTTAAAGTTCTTAATATATACTTAGGGTTTGTTACAGATATCGTTTATCTGGTCAACCCTTGACCCTTAACCACATTCAGTACACATACATATTCATAAACACAAAACATATTCACATAAATCCTTATTCCTGAATAATTCACCTAAAAGCCTTCACGAAATTTTGAAATCCTCAAAATTTAATCCCAATAACATCAAACGCATACATTCATTTTCTGTCTAGATCTATTATTTGACCTTAAATCAATCATATAAGATTTTAATAAATTGTCTAATTTCTTGGGTTGTCACAACTTTTACGGGTAATATTTTCTAAGTCTTCCAGTATGCCATGTATTCTTTACTTTCGATCCATCCATTGCTCGAAGTCGGTAAGTACCTGGCTTCAGCATCTCTACTACTTTATAAGGCCCCTCCCAGTTTGGCATCAACTTGCCATTATTCTGGGGGTAGGTGCCTCTGACTCCCAAAGCACCAAATCTCTAGCCTCAAACCTTCTTTGTTTGACCTTCTAGTTATAATGTCGGGCAGAGCGCTTATGATAAATATCTAACCATACTAGAGCTGACTCCCGAACCTCCTCCACGAGATCCGGATTTAGTCTTAGACTGTCATCATTATATAACTCTTTGTACTGACTGACCGAAAATGTAGGAGACCCTATCTCAACGGGTATGAGTGCATCAGTCCTGTAGGCCAATCTGAACGGTGAATCCCTTGTTGTCGTCCTCGGAGTAGTCCGATAAGCGTTGCCTCTTTTTTACGACTAACAAAAGAGCTCTAACTCATGCAAGCATACATGCGTAAACAAGTAATACAGAGCAAGTAAAGTATCGATCCCATAAAGAAAGTTATTTAACTTAAACTACTATTCATTAATTAAATCACTATATTTATATGCTCACACTATGGATTAAACTTGGTTTGTTCTTGAACTACAAATAACAAATAGAACAATAAAACGATATAATAAATGATATTGGAAATAATGGGATTCTAACTTCATTCAATACTTCACGCAATCGCCACTATCATGCATGACTTGTTCACATATCACATAAAAGTAGCCAAGAGCACTAAAAGAGTATTAACCAGTTTTCAATGCACTAAGACCTACTTACATAGCATCCACAGATGATATACTCTATGCAATCATCAATATAACCAACATCACTATATGTCAATGTGAAATTGTAACTATATTGATTTTAAGTTCAGGCTCTTATTCTAACTTATACGGTGAAACAGTATATGTCTATCTGGTTCACAAAATACATAAGCCATATAACACAGCCCTATATACGTATACTATCATGATTACAGTCCATATTTGTATATTCATTGTCAATTCCACAAAAATACCGAAACAAATGGTGATCAAGCATTCATGTATGCGAAACAATCATGACAGACATCTCGTATGATATACAAAACAATCCAGCATTTAAGTGTGCAATCAAACTACATACTAAAATCCGTTAGAATTCCATAATGGAGTTTAGTTCATGACTGAACCAAAAGCCATTATGGAATCAAATCTAAACATGATCAATAAACGACAATTGAAAGATGAAAGATGAAACTATCAAACCCAATTGTTGAATACGCATCAATATTCAATCCTCATAAGATTCCCGCAAAAACTAATATTAATTATCCGCTCTCATAGAGAAATCCCAAGAAGGAGTAGAAAAGTAAAGTTACGGCCTCCTTCTACGTTGAAATCATCTCCAGAGAGTAAACCCTAAATACCCCATAAAGATACGTAAAAACTAATAATATGTCAAGTGATACCCCCTGAAACCAGCCAGGAATCGTTTTTAAATCAATTACAACCTTTAAAATTTATAAATAAAATAAAACAAATTAGCAGATTCAGGCTCCGCGCGCTCTTCCAGCTGGATACTCTCGCGGCCGCGAAACTTGCAGTAGGTTCGTATGTTTGGCTGGTCTCGCGTGCGGGCGCGCGTTCCCTAGGCTTGTCCTTCTCGCGGCCGCGTAACTTGAAGTAGGTTGTCCAAGTTTTGTTGGAACCTCACGCGGGTGCGCGCTTCCAAGCTATATTTTCTACGAGGCCGCGCGGCTTGCAGTTGTTGTATTCTGATTCAGCTCCTTACTTGGTTCTGCATTGTTGTTGTTGCTACTAACATGTCCTATGTTTATCCATGCTTGTCCATCCATGCTCCCCTTACTCATATGAACATCCTATCTTTTGCTTCGCCTTACGCTTTCGGTAGCCTGGTGCCCGATATCACCACCAAATTAAGCTAATTCCTACACTACTTCACCAAAAGGAGTTTTAAGTATGCGAAATGCAATTTAACATAAAATGCAGTTAAAACAGACTAAAATGTACTTGTGATGGGCATAGTTCGCATGAATTAGTACTCCATAAGTAGGTAAAAATACTACTTATCAAACACCTCAAACTTGAACCATTGTTTGCCCTCAAGCAATGCATACTAATGAGCAATAAAAATGCAATTATATTATTGTGCAACTAATTCTCACATTGTCCCAACCATCATAAAAATTCAGTCTAATTTTCCTCCGCGAATTTTTTCTAGATTTGAGAATACAAATTCCAACCAAACTGCATGCATAAAGTCATATACTCATATATTTAACAAATGCTATACAGATGCTATGTGTGTGTGTTGTGTTCGCCCAATACTTGATTTCGGTGTAGAATGTTCATGTTATCTCGCTCAAACCAGAAAAACTATAGCTTAAATCAAGACTTATGTATATATATATATATATATATATATATATATATATATATATATATATATATATATATATATATACGACATGGACTATTTCAACATCTTAAAATAAACTAAGGTTCAATAATGGGCTTAACTGCTTTATTCTACTCACGAGGGTGACTTCTGCACTTTCTTGCGGCGTTTATTTCTATTTTTCTTTTCTTTTCTTTTTCTTCATGACTGTGCAATGTCTTACTCCATTAGGCACACTGCTACCCTTACCGAGCTTTCAACCAACGACTCCCAGACCATGAAAGACCTTAGGGCACTAGGTGTAGAGACAATTCCCTCGGGTGTACTTACTCAAGTAGCCAGAGCCTCGAAATAAGACTAGCCATGTTATTTCTACTTTTCTTTCTTTCTTTTTTTTATACACAGATACCTATGTGTTCCCACAGTTTAAAAATTAATGTTTTATAAGCCCCAAAAATCACATTACACATATTTCTCTTTTTAACACTACATTTTTCTATCGAGCAATGCACACGTACTTCTTATACCTACAAGTGCTTGTGAACACATTTGTGCAAACCGAGAGCATGTACACAACATTATGAATTTCGTTGTATAAAACGTTATAATTTAGCTCATGTTATCCAAAATATTCAGAAATCATTTAAAAACTTCACTCTCATCATTGGCTAGAAAATTCTTTTCTAAACGGCAAGAACTGTGAGGTATGCAACATGCAACTATATGCTAAAATGTAATCTAAACATGCACATAAAAATTAAACTAATCAAGCAAAACTATATGAATCATGTAAAACTATATGCAAATTAAACTAATCATGCAAAACTATATGAATCATGTAAAACTATATGCAAAACTAATAATAATAATAATATAAAATTTACTAACTACTACCTAATACCCCCAAACTTAAAATATTCAATGTCCCAATTGAATGAAGGTAAAAGGTGTGAAAACACCCCTAATTATCGGTGGTGCCACCCTCCTCGGGTGGTGAATCTGGTGGTGGATATGGTGTTATGGTTCCAAACTGAGGCCATTCTTGTGTTTTTCCTTGTTACTCAAACGCTTCGGCTAAAGCACTTGTGAGTCCCGTCGCAAATGTGCCCAAATTGTCGTACATGGAATTGACCTTGCGCTCCAACCTTCGGAGCTGTCGATCGCCATTGGTAGCACGTGCATGTGTGGACGGGCCCGCTTCGTCTGTTTGCGGGGGTTGTTGTTGTTCTGGAAAAATAGGATGAATGATGAATCCTAGTCCGCGTGGATGCGGTAAACCACCTGCCCAATCTTTGAACTTTTTGATCGTGGCATGAGTAATGTCCTGGCTGGAGTATTGCATCTGCTCATTTCCATAGTTTCATCCCTGATTAGCACAAAGCATGGCTACCACGGATGCGTGTGGAATGCTCCCAATCGTTACTCCCTGTAAATAGTGTAGCATATTCTCGTGAGTGAGATTACCAATGTCGATGTACTTTCTGGTGATTATGCCCCACAGAAGACATGCCCTCTCCGCTGATATTTCGTGCTACTGGGCGGAGGGCATGAGTTTGGCACATATGAACAAATTCCACGCTTTTGTATATCAATTTAGGGCTACCGCTGGGAATAACCGTGGTTGTGTTGTGCCCACTTTATACGTCCATTTTGTATCCGGTAAACATAACTCTGCAATGATCAGCTCCATGTCGGTCTCCAAATGCATGTCGGTTATCAAATTCGCAGCCCCCACTAGCGGTGCATCAATAATTTTGAAAATTAGTCGGATAGCACGAGGTTTGTAATCGACCTCGATACCATGAACCAGAGATTTCCCGCTCATAGTGACCTTGGCAATGGCATAGAATTCACAGACTATGCTAATAGGAACGGGTATTGGAGTAGCTGTCAGCCCACCCCAGCCTCTCTCTCGAATCATGGCGCACAATTGGCCATCCTGCCCCTCCGGCTTGAATCCTCGCTCTTTGACGAATATCTTTTCCACAATGCAGTAGTATTCTAGTTGAGTTTCTAAATTGAGGAATTTGGTGTGATCCATAACGTTAGCCTCTTGACTGCCCGTAGAGGAAGAAGAAGACGAAGTAATAGATCTTGTTCGCTTAGGCCCCATTTGTATTTGCTAGTACTTGCACAGATTATATGACTGGGGAAAGAAGAAAAGCTTGAAGAATTGATAGCTCTCACACTTGTGTCTGCACTCCCACGTAGGAACCCTAGCTTTATAGCACTCTTGGAGAAGTTGAGGAGATAAGGACTTTGAATGAGGAGAAAATCATGGCTGATTGATTGAGAGATGCACGACACAAATTGTAACTGACAAAGAGATAGCGACGTGAGTTATGGAGAGGGAGAGAATTTCGCTTCTGTTGATATCCCAAATGAGAGTCCAAATGGTCCACAACTCTGTTTTAAAACTATTCGTACTGTCATAACCATGTATCGCGCGCGGCCGCGCGCGGATTTTACTAAGCTTGGCGCGCTGGCGCGAGACTTGCAGAAAGTTTGGTGGTTTTCTTTTATTGAAGCGCAGGTTCGCGATTTTGGCTGACTATACCGCGTGGACGCGAGATACTGATATTTGCAATGATGCACTTCAGTTTCACTTTGTTTGTCAGTGGTTCCTTCCAATGATGGTACCTGTATAGACATTAATGCATAGTGTTAAGGCAGGACATAGTGGTCTCATAACACTAATATTATGCAACTACTCGCACAACAATTCTTGTTACACTCTTAAGCATGAACATCAAATATCTAATTAAAAAGGAGTTCGATATAACTACTGAAATACTCAAAATGCAATACTAAAAACAAATTAATGGAGAGAATAATAATAATAATAATGGGTTACCTCCCATTCAGCACTAAGTTATAGTCAATTAGCTTGACTGTCTCTGAGCTTCATATCACCGATGGAATTTCGGTGCTTTCCTTCGTGTCCTCTGCACCCTGAAATTTCATGACCGCATCTTTCGTTAATGGCTCTTCCTTCAAATTTGAATTTTCACCCGTTGCACATATCAATTATCCATAATCCCTCGATTTCTGTATATCATCATGTAGGCACCAGTCCACCACGTCAACTAGGAAGCACTCTTCTTCATCCGTTGGTAGACCGATTACTTTAAAAATGTTAAAAGTGACCTCTTGATCCTGGACACGCATATTGAGTTCACCTTTTTGCACATCTATTGATGCTCTGTATGTGTCTAAGAATGGTCTCCCCAGTATTATTGGTATGCTTTTGTCCTCCTCGTAGTCTAGAATGATGAAGTCAGCTGGAAAAATAAACTTGTCTACCTTAACCAACACATCTTCAATAAGTCCCCGTGGATATGTGATGGATCTGTCCGCTAACTGTAATGCAATGTTTATAGGCTTTGGATCCGGTAATCCCAACTGATTAAACACTGACAAGGGCATCAAATTTATGCTTGCCCCAAGATCTCATAAATACTTACTGAAGTTCAACTTTCCTATGTTACATGGAATTGTGTATTTGTCTGGATCCTTCAGCTTTGGAGGTAATTTATGTTGAAGCACTTCACTGCATTCCTCTGTCAAGGCTACTGTATCAAACTCATCTAATCTCCTCTTCCTTGACAATATACTCTTCATAAACTTGGTGTAGCTGGGCATTTGTTCCAATGCCTCGGCGAAGGGTATGTTGATCTGCAGCTTTTTGAACATCTAGCTCCAAGAATTTGCTGAACTATTTATCTTCCCTTTTCTTCATTAATCTCTGCGGATACGGAACCTGAATGTGCATTGGTGGTACTGGACTTTTAACCTTCTCCTCTGAGCCTGCTTTGTCTTTCTCTTCCTGCCGATCCTCAGATTTCTCCAAATTTTCCTACTCAATGGCTTGTTCCTCTGCCTCGCGCAGCCTCTCGCCTTCCTTAATGTATTCTCGCGCGAGCGCGCGACTTCAAGTAACAGACAAATCTTTCCTTGATCTCAATGTGATTGCTTGAAACTGTTCCTTCCATTCTCTTCTTGGATTTGTCTCCGTATTACTTGGCAATGAACCTTGGGGCCTGTTAGTAAGCAGTTTTTCCATCTGCCCATTTGAGTTTCCAAATTCTTTATAGCCACTGCTTGGCTCTTGATCATAACTTTTGTGTTTGCCATATATTTCATCATCATCTCCTCCACTTTTGATTTCTTTTCTTGCTGAGGTGCAGTTGGAGTGTGATGTTGCTGTTGTTGTTGAGAAAATCCTGGCGGAAAGGGTGGTCTAGGATTAAACTACGGCTGCGCTGGCTGTGCCTGAAATTGATTGTTTGGTTGAAACTGAGTTTTCTAATTCCCTTGATTATTCGACCAACTAAAATTTGGATGACTTCTGTTGTTGGGGTGGTATGTGTTCTGAAATTGGCCTTGGTCTTTTCTGTAGTTGCTCACATACTGCACTGATTCTAAGCTGATAGCACATTGATCTGTTGAGTGTGACCCCGTACAAATCTCACATACGTAGGCAACCGTCTTTACCTTTCCTACAACCAAAGTATCTATCTTTTTTTCCATGGCTGCCATCTGTGCTGACAGTTGAGTAATACCATCAAACTCCAATACACCTGCAACTTTGGTTTATGGCATTCGGGATGTAGGATTCTGAAAATCATTCGATGCCATTGTTTCGATAAGATCAAAGTCTTCCTCATAGTTCTTTGCCCATAATGCCCCTCCTGCAGCTGCATCTACAATCGGTCTTGACTGCCATCCCAATCCATTATAAAACATGTTGATTACCATCCAATCTGGCATACCGTGATGTGGGCACTTTCTCAACATTTCTTTGTATCTCTCCCATGCTTCATATAATGACTCGCCTTGTTGTTGCTCAAACTGAGATATGGCTGTCCTCATCTTGGCAGTTTTCGCCATTGGGAAAAACTTAACTAAGAATTTATGTGCTAAATCCTCCCATATAGTTATAGATCCTTCTGGTAGAGAATGAAGCCAACTTTTCGCTTTATCCCTCAATGAAAATGGGAACAACATTAGTCTAATAGCATCCTCCGTCACACCGTTGTATCTGAATGTATCACAAATTTCAATGAAACTCAATAGATGTTCATTCGGATCATCTGTAGCAGCTCCCCCAAACAGAACTGTGTTTTGCACCATTTGAATAGTGCCAGTTTTTATCTCGAATGTATTTGCTGCTATCGCTGGTCTGACTATGATAGACTGAAGTCCGTTAATATTGGGCATCAAATACTCCTTCAGAGCCCTATGCTCCTCTCTTTGATCTTCTCCTTGTGCCTCGGCTGCCATGTTAGCTGTTGTGTTTTCCAACTGCTCTTGTAAATTCTTACGAACACCCGCTTTCCAACCTCTACCGTTTATATTATCATGAAAAGGTGTTAACTCAGAGTTTGTTGACCGTGTGTGCATAAAAATTTCTGCAAATTCTCGAAACAAAAACAAAAACTGAAATGAGATAAGACTAGAATTGTCTAAGTCATACAATATAGCTTAAAACTAATGATAATAATACTAAATTAAACGCCTTTCCCCAGCAACGACGCCAAAAACTTGTTGCCTCTTTTTTACGACTAATAAAAGAGCTCTAACTCGTGCAGGCATAAATGCGTCAACCAGTAATACAGAGCAAGTAAGTATCGATCCCACAGAGAAAGTTATTTAACTTAAACTACTATTCATTATTTAAATCAGTATATTTATATGCTCACACTATGGATTAAACTTGGTTTGTTCTTGAACTACAAATAACAACTAGAACAATAAAACTATATAATAAATGATATTGTAACTAATGGGATTCTAACTTCATTCAATCGCCACTATCATGCATGACTTGTTCACATATCACAGGAAAGTAGCCAAGAGCACTAAAAGAGTATTAGCCATTTTTCAATGCACTAAGACCTACTTATATAGCATCCACATATGATAGACTCTATACAATCATCAATATAACTAACATCGCTATATGTCTATATAAAATTGCAACTATATTGATTTTAAGTTCAAGCTCTTATTCTAACTTATACGGTGAAACAATATATGTCTATCTGGTTCACTAAATACATAAGCCATATAACACAACCCTATATACATACACTATCATGATTACAGTCCATATTTGCATATTCATTGTCAATTCCATACAAATACTGAAATGAATGGTGATCAAGCATTCATGTATGCAAAATAATCATGACAGACATCTCGTATGATATGCAAAACAACCCAACATTTACACGTGCAATCAAACTACATACTAAAATCCGTTAGAATCCCATAATGGAGTTTAGTTCATGGCTGAACCAAAAGCCATTATGGGATCAAATCTAAACATGATCAATAAATGACAATTGAAAGATACAAGATGAAACTATCAAACCCAATTAATGAATACGCATCAATATTCAATCCTCATAAGATTCCAACAAAAACTAATATTAATAATCCGCTCTCATAGAGATATCCCAAGAAGGAGTAGAAAAGTAAAGTTATTGCCTCCTTCTACGTTGGAATCCTCTCCACAGAGTAAATCCTAATTACCCCGTAAAGATACGTAAAAAACTAATAATATGTCCAGTGATACCCCCTGACACCAGCCAGGAATTGTTTTTAAATAAATTACAACCTTTAAAATTTGGAAATAAAATAAAACAAATCAGCAGCTTCAGGCTTCTCGCGCGGCTGCGCGCTCTTCCGGCTTGATATTCTCGTGGCCGCGAGACTTGCAGTAGGTTCGTATGTTTGCCCAGTCTCGTGCGCGGGCGTGCGCTCCCTAGGCTTGTCCTTCTCGCAGCTGCACAACTTACAGTAGGTTGTCCTGGTTTTGTTGGGACCTCGTGCGGGTGCGCGCTTCCAAGCTATATTTGCTGCGCGGCCGCGCGGCTTGCAGTTGCTGTATTTTGATTCCGCTCCTTAGCTTGGTTCTGAATTGTTGCTGCTGCTACTGACATGTCCTATCTTTATCCATGCTTTTCCATCCATGCTCCCCTCACTCCTATGCACATCATATCTTTTGCTTCGCCTTAAGCTTTCGGTAGCCTTGTGCCCGATATCACCACCAAATTAACCTAATTCCTGCACTTATTCACCAAAAGGACTTTTAAGTATGCGAAATGCAATTTAACATAAAATGTATTTAAAACAGACTAAAATATACTTGAGATGGGCATAGTTCACCTGAATTGGTACTCCATAAGTAGGTAAAAATACTACTTATGAATAAGCCCACAAAACGTTGAGCAATTCCTCAGGCCACCGACCCTTTAATTAATTTAATCTTCTCTTGATACCGTTGAGGAGAGTTTGATTAGTGACTTCTACTTAACCATTCGACTTAGGGTGAGCAACTGAAGTCTTTCTGTGTTGAATCCAAACTCCTTCAAAAAAGCTTCAAACTTTGACTCCATGAATTGTCTGCCTGATACCAAAGCCATCGGGATGTCGAACCAATAAACAACACCTTCTTTTAAAATTTTGAGACATTCTTGTTCGGTGATTTTCTGCAGAGGTATAGCTTTGACCCACTTGGTCATATAGCCAATGGCTACGATCACGAAACTGACTTGCCCCATAGCTTTCGGCAGTGGCCCCAAGATATCGATTTTGGGTTTTCGGTACAAAAACACATCAAAAATATAATATAATCAAAGCAATTTCTGAAACCCAAAAATAGGATCCATTCGAAACATAAATTAATTCAGTCGTTTAGATATTTTACCGATTATGAAAGAGTTCTGAAATGTCTTCGAATCCCTTACACAGTCCAACAGAACCACGCCTCTACTGTGACGCCCCCTAAATATGTATACATTACCCATCTTGAGTCGCCAAATACATGGTATATAATTTAAATACAAACTTCTTTTATACAGTACGACAAAACGTAGCCGAGAGTTTCAACATGGATAATGTCTCGTAGAGAGTATCAAATATCAAATAAAGTCCTCATTACAATTATTATCATAATATTTTACATAATAATGAAAACTACTATAGCCACCTATCTGGACCGTCACTCCATTTCTTGACTCATCCCAACTATATTCTCATTTCTTGAAGAGAACAATTAAAGCAAAAGGGTGAGATCAACTAGCCCAGTAAGAAATATTATGACTAAGATAATGCAGAATAAATTATCATTAGCCTTCAACAGTGTTAAACTGATAAAATACAATAAACACCAAGTTTAACTGCAGCGTAACAAACAATCCATTAGAAGAGTCAAGTAGAGCACGATATCTACTATCCTGAAGAGAAATTAATTTTTTCCATGAATAGTACCCCGTGAATAGTACTTCGGCATTAAAAGATTAAACTTGAACAAGAATGTTTAGAAAAATATCCTTGTGAAACGATACTAGATGAAGCACAAATTTTAAGGATATTCTACTAATTTTAAGGAGTATAGAAGCAATACTTAACAACATGAGTGTATAATTCAGAATCTAAAACGAAATAATATTACTTACATACTACAGAGTATGGAAGAAAATATTATTTCATACGAATATTGAACAAAAATAATATCCCTATATGAATACGAAAGAAATAATATCCCTTATCTTAGTAGGAAATTGGCTACTGAAATAGTGTAGTAATAGAATACTCTTCTTCGTTATCTCTGATTCTCTCTCTAAAGAATTTTCTTGTGAGTCGTAGTGAATTGGTGAGAATGAAGAAGAATTAAGCTTCTATTTATAGAAGATTTCTGGCTTAGCCCTTGCAATGTGAAAAGGCAAGTGGCTTGACGACTGGTGAGGTAAAAAGAAAAGTGGTTTGACGCATGTAGTGTGAAACAACAAGTGGTTCGACGCGTGTAATGTAAAATAACAATTGGTTCGACTCCTGTAATGTGAAACGACAATTGGTTCAATGCCTGTAATGTGAAACGACAATTGGGTCGACGCCTGTAATGTGAAACAAAAATTGGTTCGACGCCTGTAATATGAAACGACAAGTGGTTTGTCGTCTGGTAGAGACAATTACTATTGACGAAAGTGATTCTTAGATGATTACATATGTGCCTCCATAAAATAAACCAAACTTAACACAGACGTCTCATAACATACTTCTTATTTATAACAATGATTGAATAAATATTACAACAAATCATTTTATCTTCAATCAACACATATTTAATCTTTCAACAATTATTCATCATTAATATTATAACTAACAATATTTAAGAACCAGATCATTCCTAGGAAAGAGAGGGCTTTCTGATAAGGATTTCTCCTTATTGGCGCGCAATTAGGTGACCAAACCTCTCCTCAACAAAACTTTATAGACATCGTCAATATTGCAAATAATAATATGAATAACTTTGTCGTCTCAATTATTGATTTAATAATATAAAATATTAAGCAGATGATACTGTGATAATAAATGAATCAATAATATGAGATACTATGTAGCAATTACTGTAGCAATAATTGAGTATAACTGAGTGGCTTCTTACGTAAGCATCAATAATCAATATTGTGTACTACTACGAAACCACGCGTATTACTATAATTTTACCACCGGGTATTTCAACAGTTAACAATAAAACTTTCACCGTTTTTTTTATAAAAAGATGTTTTTGTCGTTTTCTAACTCTGACAATAATTCTGTTATTGGGTCCACCAATGATTGTGCCATCGTACGAATATTCTCCGACAAAATGAATATTCCCCGAACAAACGAATATTTTATAACAACTTGCTTACTTTGCAAAATTTATAAATATTACCCACAACTATAACATTCTATCAAATCTACACCATAATATTCAAAATGATTTTTACAGACAAATATTCTTTATTTATGAAAGTTGGGGTCTTACAACCTCCCTTCTTATGAAATTTCATCCTCGAAATTAGGGTACATACATGGTATATTGAAGAGGTGAGGATACCTTGACTTCATTTCAGATTCTAACTCTTAGGTCATTTCCTCAACATCGTGGTTTCTCCATAAAACTTTTACTTAAGGTATAACCTTGGAGCGTAAAATATGTTCCTTTTTATACAATATTTTAATAGGTACCTCTTCATACATTAAATCTTCTGCTATTTCGTCCGGTTTTAACTTAATATTGTGACTCGGGTCTTCCACATATTTACGTAACATAAATATGTGAAAAACATTATGAACACGAGATATATCTGGCGGTAAGGCTAGTCTTTAAGCACAGTTCCTACTCGATCGAGGATTTCAAATGGGCAAATGAATCGAGGTTTGAGCTTTCCTCTCTTTCTAAATCTTGTAACTCCTTTCCATAGAGCAACACGTAACAACACATGTTCTCCAACATTGATTTCTGTGTCCTTTCGATGAAGATCTGCATAACTCTTTTGTCGATTTTGTGAGGTCTTTATACGTTGTCGGATCATTTGAATCTTTTATGTAGTCATACGTACCAATTCTGGTTCCAACAACGTTGCTTCACCCACCTCATCCAAGCATACTGGAGAACGATACTTTCTTCCGTACAAGGCCTCGAACGGAGCCATGCCGATACTTACTTGATAACTGTTGTTGTAGGAGAATTTCACCAATGGTAAGAACTTGTCCCAACTTCCTTTTAAGTCAAGGACATAGAGTTTTAATAGATCTTCCAGAGTTTGAATAGTTTTCTGTGACTGCCCGTCCATTTGAGGATGATATATCGAACTAAATCGTAAATCTGTGCCCATAGCTTTTTGCAAACTGACCCAAAACTGTGAAGTGAATCTTTGGTCTCGATCAGAAACTATAGATATTGGCATACCATAAAGTCTTATAATCTCATTTATATACATACGAGCAAGTCGTTCAAGTGTATAAGTTTCTCGTCTAGGTAAGAAATGAGCAGACTTGGTTAATCTATCAACAATGACCCAAATTGCATCTATGCCTTGAGAAACCTTGGGAAGACCGGTAACAAAATCCATGGTAATGTGCTCCCACTTCCATTCTATAATTTCAAGTGGTTGCAATGGACCTTTTGGCACTTGATGCTCCGCTTTGACACGTTGACACGTTAAACACCTTGAGATAAACTCTGATATCTCTCTATTCATATTGCTCCACCAAAATGTATGTCGAATATCATGATACATTTTGGTACTCCCAGGATGGATTACAAACGGTGTGTTGTGCGCCTCTATGATGATTTTATACTTGAAATCAAGATCGTTAGGAACACAAAGTCTTGAGTTGACTCGAAGTATTCCTTCTTCATCAATTCTTGCTTCTGGAATAGCACCTTCTCGCACTTTCTTCTTCATAAGCATCAGCACCAGGTCCGTAATTTGAGCAAGTTTAACTTTATTGATTAAAGTCGATTCTACTCGTATATTTTCCATCATCACGTGGGTCCCTAGAGCTTTATCTCCATCTCCATCATTTGCAAGTCATACAAAATGGGCATTTGCATTGACAACATCGCACTCGTACCCGCATATGATCTTTTACTCAATACGTCAGCTGCCACGTTCATTTTTCCATGATGGTATTGAATAGTATGATCATAATCTTTCAACAGTTCAAGCCAACGTCGTTGCTGCATGTTGAGTTCCTTTTGAGTGAAGAAATATTTGAGGCTTTTATGGTCCGTAAGGATCTCCACTTTCTCCCCGTACAGGTAATGCCTCCAGATTTTAAGTGCGATAAAGACAGCTGCCAACTCTAGATCATGAGTAGGATAATTCCTCTCATATTCTTTGAGTTGTCGCGAGGCATAGGCTATGACTTTCCCATGTTGCATGAGAACACATCCTAAACCCTTGCTTGAAGCATCACTGTAGATGACATATCCCTTCGTACCAGATGGTATTATCAGAACATGTGCTGAAATGAGTCTCCTCTTGAGTTCTTGAAAACTCTTCACACATTCCTCGCTCCAACCGAATTTTGTATCTCTTTGAGTCAGCAGAGTTAATGGAGTAGCGATTCAAGAAAATCCTTCCACGAATCTCCGATAATAACCAGCTAAGCCGAGAAAGCTACGTACTTCGTTCACTGACTTAGGTTGCGCCCAGCTTTGAATTTCTTCAATCTTTGCCAGGTCAACAGATATTCCATGATTTGATATCACGTGCCCAAGGAATGATACTTCCTCAAGCCAGAACTCGCATTTCTTTAACTAGGCATATAGCTTATTTTCACAAAGCTTTTGGAGTATTAACCTCAAGTGTTGCTCATGATCTTCACGGCTTTTGAAGTATATGACGATGTCATCAATAAAGACAACAACAAAATGATCCAAATATTCCTTGAATACTCGGTTCATCATATCCATGAAGGTCGTAGGAGCATTAGTCAATCCAAAAGACATGACTAGGAATTCGTAATGCCCGTTCCGAGTTCTAAAAGTAGTCTTTGGAATGTCATCAGTTTTAACATTTAACTGATGATATCCAGAATGAAGATTGATCTTTGAAAAGAATTTAACACCTTGCAACTGGTCAAATAGGTCATCAATTCGAGGTAATGGGTACCTATTTTTGACGGTGACATGATTCAACTCCCGATAGTCAATACAAAGTCGCATACTTCCATATTTCTTCTTTACGAACAGAACAGGAGCACCCCAAGGAGACGTACTAGGACGAATGAAACCGATGTCTAAAAATTCCTGTAGTTGGGTTTTTAACTCCTGAAGTTCAATAGGATACATTCGATATGGGGCTTCGAAAATGGGATTTGTACCGGGTTCAAGGTCGATACAAATTTCGATTTCTCGCTCTGGGGGTAGGCTAGGAAGTTCTTCAGGGAATACGTCAGGAAATTTTTTAACAATAGAAATATCATTCAACTCTGACATATTTTTATTTAAATCCGTGACATAGGCTAAGAAAGCTTAACATCCGTCTTTCAATAAACCAATAGCTTTATGGCTTGATATGACAGTGATTGACTTTAGTGGTTTGGTTGCTTGAATTCAAATAATAGGTTGGTTTAGAATATGAAAGCTAACAACCTTATGAAAACAATCAATTTTAACATGATGATTAGTTAACTAATCAATCCCTAAAATCACATCAAATGCAAGTATTTTCAAATAGATAAGATTGACAGGTAACGTGCGGTTACCGATTTGAATCAATCAAGACTTATAAACAATAGATGTAATGAAGGTTTCTCCCAACGGAGTTTCAACAGATAAATCAAAGTCTAATTTCTCTGGATTTAAATTTAAACGTTGAGCACAAGTAGGAGAAATAAAAGAATTGGTAGAACTGGTATCAAATTAGGTATAGACTTTGCTAGAGTTTATGATTAGCTTACCCGTGATCACCTCATTTGGATTCCTCGCTTTTTGGGAGGTTATGATAAACGCTCTCCCTTGAACTACCAGTTTTATCTTGTTTGGGACGGCCTTTGATGCCTCCATCTCAGCTGGACTTGACTTTGGTGCACGACAAAATCGGGCTAGGTTACATTCTCTTCCATAATTGTAACATACTTTGGACTGTTGGGTACAGTTTGGACTGATGTGTCCCTCCCCTCCGCATTTGTAACATACAGCCGACGGTCATTCTCCTTCCTTAACAACATGTGATGATGGTTACGTCTTTCCACCATTATTGAATTTCCTCTTCCTGAAATTTCCAATTCTATTATCTTGGCCATAATTTACCATCGAAGTGGTTACCATTTCTAGCATGTTGATTCCCTCCACGTTTGTTCTTACCGCTTTGATGACTGTTACCACTAGTACTATCGATTTGCCGGCTGCTCTCTCTTGGTTGGGTTAACACATTATCACGCTCTAATAACTGAGACCTATTTACAACATCTGAATATAAACATAGTTTGTGAAAGATTAGGTATTGTCGTATCTCAGGTTTCAAACCTCTTAGAAACATCCGCGTCATTCTCTCCTAATTATCAACCAAGTGGGATGCAAACCTGGATAACTCGACAAACTTAGCTTCGTATTGTGACACGGTCATATTGTTTTGTTCCAGCTTGAATAAACTCCACCTCCTTCATGTGATGAATACTTTCGGGAAAGTACTTGTCGTTGAACAGTTCAGAGAACTTCTCCCAAGACATCTTTAGTGCGGCAGGTTGTATACTTTTTACGGATTCCCACCAGTAATCTGCCTCTCCTCGTAACATGAAGATGGAAAAGGTAACCTTTTTCTTCTCGGAGCATCCCAAGACATCAAATATCTTGGTGATCTGCTTTATCCATGCCTCCTCCTTAAGTGGTTTTGGCTCTCCCAAAAACTCTGGTGGTTTTAGTTCCTTGAACTGCTTAGCGGGGACCATCCGTGAGTTGCCAGTGTTTCTACATTCATTTTGGACATTAGTCTCTCTCGCCTGATGTTGCATGAATTACGGAAAGCCTCAGAACATTCCGTCGTTCATCATTTGGTCGGTGTTGTTGTTTACCTGAGGATTATTGCCTTCCTAATGTACATTATCCCTGGTATTGATCTGTGGTTACTCAATGGTCTCCTGTGCTCCATTACTAATCTCAACATTCTCGGATGTCATTTTCAAACACTGCCACAAAACAAGGGTTAATTGACATGCCACATATTACCCCTATATTCTGACCGACCAAGTAAATAACAATTAAACTTAGGTAGGTCATAATAGTGAAGGAATTACCCGTCTCTCCCATCCTAGTTCTAGTCTCACATCTTAGCCAAGGATCATATCCCTAAGCTTTGATACCAACTGTGACGCCCCCAAAATAGGTATACATCACCCATCTTGAGTCGCTAAATACATAGTACATAATTTAAATACAAACTTCTTTTATACAGTACGACAAAACGTAGCTGAGAGTTTCAAATGGATAATGTCTCGTAGAGAATATCCAAACTCAAATAAAATCATAATTACAATTATTATCACACTATTTCTTATAATAGTGAGGACTACTATAGCCACCTATCTGGACCGTCACTCCATTTCCCAACTCGTTCCAGCTATATTCTCACTTCCTGAAGAAAACAATGAAAGCAAATGTAAAGTCCCCGAACCCGGATACTTGAACCCCGTATTCGGTACTTCACGATACCATTTCTATGAGCGGAATAATTACTAATAATAATACCAATAATATAAATTTCAAACTTAACTTACATTTATCAGAGTCTAATCCTAAGTAAGCAACCTTTACTACATTCTTTACATGTTATATAATACATATCATTAACTTAATACAGTCTATCTATTACAAATGATACAATAACATTCTGTTTGCTTTCCTTTTCACTTATTCCTGGCCGAGCCTTCTAGCTATTCACACTTAGCTGAAAACATTTACATAAAGCAAGGATGAGCATTTGAGTGCCCAGCAAGTATTATATATATATATAAGTTGAAAGAATTTAAATGTTTTCTTTATAATATTCTTCTACAACCGGTTAATAGTTGTGAAGTAATCTGTACCAATAATAATAACATAACAACCCTCTTTCAAATTTTTGAAACTATGTATTGTCTATACATGGGGTTTCTGTGACACATTATGAACATTGTTTTCATTTTTGAAAGGGTTTAAACAGAAATTCATCTGTAAACCGGCCATTGCTTACGGGCACGAAGGTGTACATCCCATAGGCCCTGTATTGATCAATACTAGATGTACAAGAACGATGTTATCGTTCACTCTGTCCGCCTTGGGCGCATAAAAATTTTCCCATTATCGGGATGTTCATACCTGTCGGGTTTTCATAACAAAGGTCTTATCTTGTTCAACAATAATATATAATTCAACATATATGTATATCAAAGGTGTATCAACATGTGATTAAATACAATGATTATCCAAGTGGGGACACTTGTATAATCATTTCTAAAAATTAACGAACAGAATATATATCTGAATTATCATATACTAACATGTTGATAATCAAAGGGTGTATATAATATAGGTTTAACAATCTGTATATTAATAATAATAATTCTGAACTTCTCACTTCTGTCCATTGCATAAAGAAAATGCAAAGTTAGGATACTTGCCTGATGCGCT
Organism: Panax japonicus; assembly: GCA_020205505.1. NCBI lineage: Eukaryota > Viridiplantae > Streptophyta > Magnoliopsida > Apiales > Araliaceae > Panax > Panax japonicus. The sequence goes on along the minus strand of CM035107.1, from coordinate 18,471,687 downwards.
GCTTACAATTACGCAACTTAGATCTATCTGTTATACCGAAACCTATCATTAATAAAATCATTCTATCGATTAGTATAACATAATGTAACACATAACACTGTCTATTGCAGTCAGCACATTCCTAATCACATTGTTATACATGTTCAACAATCATGTTATCACAAACAAACATTAACTCATTCCTAATCACATTGTCACACAACTTTATCCACCATTGAATCACAAATAAAATAATTAACTAACTAAATTTCTAAGTCGAGATCAATTTCTGAACCATGTCGGTCTACCGACATCTTTATCGGGTAATTATCGAGTCTAAGACTCTAAACAGTATTTCAATATCCATATAGATAACTTAAACAACAGTCGCACTATTTTTTTTTTCATAACCTTATAATAATTATAAAATAATTATTACCATTTACCATAATTTTTGAAATATCAGAATCATTATTAAATGATTTAAATAGCAAATAATTTTATTATCATTAATATCAAACTATTAATAAAACCATTACCAAAATATTAAAGTTATGTATAATAACCCAAAATATTTTTAAAGTACTTATATTACCCTTAAATGATTTTTAATACATTTAAAATCATTCTTAAATAATTACCATTAATATTTAAATATTAATGAACTATTTATCCAAATATTAAAAGTCAATAATTATAACTTAAAATATTTTTTATTCATTTATATCCTTTTTAAATGATTTTTAAATAAATAAAACTATTTTAAACTATTTATTTAATATAATTATTAAATAAACTTAATATCATTTATATTAACTTAATATCATTAATATCAAATTAATAATGAAATTATCCTTTAAATATTAAAAGATATATTTTATAACTTAAAATATCATTAAACACTTTATTTACATTTAAAATGATTTTTAAAATATTAAAATCATTTTTAAACTAATTATTTAATATAATAACTAAATAACTTTAATATCATTATTAATCATTAATTAATGAAATTAACCATTAAATATTAAAAGTTATATTTTATAACTTAAAATATTTTTAAATATCTTATTATTATTTAAAATAATTTTTAATATAATAAAATCATTTTTAATTCATTTATTTAATTCATTTATTAAATAAATTAATTATCATTAATATTAATTTTTTAATGAAAATTATCACATAATATTAAAAGTTAATTCCTTAAACAGAAATTTGATTTCTAAGAGAACTTAAATTCCTCCTTCAAAATAATTTATAAAAATAATTTAATATATATAAAATATAATAAGAAAATAAAAATTGGTTAGATTAATGCCTGGAGTTGCATCCCCGACTGCTATCGAATCCCGAACTGTCCCGCTGAAGACGCTTGCGGTTGATTTCATTGGTTTGTTTGTTGAAGTTGGTCCCGTTGTCGCCAATGTCCTGCTGCCTTGTTCCGTATTCGCATTCCTTGTTTCCATTTCCTTTCCTGGACAGTCTTTTACCTTATGCTTTATTGATTCGCACACAACACATTCACTATACATTCTTGGATTGGGACATTTTGGAAAGATATATATCCCTTCTGTCCTTACTTTCCACACATAAACTTTTCTTTTAATCACATTCCCGGTTTATCTCTGGTATTATCAAAATTATCTTCTTTTATTTTATAGGAGACAAAAGTTATCTTTTGCCCCTTCGTTATCCTAGCTATTACTAACGTTGTTACAAGGTCATTTGATCTTCTAAATCCTGGCGGTCTGGTTGTCTTGAAGTCTATGAAGTTTGTCGATCGATTGTCTAGTTGATTTCCCGTGACTGGTATTTCGTTCTGCATAGCTTGATCGTCCGTATTCGCAAAAATTTTGTGTCGGGTCTGGTTGTCCTCCAGCTTTGTTCACAGGTCCTTCTATCCTTTGGTTTCGTTTTCGTTTTGACGGCATTTTCATAAATTATTCTTACATTCTAAGCCTTATCGTAAACGCTTAACATATATTGCAAAACTTTCTATTCAAATAATCATGTAATTAAAATATTAGATTTTGAAAACTCGGTCTACTGTAATAACCAATGACCAATAAATATCTACTATCTTTATACCAACTTATCCCATTAATCCAATATAGACTCATATTTATACCACTTGACATGCCTTAGCACACAATGCTTTAAACATCCGCTATCCCTTTGTGACTTGAAAGTCGGGAATCGCTGCCATAACTTATACAAAATATTACATTACACCAACATACCTATCATATATACCACCTAAAATCATACATATTCAACTAATACTAATACTACCTATTCATTACACATTCACCAACGATCAATTTCTTGGTAACCTATCTATTTCCATTATCCTCAATATCCATTCACACACAACTATACCTAATTTGTCGCAACTTATAACACATTATGAGTTTAAGAACTCATCATAAACATACGAGTTTAAGAACTCAGCATAAATATACGAGTTTAAGAACTCAACATTGACCACATATCCTTTAACTATACTTTACCTATCAGTTATACTTAGCATTTCTTGATCTAGTACTATACTTTCCAAAATAACCACCTATTTGAGGTAGCTTTCAATGTGAGCCTCTATTGCAGTTATTGACTTTGATATTGGCTCGGTCATGGACGTTGACTTATTCTTTACGACTTAAGGGTATCCTAATTCATTCTATCTAACAGCTATACACAAAATATCTTGATTAACAAATAATAAATACACACAACACATAAAGGTTTTATAAATTATCTTTTATTTTGTTTGACGATGAATTTATTCAATTAATCTCTTTTTAAACTCTATATGAGTTATTTGAATTTTCAACGTTTCCCTCTGTTCTAAGGTTATAGCCTAAGGTCTAACCCACCTAAAGTTTCTAACCTTATAGCTCTGATACCATCCTGTAAAGTCCCCGAACCCGGATACTTAAAACCCGAATTCGGTACTTCACGATACCATTTCTATGAGCGGAATAATTACTAATAATAATACCAATAATATAAATTTCAAACTTAACTTACATTTATCAGAGTCTAATCCCAAGTAAGCAACATTTACTACAGTCTTTACATGTTATATAATATATATCATTAACTTAATACAGTCTATCTATTACAAATGATACAATAACATTCTGTTTGCTTTCCTTTTCACTTGTTCCTGGCCGAGCCTTCTAGCTGTTCAAACTTAACTGAAAACATTTAAATAAAGCAAGGATGAGCATTTGAGTGTCCCAGCAACTATTATATATATATAAGTTGAAAGAATTTAAATGTTTTCTTTATAATATTCTTCTACAATCGGTCAATAGTTGTGAAGTAATATGTACCAATAATAATAACATAACAACCCTCTTTCAAATTTTTGAAACTATGTATTGTCTATACATGGGGTTTCTGTGACACATTATGAACATTGTTTTCATTTTTGAAAGGGTTTAAACAGAAATTCATCTGTAAACCGGCCATTGCTTACGGGCACGAGGGTGTACATCCCATAGTCCCTGTATTGATCAATACTACATGTACAAGAACGATGTTATCGTTCACTCTGTCCGCCATGGGCGCATAAAAATTTTCCCATTATCGGGATGTTCATACCTGTCGGGTTTTCATAACAAAGGTCTTATCTTGTTCAACAATAATATATAATTCAACATATATGTATATCAAAGGTGTATCAACATGTGATTAAATACAATGATAATCCAAGTGGGGACACTTGTATAATCATTTCTAAAAATTAACGAACAGAATATATATCTGAATTATCATATACGAACATGTTGATAATCAAAGGGTGTATATAATATAGGTTTAACAATCTGTATATTAATAATAATAATTCTGAACTTCTCACTTCTGTCCATTGCATAAAGAAAATGCAAAGTTAGGATACTTGCCTGATGCGCTGCTTACAATTACGCAACTTAGATCTATCTGTTATACCGAAACCTATCATTAATAAAATCATTTTATCGATTAGTATAACATAACGTAACACATAACACTGTCTATTGCAGTCAGCACATTCCTAATCACATTGTTATACATGTTCAACAATCATGTTATCACAAACAAACATTAACTCATTCCTAATCACATTGTCACACAACTTTATCCACCATTGAATCACAAATAAAATAATTAACTAACTAAATTTCTAATTCCAGATCAATTTCTGAACCATGTCGGTCTACCGACATCTTTATCGGGTAATTATCGAGTCTAAGACTCTAAACAGTATTTCAATATCCATATAGATAACTTAAACAACAGTCGCACTATTTTTTTTTCATAACCTTATAATAATTATAAAATAATTATTACCATTTACCATAATTTTTGAAATATCAGAATCATTATTAAATGATTTAAATAGCAAACAATTTTATTATCATTAATATCAAACTATTAATAAAACCATTACCAAAATATTAAAGTTATGTATAATAACCCAAAATATTTTTAAAGTACTTATATTACCCTTAAATGATTTTTAAAACATTTAAAATCATTCTTAAATAATTACCATTAATATTTAAATATTAATGAACTATTTATCCAAATATTAAAAGTCATTAATTATAACTTAAAATATTTTTAATTCATTTATATCATTTTTAAATAAATAAAACCATTTTAAACTATTTATTTAATATAATTATTAAATAAACTTAATATCATTTATATTAACTTAATATCATTAATATCAAATTAATAATGAAATTATCCTTTAAATATTAAAAGTTATATTTTATAACTTAAAATATCATTAAACACTTTATTTACATTTAAAATGATTTTTAATATAATAAAATCATTTTTAATTCATTTATTTAATTCATTTATTAAATAAATTAATTATCATTAATATTAATTTATTAATGAAAATTATCACATAGTATTAAAAGTTATTAAAAATAACCTAAAATATATTCATATATCATAATATAATTTTTTTTATGATTTTTCATGAATTAAAATCATTTTTAAAGAATTTATTTAATATTCTAATTAAATAAATTAAATACTTTTAATATTCCAAAAATATTAAATATTTATGAAATATATTTAAAATAATTAAAAACTAATTTTCAGAATTTAAATTAATTTTTAATAATTTATTTGGTATTTTTAATAATTAAAAACTATTTTTTTCTATTTATTTATTAATTTTCAGAAAATAATATAATGTCTGTCGCTAAAGGCCACCTATAGTGACAAAACTGGCGCTATAGGTGTTCTTCATGTTTTTGAGCTGTTCTTGCACATTCATAACCAGTTCCGACTTGCCTACTTTGACCAAGTACACAGACCGAATCAGGATGTTTTTGGACTATCTAAGACATTGATCTTGTATTATTAATGTAGTACTACAAATATCAAGCAAGATCTGGGTCCGATTACAACATATAAGCAAGATATGGAAGTTCAAACAACCTGTAAGAACTGTTCTTCGTTTTCTGGGTTACCCAGAAAACAAGATCAGTTCGACTGATCACTTTTGGGCTTCCACCACTTACTATCCATGATATATTTTTGTGATCTAAAGGTTCCAGGTTGTAGCTAGTATGCAAGAGAGTATATCTATTACGTAAAATACAAATAACATGAAGAGAATCAAAATTTATAACTTAGTCAAACCATGTCAGTCAACATGTTCATATGTTTTCTGGGTTACCCAGAAAACAGAGAACATGCTCGACCTTGCTAGTTTGACCGTCCATCAAATCCAACCCGTTTATAAAATAAGTGATATTAAGGCATGAGGATGTATTCCAACAAACATAGTATAACCTAGATTCAAAACTCATAACAAAACATTAACAAATTTTCAGATCCAAGCCCTTAAACCTCCTGTCAGAACATTCTGGGTACGTTTCTGGGTTGCCCAGAAATGGCCCGGTCAATGTCGGTCAACGACCTTTGACCGGTTAGAACTTACAATCTACAACTGATCTAGGCTTGATTCTTGATCCAAAGCAAAGATCTCATAACTGACTACAATATTCAACACTTAAAACACAAAAATCAAACACGTACAGAGATCTACCCGACCTGACATTCGTTGTCAGACAACTGATTAAAAAATTTCCAAAATTTGTAGATCTTCAAATCCGAGCATCTAGATGTTATGGATCTAACATCTAGCAACCCAGATAATCATTAGACAACATAAACAACATATTCTAACACTTAATCATAACACCTAACACCGAATTTGGACCGAAATTAAATCTAGGGTTTTATACCTTGATGATCGAATTCTTGATTTTGTGTTGCTGATTTGTTTATGGTGGACGTGGGGCTGTGTTTTGGGACTATAAAACTTACAAATTTCGTGGGTTTAGAGAGAGAAGTTCTAAGATGAGTGTGGTGATCAAATGGAATTAAAAAGTATCTTTCTCTCTCTTAATCTATATTTATAGTGAGCTAGATGCAAGAATCTGATGTTGTTGTCATTACATGGCTGATTAGAATAGATTTTTGGCACATGGGATTATCTAGGGTTTGTGAACAACCCAAAATATGGAAAGATTTGCAAGCAAGCTCAATTAAATAAATCATAAATGCTATTTTTGTAATTTAACAATGTAATTAAGGGTATTCTTGTCCATGGTACTTGAATCTAGGTTTTAATCACTAGATTTTAAACCTTAAGGTTCCCCAAATAATTTCTAAGGCTTGAATAATTAAGACTAAAGCTCAATAAAATTTTAATTATAACTTACTAATTAAAAATTAAGGTTTTAATAGAAAATTAGGGTTTTTTTTTTAAAATATCTTAGGGTTTTCAAAAAAATAAAATAATTAGGGTTTCTAGATCATATAATTATTATTGACTTTGCTAATTTAGCAATTAGGGTTTAAGATTTTGATAATTAGGGTTACCGATTTATAATTAGGTTTTCAAATTATCAAATTAGAATTCTATGTATTAGGGTTTTAATTTCTATATCACCAGTCGTTAATCACATTATTGTGATTACATAACGGCTTTAACAAATTCTCAAAGTCGTGAATGACTTTCGCTTTGGGGTTTCAATTCATTTAGGTTTTAACACTTAAAATTATGGTTTTTAATAATTTATAGTTTCTAGAATTTTAATTAGGGTTTACCTAATTAATACATCTAATACATGTCATAAATTATATAACACACTTATAAAGCAAATCCTGCACTCTAATTTGGATCTCAAATTAGGGTTTAACATTATTACTAAGGTTTGATCATAATACACCGTAATTGACCAACCATTATCAATACAGAAATACAGTACATATTCATAGCACTGAAAAATCAAAATACAATTAACATTATAATTTTATTATCATTATTCCTTATCCCATAACCAAAGTTAGGGTTATCATTAACACTAAAACTGTTCCACACATTAACATTACACACATAACCATACATATCTATAACACTGGCAAATAATAATATAATATTATTATTCTCATTCCTTGATCAAAACCCAGAATTAGGGTTTGGATTCCATAGCTGATTTATCTTCCATAATTAACCTTATAATTAAGTAGAAATAATTTACTTAATATCTTGAACAAAATTCATATAATAAAATAAGTATTATAAAAATTCTATATTCATATAATATATTATTCAATTAATATAATTATCATATTTTCATGGAAAATAAACATTAAAAACATTTTTACTATAAAACTAATTATTATTAGAATATAATTTATAATGAGCAATAATTCTAAAATAAAATTATTCATAACCATTCATGTAATAAATATATTTTATATTCATCACATAAATACATACATAATACCTTTCACGCATTCTTACCTTTAAAATAAATAATTATTCTAAAATCATTTCATATATTATTTAAATAATATATACCTATACTTTCATAGAAATAATAATAAAAGCATTTCCAATAAGGAATTAATTAGTATAAAAAAATATAATTGATAATAATCAATAATTTTACAATAAATTTATTTGCAATATTTAATGTAATAAATAAATTTTATTTATCACACATGTAATTATAATTATACATTACCTTGACACATATCATTCATATTTATTTTAATAAATAATAATAAAAAAATTTACAAAAAAATTATGATTTATTTATATAAAAAATATCGGGTTGTCACAGCAAAAGGGTGAGCTCAACTAGCCCGGTAAAAAAATATTATGGCTAAGATAATGCAGAATAAATTATAATTAGCCTTCAACAGTATTAAACTGATAAAATACAATAAAGACCGAGTTTAACTGCAGCGGAACAAGCAATCCATTAGAAGAGTCAAGTAGAGCGTGATATCTACTATCTTCTATGATTTGAAAAGTTTATCATCAATTTTATCGCTGAGACTCAGCTAAATAAATAATCCACATCAGTGAATAATCCATGCACTACGTGCCAAGGATATTCATTATTATCACCAATGGTCTTGATCATACCAACAACTGTCCATCAATGCACTACGGGTCAATGAGGACTTTTACCACATCATTTGTAACATTTCGGGCCATGATTATACCGAATGATCCTTGGTCATAATCATACCAATCAACTGTCCATCTATGCAATACGGGCAAAGATGACTTTCATCATAATAAATGTGACAACCCGAGAAATTTGACAATTTAAGAAAATCTTAAATGATTGATTTAAGGTCAAATAATAGACCTAGACAGAAAATTAGTGTATGCGTATGATGTTATTGGATTTGAATTTTGAGGATTTCAAAATTCGGTGAAGGATATAGGTGAATTATTCAGGATTAAGGATTTATGTGATTATGTTCTGTTTATGGTTATGTTATGTGTACAGAATGTGGTTAAGGGTCAAGGATTGACCAGATAAATTATATCTGTAACAAACCCTAAGAATATATTAAGAACGACAATGTTCGGTTAGAAAATCCTAGCGTTTAATAAGAAACCCTAGAAATCGGTTCTGGAAACCTTAGTTTCAGTTCCGGGAATCCGAAACCCTAATTCGGTGCATGAAACCCTAAATTGGGAACTTAATGGCATAAGTGTAAATAATTAAAAGAATAATTAGGGTTAATCTTGACAATTGATTACAAAACCATAATTCCAAATTTAAAACCCTAATACCAGATCTGAAAACCCTAATTTCATATTCTGATAAAATGAAAGCCCTAATCTGGGAATATAACGGAGAATTATAATACTTATGTGGTATTAGTTAAGTATTAATTAGGGTAAAGATTAATTAATTAATAAACCTTAATTTATGGGTTTAAAACCTTAATGACCATTTTGGAACCCTAATTGTTCCGTCAGAAACCCTAATTGTTCAGTGGTGGAATTTAATTGCTTGATTAACAATGTTAAGTAGGAGATATAAATTCTAATTGCCAAGTTATTAGAAACCCTAAACGGATTAAGAAATCTAATTTCTAAGATTTAAATATTATTTTCTTATTTAAAAACCCTAAAATGTGGTTTTGAGATCTAATGTGCAATTGTGGCCCTATATGCTTAATTAGCAATTTTAATTAGGATAAATTAGTCCTAATTAGCAAAGATTGACTCATGATTAGGAAATTATGAAATAATTAGGAAGTCCTAATTATAGATTAGAAATCAAAATTTTCAATTTTAAAATTTAATTAGAAAATTTTTGAAATCCAAGTTGCTAAATATTTGAGGGTTAAAACCTATACCCTAGATTTGTCCAAATCCTAATCTCTAAATTGTCCAAACCCTAAACCCTAAGGGTTGCAACAAATGAGAAAATTCTAGAAAATTTAGGAAATGTCCAAAATGCCCTTTATTGCATTATTATGACTTATCTTGCAAGTCTTTCCCTAAGGTGAGTTGCTCACCAACCCTATACCTAGCCATGTGCAACAAATCAAGCAGATCAGCCACCTAGCAACATGGGATGCAATGAATCAAGCTTTGTATAAATGGATTTAGAGAGAGAAAGTGCTCAAAATGTAGCCAATCTCATTTTTACTCTCACCAACTCCCATCCTCTCTCAAACCCACGAAATGTCAAACAAATCAGTCCTAAAATTCAAGCCCCACATTTATCATAAACAGATCAAAGGGCAGAAATCAGAATTTAATCTTAAAAGGTATAAAATTTCCTAATTTTTGAAATCCTTCAATCCTTGGTTAAATGTTGCAATTGATTGTGCAAAGATGTGTATTAGGGTGTTAATTGATGTTTTGGGTTGTTAAATCCATGACCCATAACATCAAAGTGCACGAATTTAAAGTTTTTCAAAATCTGGAAATCTGGAAAATTATGTTTTTCAGACAAATGTCAGGTCCGATATATCCGTCTGTGTTATGAGTTTTTGATGTTTAAAACTTGTCAAGTGTAGCCTGGTATGTGTTCTTTAAGATGCAAAAAGAATCAGACCCAGATCTATTATAGATTGCATGTTATAAACGGTCAAAACCCGTTGACCGAACTGCTTAAATCGCGAACCCAGAACTCGTTAAGAACAGTGTCCGTGTCCTACTTTGACCGGCCATATCTTGTTTATGCTATGATTTTTTTGTGTTATTATTCTTGATAGTTGTAGTACTACATGTTTTCTACACACTGGAGTTGATAGATCACATAAAAAATGTACAGACTGAAAGTTATAAGGACCCAAAAGGGGGTACCTTGAATTCTGGTAAACCCAGAAAAATGAAGAACTTGTTTGTCAAACTTTTTGGAAGCATAGATCTAGCTGTTATGTTATTTTTTGTGTATAAAATTGGTTTCTAGTTGTAGTATTGCATAAGTACTACAATCTGAAAGTTTTAACAAGCCCAGAAACGCAATAATCAAAGAAATAAGTCCGGTCAAACCACCCACCTCGCGACTGCCGGAAAAATCTGGGTTTGGCTCAAGAACACCTATAGCGACAGAAAGCGTCGCTATAGGCCTTTAGCGACAGTTTTAATTATTATTTTCTGGAAAATGATTAAAAATTAGAAAAAATGGTTTTTAATTATTAAAACTACATAATAAATTATGAAAAAATATTTTAAAGTCTGAAAAATAGTTTTTAACTATTTTGTGTATATTTCGAAAATAATTAATATTTTTGGAATATAAATGGTATTTATTTATTTAATTATAATATTAAATAAATTATTTAAAAATAGTTTTTAATTCATGAAAAATCATGAAAAATAATATTATGGTATAAGAAAATATTTTAAGTTATTTTTGATGACTTTTAATATTTTGGAATGAATTTCATTAATTAATCAATATTAATGATAATTAGTTTATTTAATAGATATATTAAATAAATTATGGAAAAATAGAATTTATGCTTTATAAATCATATAAAAATGATTTAAGTGTTATAAAAATATTTTAAGTTATAAATTATAACTTTTGATATTTTGGCATAAAAATATTAATATCTTAATACTAATAGCAATTATCGGATAATGGAATTAAGTGTTTAAAAATCATATAATTATGATTTTAAAGTATTAAAAATACTTTGTGATATTATAATTATATTATAATATTATGTTATGATTTTCATTAATATTTTATATTAAATAAATATTAATGATTAATGTATTAAGTGGTATTTAATTCATTTAAATACGGTACTAATGATTGAAAAATGTTAATAAATGGTAATAATTATCCGAAAATTATTACGAGCCTAGGAAAAATATTTTGACTGAGAAGAAATTATCTGTGATAATTGTTAAGTGTTTAGGCGGAGTTTAACTGAACTTAAACTCGATATTCGTCCGACTAGACCGTCGGGATGATAGAATTGTGTTGGTTTCAACTCAGACTGCAATAGTTTGACTTGATACCTAGTCTTATGTTCTGTAAAGACTGAAAGGGTTATGTGGTAATGTGTTTAGGTTATTCTGTGGATATAAATATAACAGTAATATACTGTGATGATATTATTCTAATATTGGAGATCTATATTATTAATATTAGGTCTTCGGGTAAAGCATTATAAATTGTGTTGCGGTAATCAACGGTGCAGACAAGCTTTTCAGTTCTATTATGTTTGTGGATGGAATGTGGTTATGTGTTAAATTACATATCATGCTCTATGAATTGTTAAAAGTTAAAATATGACTAAGTTAATTGAGTTATGAAACTCAATCAATATGTGATTACATGTTGTATGATGTAACTCGATAAATTAGAAATGTATAATGCATGAATTAATGTTTTGTAAGAAATTATTGATGCATGTAGAATATGTTTAGTAAAGAATATATGTTGCATGCAGATATGCATATTAAAGGAAATGTAGTGCATATAGAATTATGTGTTATGTGAAACATGATAGATTGTTAAATTTGCTGGGCTGTCGAGCTCAATCTTGCAAACATAAACTTTTTGCAGGTTAATGATGTTAGACAATATTATTTGCTATACGGATGATGAAGATTGAGCGATGCATAAAATGAATACATTTTCTTGATTTAGAAATGGTATAGATCTATGATTGATAGTTTTATCAAATGTAATTTTCAGCTATGTACAGTTTGAAATGTTGAATAGATAAATAAGATTTATTTGGAATTGAGAATAGATATGATTCTTAAACAAATGAATTATCAATAAGAATGATAATGCCAAGTTCAGCTTGGGATATAAAGTGCAGCTAGTTTGTAATAGCGTATAATAGATATTTTATGAAATGTGTATTAAGTTAAGGTTACTCGACCTTGGGGAAAAGTGTGTAATTTTAATGTATAAACAATTTATGTTTATATCTTCCGCAAATAGTTATAGAAATAGTATACCGGATCCGCGGCGATTCGAGGCCCGGATTCAGGGCTGCTACAGTTGGTATCAGAGCTGTTGGTTATGAAGCTTAGGTAATAATACCTGAGACAAATAACCGCAGTGATTAGGATAAGATCTAACTCACAAAGAGTTAGTTGATCGGTAAGATTCAAAGATGAATCTCGGTGAGTGTAAAGACACAGAGTTCCCTAACTCTGATAATAAAGTTGAACAGTAATGGTGAATAGATCGAGTCTAAAAGACTGAAAGTGCAGGGATAGAAGATCGTAAAACAAAACGATCATGGCATAGAAATAAATCGTAATATATACGATAAGATCATCCCGTGATCTGATAAAGGTTATGATATGGGAAATGAATCAATCTTATGATTGGAAAGGTTACAGCATGATGCTGTGTGAAAGTTGTACTATGAAATTGTACTATGAAAATTTATGAAAGAGTTATGGATTATGAATACGAATTGAATTCGTATTGAAAAAGGGGGTTAAGTATTAGGTGGGGATTCAATTGAGGACTCTTGTCGGCAGCTGAGTTGTATTATTCCTTGTATGGGCGGGAAATTTGTACTTGGTTTTAGAATCACTTAGCTTCCTGGCCAATGTAGTGGTTAGGTTGATCAATTCTTTGTATGGGCGGAGAATTGTTCGCTTAGCTTCCTATATTGATTAGTGGCCGAGTTCGGTTTGACAACCACTTAGTTTCTGGCACTGATAATCATTGAAATGTTTGTGTCACGCTATTTGTTATATGCGTGTTAAGAGGGTGATTCCTTTCTCATGTGTATGACAGATAGATAGGTCATAGTTAGAGGATATAAGGTTAAGTACGAGTTCTTAAAACTCATACTTATGTGGCATTCTTGATTCATAGTTATATGAAAATGAGAGGGTGATTCCTTTCTTAAACTCATATAATTGTGGTCAGGTTATGAACTCATAAGTGTGGTTTTATGAATTGGGTATAGTTGTGTATGAATGGAGTATTGAGGATAATAGGAACAGATAGAATGTTTAAGCATAAGCATATGATCATTATTGGAGAATTAGGTTTTCCTAAACCTCTATCTATGCTAGATTTCAAAATTTTCACATCAAGCTAAATACGCACTATGTGCCTTTTAAAAAAAAGAAAAATTTGTTTTTATTTATCACTTATGTACCATGTGACCTGGTGCAGAGATGATAAAAAAAATGATGGAGTTATCAATGCAGAATTACTTGGTGTTGAATGTGATCTAAGAATCGTCAGCCCACTACAGTATGATGTAGTATAACAAAGTCACAAAATGACAAAATCCTCAACGGACTGTTGAATACAGTGCGGCATCATGACGTCATTCTCAAAAATATTTTCAAAAACTCCAAGTGTTTATCGAAAGAAATTTTCCGAACCAAATTGTTTTGCTGTGGAATCAAATGAGACTGAGGTAAGAAATTTTGTGCGACTAAGGCGGATAAGAGGAACAAATTGTTCCGACCAGCAGAACTTGATCAGTACAGGGCATAATGGGCTAATCACCCTTTTTGTCCGTAAGTTATGACGGTCTGCGGATGAATTTCCATAAAACCTTTGCGAAAATGAAAAACAAACAGTCTGTACGATTCCTCAGCACAGTTTTAAAATTTTTACCCTTGTGAGTGGTGTATTGGGTAGCATGTGAAATATGTGTGAATGGTGTAAGGTGCAAGGTGTAAGGTGTAAGGTGTAAGGTGAATTTCGGGGACGAAATTCTTAGAAGGAGGGGTGAATGTGATAACCCGAGAAATTTGACAATTTAAAAAAATCTTAAATGATTGATTTAAGGTCAAATAATAGACCTAGACAGAAAATAAGTGTATGCGTATGATGTTATTGGATTTGAATTTTGAGGATTTCAAAATTCGGTGAAGGATATAGGTGAATTATTCAGGATTAAGGATTTATGTGATTATGTTCTGTTTATGGTTATGTTCTGTGTACAGAATGTGGTTAAGGGTCAAGGGTTGACCAGATAAATTATATCTGTAACAAACCCTAAGAATATATTAAGAACGACAATGTTCGGTTAGAAAATCCTAGCGTTTAATAAGAAACCCTAGAAATCGGTTCTGGAAACCCTAGTTTCAGTTCCGGGAATCCGAAAACCTAATTCGGTGCATGAAACCCTAAATTGGGAACTTAATGGCATAAGTGTAAATAATTAAAAGATTAATTAGGGTTAATCTTGACAATTGATTACAAAACCCTAATTCCAAATTTAAAACCCTAATACCAGATCTGAAAACCCTAATTTCAGATTCTGATAAAATGAAAGCCCTAATCTGGGAATATAACGGAGAATTATAATACTTATGTGGTATTAGTTAAGTATTAATTAGTGTAAAGATTATTTAATTAATAAACCCTAATTTATGGGTTTAAAACCCTAATGACCATTTTGGAACCCTAATTGTTCCGTCAGAAACCCTAATTGTTCAGTGGTGGAATTTAATTGTTTGATTAGGAATGTTAAGTAGGAGATATAAATTCTAATTGTCAAGTTATTAGAAACCCTAATCGGATTAAGAAATCTAATTTCTAAGATTTAAATATTATTTTCTTATTTAAAAACCCTAAAATGTGGCCTTGAGATCTAATGTGCAATTGTGGCCCTATATACTTAATTAGCAATTTTAATTAGGATAAATTAGTCCTAATTAGCAAAGATTGACTCATGATTAGGAAATTATGAAATAATTAGGAAGTCCTAATTATAGATTAGAAATCAAAATTTTCTATTTTAAAATTTAATTAGAAAATTTTTGAAATCCAAGTTGCTAAATATTTGAGGGTTAAAACCTATACCCTGGATTTGTCCAAATCCTAATCTCTAAATTGTCAAAACCCTAAACCCTAAGGGTTGCAACAAATGAGAAAATTCTAGAAAATTTAGGAAATGTCCAAAATGCCCTTTATTGCATTATTATGACTTAGCTTGCAAGTCTTGCCCTAAGGTGAGTTGCTCACCAACCCTAGACCTAGCCATGTGCAACAAATCCAGCAGATCAGCCACCTAGTAACATGGGATGCAATGAATCAAGCTTTGTATAAATGGATTTAGAGAGAGAAAGTGCTCAAAATGTAGCCAATCTCATTTTTGCTCTCACCAACTCCCATCCTCTCTCAAACCCACGAAATGTCAAACAAATCAGTCCTAAAATTCAAGACCCGCGTTTATCATAAACAGATCAAAGGGCATAAATCGGAATTTAAGCTTAAAAGGTATAAAATTTCCTAATTTTTGAAATCCTTCAATTCTAGGTTAAATGTTGCAATTGATTGTGCAAAGATGTGTATTAGGGTGTCAATTGATGTTCTGGGTTGTTAAATCCATGACCCATAACATCAAAGTGCACGAATTTAAAGTTTTTCAAAATCTGGAAATCTGGAAAATTATGTTTTTCAGACAAATGTCAGGTCCGATATATCCGTCTGTGTTATGAGTTTTTGATGTTTAAAACTTGTCAAGTGTAGCCTGATATGTGTTCTTTAAGATGCAAAAAGAATCAGACCCAGATCTATTATAGATTGCATGTTATAAACGGTCAAAACCCGTTGACCGAACTTCTTAAATCGCGAACCCAGAACTCGTTAAGAACAGTGTCCGTGTCCTACTTTGACCGGCCATATCTTGTTTATGCTGTGATTTTTTTGTGTTATTATTCTTGATAGTTGTATTACTACATGTTTTCTACACACTGGAGTTGATAGATCACATAAAAAATGTATAGACTGAAAGTTATAAGGACCCAAAAGGGGGTACCTTGAATTCTGGTAAACCCAGAAAAATGAAGAACTTGTTTGTCAGGCTTTTTGGAAGCTTAGATCTAGCTGTTATGTTGTTTTTTGTGTATGAAATTGGTTTCTAGTTGTAGTATTGCATAAGTACTACAATCTGAAAGTTTTAACAAGCCCAGAAACGCAATAATCAAAGAACTAAGTCCGGTCAAACCACCCACCTCGCGACTGCCGAAAAAATCTGGGTTTGGCTCAAGAACACCTATAGCGACAGAAAGCGTCGCTATAGGCCTTTAGCGACAGTTTTAATTATTATTTTCCGGAAAATGATTAAAAATTAGAAAAAAATGGTTTTTAATTATTAAAAGTACATAATAAATTATGAAAAATTATTTTAAAGTCTGAAAAATAGTTTTTAACTATTTTGTGTATATTTCGAAAATAATTAATATTTTTGGAATATAAATGATATTTATTTATTTAATTATAATATTAAATAAATTATTTAAAAATAGTTTTTAATTCATGAAAAATCATGAAAAATAATATTATGGTATAAGAAAATATTTTAAGTTATTTTTGATGACTTTTAATATTTTGGAATGAATTTCATTAATTAATCAATATTAATGATAATTAGTTTATTTAATAGATATATTAAATAAATTATGGAAAAATAGAATTTATGCTTTATAAATCATATAAAAATGATTTAAGTGTTATAAAAATATTTTAAGTTATAAATTATAACTTTTGATATTTTGGCATAAAAATATTAATATTTTAATATTAATAGCAATTATCGGATAATGGAATTAAGTGTTTAAAAATCATATAATTATGATTTTAAAGTATTAAAAATACTTTGTGATATTATAATTATATTATAATATTATGTTATGATTTTCATTAATATTTTATATTAAATAAATATTAATGATTAATGTATTAAGTGGTATTTAATTAATTTAAATACGTTACTAATGATTGAAAAATGTTAATAAATGGTAATAATTATCCGAAAATTATTACGAGCCTAGGAAAAATATTTTGACTGAGAAGAAATTATCTGTGATAATTGTTAAGTGTTTAGGCAGAGTTTAACTGAACTTAAACTCGATATTCGTCCGACTAGACTGTCGGGATGATAGAATTGTGTTGGTTTCAACTCAGACTGCAATAGTTTGACTTGATACCTAGTCTTATGTTCTGTAAAGACTGAAAGGGTTATGTGGTAATGTGTTTAGGTTATTCTGTGGATATAAATATAACAGTAATATACTGTGATGATATTATTCTAATATTGAAGATCTATATTATTAATATTAGGTCTTCGGGTAAAGCGTTATAAATTTCGTTGCGATAATCAACGGTGCAGGCAAGTTTTTCAGTTTTATTATGTTTGTGGATGGAATGTGGTTATGTATTAAATTACATATCATGCTCTATGAATTGTTAAAAGTCAAAATATGACTAAGTTAATTGAGTTATGGAACTCAATCAATATGTGATTACATGTTGTATGATGTAACTCGATAAATTAGAAATGTATAATGCATGAATTAATGTTTTGTAAGAAATTATTGATCCATGTAGAATATGTTTAGTAAAGAATATATGTTGCATGCAGATATGCATATTAAAGGAAATGTAGTGCATATAGAATTGTGTGTTATGTGAAACATGATAGATTGTTAAATTTGCTGGGCTGTCGAGCTCAATCTTGCAAACATAAACTTTTTGCAGGTTAATGATGTTAGAAAATATTATTTGCTATACAGATGATGAAGATTGAGCGATGCATAAAATGAATACATTTTCTTGATTTAGAAATGGTATAGATCTACGATTGATAGTTTTATCAAATGTAATTTTCAGCTATGTACAGTTTGAAATGTTGAATAGATAAATAAGATTTATTTTGAATTGAGAATAGATATGATTCTTAAACAAATGAATTATCAATAGGAATGATAATGCCAAGTTCAGCTTGGGATATAAAGTGCAGCTAGTTTGTAATAGCGTATAATAGATATTTTATGAAATGTGTATTACGTTAAGGTTACTCGACCTTGGGGAAAAGTGTGTAATTTTAATGTATAAACAATTTATGTTTATATCTTCCGCAAATAGTTATAGAAATAGTATACCGGATCCACGGCGATTCGGGGCCCGGATTCAGGGCTGCTACAATAACAGAATGAGGATGATGACAATGATATAAGAATTCAATTAAATGAGATCAAGGATAAATTTTAAAGATTTATAATTTAATTTATCCAGAATTCAATAATGTCCAAATTGTCAACATGATACTGCTTTGCGGAGTAAATTTCAAGAATAATATTGTATGAAAAATAATTTGGATAGAACAGAAATCAATTTTTGTCATAAATAGTACCCCGTGAATATTACTTCGGCATGAAAAGATTAAACTTGAACAGGAATGTTCAGAAAAAAAATCCTTGTGAAACGATACTAGATGAAGCACAAATTTTAAGGATATTCTACTAATTTCAAGGAGTATAGAAGCAATACTTAACAACATGAGTGTAGAATTCAGAATCTGAAATGAAATAATATTACTTACATACTACAAAGTATGGAAGAAAATATTATTTCATACGAATATTGAAGAAAAATAATATCCCTATATGAATACAAAAGAAATAATACCCCTTATCTTATTAGGAAATTGGCTACTGAAATAGTGTAGTAACAGAATATTCTTCTTTTTTCTCTTTGATTCTCTCTCTAAAGAATTCTCTTGTGAGTCGTTGTGAATTGATGAGAATGAAAGAAGAATTAAGCTTCTATTTATAGAAGATTTCTAGCTTAGCCCTTGCAGTGTGAAAAGGCAAGTGGCTTGACGACTGGTGATGGGAAAAGAAAAGTGGTTTGACGCCTGTAGTGTGAAACAACAAGTGGTTCGACGCCTGTAATGTGAAACGACAATTGGTTCGACGCCTGTAATGTGAAACGACAATTGGTTTGACGCCTGTAATATGAAATGACAAGTGGTTTGACATCTGGTAAATGCAATTACTATTGACGAAAATGACTCTTAGATGATGACATATGGCCCCCCATAAAATAAACCAAACTTATCACAGACGTCTCATAACAGACTACTTATTTATAACAAGGATTTAATAAATATTACAACAAATCATTTTATCTTCAACCAACACATATTTAATGTTTCAACAATTATTCATCATTAATTTTATAACTCACAATATTTAACAACCAGATCATTCCCAGGAAAGAGGGGATTTTTCGATATGGATTTCTCCTTATTGGCGCGCAATTAGGTGACCAAACCTCTCTTCGACAAAACTTTCTAGACATCGTCAATATTGTAAATAATAATATGAATAACTTTGTCGTCTCAATTATTGATTTAATAATACAACATATTATGCAGAAGATACTGTGATAATAATTGAATCAATAATATGAGATACTATGCAGCAATTAGTGTAGCAATAATCGAGTATTACTGAGTGGCTTCTTACATAAGCATCAATAACCAATACCGTGTGCTACTATGTAACCACACGTATTATTGTACTTTTACCACCAGGTATTTTAACAGTTAACGGTAAAACTTTCGCCGTTATTTTTATAAAAAGATATTTTTGTCATTTTCTAACTCCGACAATAATTCTGTTGTGGGGTCCACCAATGATCGTGCCATCATACGAATATTCTCCAATAAAAAGAATATTCCCCGACCAAACGAATATTTTATAACAACTTATTTACTTTACAAAATTTATAAATATTACCCACAACTATAACATTCTATCAAATCCACACTATAATATTCAAAATGATATTTAGAGAAAAATAATATTTATTTATGAAAATTGGGGTCTTACATCTACGGCATCCACACGAACGCCCTGCGAATCGTCACACGATCTACAGTTAAGAGAATTGTGGTACTAGCCACCAAGGATTAGGATTGTCAAAATTTCTCTCTAGTCTCTCCCTAAGAGCGGCTAGGGTTTTTAGGTTATGATTAACTTTCCTAAAACACTGATATATCATATATATATATATATATATATATATATATATATATATACAAATCATCCTTTTAATTTAAATTCATGATTTAAATACTATCAATCATATTGATATATTTGAATCCTTACAATTTAAATTAATTCCCTTTTTAATAATGTTCTATGTGTGTGACCCTATAGGTTATTACTACGTTGGCAATAATTTTAAAATTATATTACAAAATTATAAACAGTGAGCGGCATCTAGTAATGCAGCACTGCTACCCAAGTAATAATAAATCGATGATTCGATGTAACCTTTTCGTGACCAATGTTTCAATGTAATTTAATCCTTTTAACCTTGACATCCTAGATTAAACTCGAGTTATGGAAAGTGTCATACTCTTCATAATTTAATCTGAGTTTTCTTGATCAATGAGTAGACTATCTGAAACAAATCACTATTTGAGCATGGTCATGCATTTCATAGTCCTACTCAATCAAGAGGCCTATGGATATCACCCCTATTATATATGAGGGTTAAATTCCATCTAGATCACTCATATTCCTCACACGATTTATGATGTATCCAATAATCACCTTTATAGTCCACCCTATTAAAGGTGACATTTGATGATATCAAAGTACATAAATTCCCGTGTAGTAATATAATGATTTTAGGTCGGAGGATCATTACATCATTGTCACTATGAGAATTGCTAATGATACTTCGCATAATGCTCCACATAAAATTCTCATGATGGGTCTGTCCAGTACATCGTTCTCTAACATGTACCTATGCATTGACTCAATATCCCATATATTTATGACCAATGAGATTTGGTCATCAGTCAATCCACATACTAGTCTCAATGTATCATTGTTGTCCCATTATCAATGATACTCGACTAGGGACATTTAAGAGCAATGATACTAATTAAAATTGTATAATCTCATGTTCAAGTCATTCACTTGAAGCTATATAATATGTATCACTATTCTAAGGAATTTTATTATCTTAACATTTATATAACACAGTAAATAAAACCATAATAAAATCATTCATTTATTCAATCAAATATAATAACAAAATTGTAAACAATTATATCAAATAATTGGCCTCTAGGGCATAAACTCTAACAAACGATCCCCCATATAGCAAATGGAATAGGGGATAAAACCGAATACAACTCTTCGGGGGGTTGATGACGGATAAAACTATTCAGCTAACATTTAGAACATTTTTTTACGAAATCTTTGGCTTCTTGAAAGATGGTTGGCCAATAGTATCCCTGCCTCAAATTTTTGTATGCCAATGATTTGGCCCACATGTGATCTCCAAAAATCCCTTCATGCACTTCCTGAAGTGTATACTCTGCTTCCGAAGGCGTCAAGCACTTGAGGAGTGGAGAACTAAAAGCCCTTCGGTATAAGTCTCCGTCAATAAGGATAAAGTTTGAGCTCCTGTGCTTGATCTTTTTTGCATAGATGCGATCTGAAGGTAGGACCCCATCAGCTAGGAATGAGATGTATGGGGTGAGCCAGTAGTCCAGTCGATCCAAAGCTAAGACATTCACCTTCGGGACGCTGGGTGTTCTAACACTTCTAGATATACTGAACCGTTGAAGGAACTCGCTTCAGTTGTTGCCAATCGGGCCAATGCATCTGCTACTGTGTTATATGATCGATCAACTCCCAGGCAACTATGCGGAATGAAGTATGCTCATTTTTCCTTTACCTCGGCTAGGTATCTTGTCATTCTTGCCCCCTGAGCCTCATATTCCCCAGATATCTGCTTCACGAAAAGTTGAGAATCGTTGTAGATAACTAACTTTTGAACCTCCAAGCTTCGAGCCAACCGAAGTCCAGCTAGAATGGCTTCATATTCTACTTCGTTGTTTGTGGCTTTGAACTAAAACCAAATGGCTTGCTGGACTTTGAGCCCTTCGAGACTTGTCAGTATAACTCCTGCTCCGCTGATGTCCAAATTTGCTGACCCATCCATATAGAGAGTTCATAACGTTTATACCTATTGTGTTTTAGTAACCGATCCCACAATCGACTCTGTGAATGAACATTCTACTATGAAGTTTGCCACAACATGTCCTTTGATTTCTATTTGGGGATGATATTCCATAGAAAACTATGTTAATTCCGTCTCTCATGCAACAAGCTGACCTGAGACTTCTGGCCTATGCAGTACCTTCTTTAATGGCTGATCCATATACACCACCACTAACCGACCCTAGAAATAATGTCGAAGCTTCCTACTTGCAATGATTAAGGCGTAGGCAAATTTTTCAATGTTCGAATATCAGGTCTCTACATCTCGAAGAACATGACTGATGTAATATACTGGGAACTGCTTCCCCCCTTGGTCCCGTACCGGTGGAGCACCCACTTCCATCGAGCTTGCAGCAAAATATAGGTACAATAGTTCTGAAGGGATCAGATTCATTACTAATGGTGCCAATGACAAAATATCGTTTGATCCCTTGGAATGCAACTTCATAATCCAACGTCCACTGAAAACTCTTCTCGTTTTTTGGCCCCTTTAAAGTATCAAAGAATGGTAGACATCTCTCTGCTAATTTGCACACAAACCTCCGAAGGGCAGCAATCTGACCTGTCAACCTCTGAACATCCTTATAAGATTTACGGGATTTCATATCTAAGACTGCCTGAATCTTCTCCGGGTTTTCTTCGATTACCCTTTTGTTAACCAGATACCCCAAAAACATTCCAGATCCCAATCTAATGGTACACTTGGTCGGGTTTAAACGTAGCTTATATCTCATAACTGTTTCAAAATAGCTTTTTAGGTCTTCGAGATTGTCTCAGACTGACATGCTTTTTATAATCATGTCATCCACATAGACCTCCATGCTTTGGCATAACTGCCTTATGAACAAAAAGTTCATCATTCGCTGATACGTTGTCCTGACGTTTAACAACCCGAAGTTCATCTTTCAATACACATAAATAGCTCGATGTGTTATAAAACTTGTCTTCGGGATGTCCTCCTTGCTCATCGAGATTTGATGGTACCCCGAAAAGGCATCCATGAAACTCAGCATGCTATATCCCAAAGTGGCGTTAATTAACTAGTCTATATTGGGCAAATGATATAAATCTTTCGGGCATGCCTTGTTCAGATCCGTATAATCGATACATAATCTCCACTTCCCGTTCTGCTTCTGAACCAAAACCACATTAGCCATCCATTTATGCGAAGAATCTATAAGAAAATAATATATAACATTATGCCGAATTCCTCGTGGGCATGAAAACCATCTGAAGAAATCCAAACACCGCAAATAAATTTACAAGCTGCTTACAGCTAAAAATGTCCATCGCGGGAACTGAATCTAGATCTAATAGACTGAATCTGTGATCACATGATTCCTATGCTCACATGATGCCTCAATTGGTATGAAAGCAGTAAACATGTATATATATTTATAAAAGCTGTAAATATATATATATATATATATATATATATATATATACATGATCAGCCACCACGAAGCACCTCCATGGGAGATCAAAAAATGTAAATAAAGTTGTAAAAGTCATCAACCGCCACGGAGGAAACTCCATGCTGGACGAAACATAAAGAATGCTGTAAAAGCGATTAACCATCACGAAGTAAACTCCAGGAGGGACGAAATATATATATATATAACTGTGACGCCCCCAAAATAGGTATACAACACCCATTTTGAGTCATCAATAACATGGTACAGAAACAGCTACAACTTTATTAATACAACATAAAAACTGTGAGTTTAAATACAAATATTGCCATCTAGACAATATTCATACCCAAATAAGTCCTCATTACAATTATTGATACAATATTTTATAAAAATGGTGAGGACTAATAAAACAACTTCCTAGGACCTTCATTCCATGCCCCGACTAATACTCGCTACATTCTCGCCTCCTGAGAAGAAAAATGGAACCAAAAAGGAAAAGGGTGAGCTCAACTAGCCCAGTAAAGAATATTATGACTAAGATAACATAGAACAAATTATCGTTAGTCTTCAACATGGAAAAATCTAATAGAATACGATAGACAATCAGTTTTAAATCAATCATCGCAGCGAAAATAATAATTCATTAGAAGAGTTAAGTAGAGAATGCAACCTACTATCTTCTATATATGAATTTAAAAGTTCATCGTCGATATTTTATCTCTGTAACATCAATCAATATATATCTGAAATTAAATATTCATCTTTACACTACAGGCCAAAGATTTTCATTAGTTGGTCATGTTCATTTAAACACCTGTTCATCTTTGCACTACGGGCCAAAAATATTCATTAGAAAATCAATCATCTTTACACTACATACCAAAGATATTCAGTAATATCTTCATTTAGGACTAAGGATGATGAAACATATTTTAAAGAAAACGAATCCAGTGAAACAAAAGAATAAATATTAATGATTCGTATTTCAACTATTCCATGTCCAAAAATACCTTATAAATAATCATAGTGGAGTAAAATTCAAGAATGATCAAAACTTGGATACAATCAAAGCTAGTATCCATAATAGATATTTTGGACAAAAAACGAAACATTTAATTTTTCTGTGAATAGTGCTGTATTCGTGAATAGTGTCGTATACGTGAATAGTACCGTATACGTGAATAGTAACCCCGACACAAAAAGTTTCAAATTTGATAAAAAATTCAAACCAATATTTCGGCATAATGATATTGAAGAAAATAACATCCCTTACCTCAGAAAGACAGTACTTCTGACTGGAATAATGGATATAGTGCTGAAGGGAACTTGCACCGTATAGTAACACTCAAAGTATCAAAATACTTACAAGAATACGCTCGATAATATAGAGAGAGAGAAAGAGAGAGAAAACTTTAGTTTCTGGTGTATTTTTCAATTCTATTAACCTAAACACCCTATTTATAGGAAAATGCTTAGAATACCAAAGTAGGGAATTTAATAGAATATTAATATATATTTATTAAATTCTTACGCACACATAATCTAATTCAAATCAGCCACCACACCTCACCTAAATAAAAAAAAATATTTTTCTTATAAAAAATATTTAAAACTTCAAAAATCAATTATTCTAGAATTTCATAACTTCAATAATTCATAACAAATAGCCCTTTTGTCAGAAAAATTCGAATCTTATGTGTTTTTCATAGGAAATTCCATTATCTACAACTTTGGAGAAGAATGTTTTTCCAAATTTCAAACAAAAATTGACCAAAATCCACATACGGATGATTTTACAGGCTATAATCAAATTCCAGTCAAGAAATGGGTCCACCAACATGAAAAACATATTTTTAACATTTATTGCAATAAAAATACTCTTCCTCTTCATATACTCATATATTCCACATTCATTGTAAAAATATCACCATTATTATATTATTAAAATATAATAATATATTTAAATGAATTATTTTATCGAAAAAGATAAAATATCAATTTTCAACAATTGTCACATTAAAAAAATTTCTCCACCTATATCCACATAAAATGAATATTTTCCTTATCATATAAATCAATAATTAATTATTCACAAATAATATTACAGAATTACAGTACTGGCAACCAGGTCGTTTCCATGAAAGAAGGGGCTTTCCAATAAGGATTTCTCCTTACTGGCGCGCAATTAGGTGACTAAACCTCTCCTTAGACAGAACTTTTTAGATATTGCCAATAATGTTATCTAATAATATTATTCAGATAATATGAATTATTGCTCCGATAATAGAAAATACTGTGTAGTGACAATTATTGAAACAACAGTAATATAAAATATCAACGTAGCAATTATTGAATCAATAAAATAAAAATATTAAACAGTAATTACTGTAACAATTATTGAGTAGTGCCTTCTTACGTAAGAATCAATAATTGGTGCAATACCATGTGCTTCTATATTTTAACCACCGATTATTTCAACAGTATTAACGGTAATAACAACGCCGTTATTTATAAACAACTTATTTTTGTCATTTTCTTCATTCAATGGTTTTTCGTTATGGGGCCCACACAAGGCTGCGCCGTCGTACGAATATTCCCCGACAGTAAGAATATTCCACGACCAAACGAATATTCCCTGACGACAATTAATATTTTATAACCACTTACTTATTTGAAATATTTGCGCATTTTATCCATAAATAACCACATTAATCAAATTAACCCTTCCTATTTTAAAATAATAAATAAAAGAAATTCAATTTTATTTATAATAAGTTGGGGTCTTACAATATATATATATATATATATATATATATATATATATATATATATAAAGAAACTTAAACAGAAAAAGAAAAGATGAAGAAGATAACCAGTGAATCGGTAAAATAATCTCTTTCTTTTATTTATAAACATTTGAGGAAGGGATTACAGTATATCCTAGATCAAATGTTCGAGGGAAGATCGAAGTATGAAGGACTTCGTCTTCATCTACATAGAAGAAGGAAGCAACAAGCTTCTTCTTCGCTAACTCTAGAGAGAAGGGAGAGCGAACCTCAGAAGAGCATTCTCTAGAGAGAGAAGATCTGAGGCTATATTGAATTAAGCATAAGTAACTCTAAACACTTTGAGTTACTTAAATAGAAAACTGAAAAGTAAATTACTATTGAATCACGCAGGATTCACTATTACATTAACTAAAGTAAAAGTAATTTACTTAAGTAAAAATAAAACGTAAGAAACATTTTACAATTAATTTTTACATTGGTAAATGTAAGAAACATTTAACTTAAGTAAAAAAAAGTTATTCTTATTCTTTTACTTTTATATTTACTAAAGTAAAAGACTTTTTCTTTACGGAAAGTAAAAGCTGAGATGATGGCTGGGCCATCACCTGTCGGTGACTAAAGATGCCTCTGGTGTCTTCTTCGTTGACTGGTCCGTCTCTGCTTCGGTTTGTGCAGTCGCCGGATGACGCTGTTGATCATCTTCTCAGATGAGTCACCACCTCCATACCATTTGGGCGGAATAAGATGATAAAAAGGGAAGAACAAGAGAGCGAATACAAACACAATAGAATTACAAAATAAAAATAGTTTTATTGATAACTTGAACTATTTACAAGTGCAGAAAATAAAAATGACTTACAAATTTACTTGACTAAGAACATTAAAAGAAGAGGGGTAAAGAAAGGCTAAAAAGCGGTAGAGGCTAAAGATTCGACTGAGAAGGAACTCAGCGTCTTTTGAAGTCTGCCTTACTAAATGAGTTCAGTTTCCTTTTATAGATCAAGGAAAGAACTGTTACATGGTTACTATTACATTAACTAAGGTAAAAGTACAAAGTAAGAAACATATTACATTTACTAAAGTAAAGTAAAAGTAAAAATAATCTGCTTTCGGTGGAAAAGCTGGTGTAATCTTTTGAGTAATGCGGCCGTAGGGCCCTGACGCATGTGACTTAAATGAGTAAAGTTGTTAGGGAAGGTGCTAGCTGTTTGCTGAATGATTTCTGCCGGAGTAGGTGCAAAATAATGGCTGCCAGAGCAGGTAATGGCTGTCGGAGCAGGTGCAGGAAGACTGTTGCCTTCATCACATCCACTTTAATTGATTGAAAAATGAGGGCATTACTTGTTGACTGATGATGACTGTTCAGGCGAAGGGATCATGAGCATCCTGAAGACTAATGGTGCCATAGGGGTCACAATTGTCTTCGTCTTCTTCTTAATTTTTACTAGATTCAGCTTCTTCAGATTGTGAAGAAGTAGTTACTGAAGCTTCATTCTGTTCATCTAGCTGATTAAATCTCATGTGAATAGCGTCGACAAAGAGCCTGAGCTGAGCCGTAGAATAACTATTAATAGTAAAAATATCGATTGGATCGGGAGGGGAAACAGATTTACCTTTTTAATCGAAACCACTAACAGAATCAAGAACCAACCGTGTGGGTTTGATACCATATAAAAGCGGGTAAGTTTTTATAAAGGAAACTTAAACATAAAAAAGAAAAGATTAAGAAGATGACCGGTGAATCGGTAAAATAATCTCTTTCTTTTATTTATACACTCAATTTACATACACTCATGGGAATTGATTTACCTTTCGATTTATTAGATGACTTTTTGGATGATTTACTGGAAGACTCAACGGAAGTTATAGTAACTGGAGGTCAGAATAGGGGAAGGAGGAAATTCTTTTTGAACTTGGCCAACTATCCTATCGACACCGAATTTATTCAACCATTTGATGTAAAAACGGTGAGACACGTGGGCAATTGGTGGTAAAGATGTCTGAGCCGTCCTTATGCCGATGGACGACGGAGACTGGAATATGGTGACTTCTTGGGGTGACAAAATCTCGTATTGCCACTTAAGGATCCACGAGATTTTATATTTACTGCAGAAAAGGAGGAAAACTGGAACGCCTTCATAAACTGGGTTATACTTAGCATGATTAGTGAAATGGTGAACTTATGTTTTGAGCAGATCGGGAAGAATCTTATAACACAGACCAAGTCTAGTCCACCAAAGGGTGAACCACATGGGGATTTTACTCTTAAACTTTTGGTCGAACTGTAGAAACCACGAATGACTATGATCTTCATTTCGGTGAAGAAGGATTTTATTCCAAGCCTCAATATAATCAAAATAGCAATAAGATCTAGTTTGATTAGAGAGAGACCTGAGATCTGAAGGATGATTTCCCCAATCAGAAAAACTCAGGATTTCTTTAATATAAAATGAATGATAAAGAAGTTTGGACTTATTATCATTAGCATAAATGGGTTTGATAAATACTGACTCTGTTTCAAGAAGGATATCCTTATAATACGTAAGGTATTTATAAGGAGCCCAAGAGAGGAAATGCTAGCCAGTAGGAAAATACTGGGCTGCAAGTTTAATGTGGTCATTTTTGGGTGTCATGTGTAACTCAAGGTGAAATAGGTGTTGATCATACTTAGCGTGATACTCAGAGGCTGGGTAACTAGGTATTGATGAGGTTTCCCTCGTTTGATTAGCATACGGGTCCATTGATTGAGGTTGACTAGCAAGAGCCGATGAATAGGGTTTGGGGATTGTCCCAAGAATCTGAAGTTTAGTAATTTGACTGGGCTGAGTAACTGGATTGACTGGGCAAGGAACAACAGTTCCTTTTAACTGATTGATTGGGCCAGAAGAGCGGCCACGACCACGGGAAGATGATCCTCCTCGTACACTCATGTTGTAGAGACAGTACATGTGTTGATGAATTCACGTGTGAGAAAATTAGGAACTAAATTGTTACTACCTTTAATATATTCAATATCAAAATCAAAAATACGGAAGATAGCTTGTCATTTAGCGAACGAATGCTTAGAGGCGACGTTCTCAACGTCTTTTTCAAGAATAAATTTTGCTGATTTGCAATCTATTCTAACTAGAAATTTTTGATTGAGTAAGTCACGTTGAAAATTATTAATACATAAAACAATTGATAAAATCTGTTTTTTAATAGTACTGTAATTTAACTGTGTAGGATTCCATGCGCCGGAATGAAATTGGACGATTTATTCTGAGGAAGTGGGAGTTAACTTTTGTTTGAGAATGCCACCGAATCCAATTTCAGAGGCATCAGTTTCAACTATTTTGAATGATGAATCATTTGAAATGTCAAGGCAAGGCAAGACCTTAACATATTTTTTGACTTGTTGGACGACAGAAGTATGCACGTCAGTCCAAGGAGGTGGATTACTTTGTAAGCACTGAAAAAGAGGCTTACAAATCTTCCTGAGATTTTGGTAGAACTTGCCAATATAATTGAGCGAGCCCAAAAATCTCTGTAGCTATTTTTTAGCGGTAATCTTATCTGGGAACAGGTCGGCGAATTGAATAGCTCTGTCAATTGGCCGTGTGAGTCCATGATAGAGGATAAGACCGAGAAACCTGACTTTAGTCAGAAACAGACTACACTTGGAAGGTGAAAGAACAAGACCATTGGTTTTAACCGTTTTGAAGAACGAATTCAAATGCTTAATATGCTCTTCAATAGTCTTGGAGAATACAAGGATATAGTCAATATAAACAATGATAAAATGACTGAAAGGGTTCAAAATATTATTGAGAATATTCTGAAATTCACTAGGTGCATTCTTTAGTCCAAATGACTGAACATTTCATTCGTAATGACCGAATGGAGTGGTGAATGTTGTTTTGTATATGTCTTTAGGGTGAATAGCAACTTGCCAGAACCCTGACTTAAGGTCAAATTTACTGCAGATAGTGGAGGAGCTTAACCTACTAAGGAGATCTTTCTTATTGGGCAGAGGGTACCTAATCCATTGTAAGACTTTATTTAATGGTTTATAATTGATAACTAGGCGAGGAACACCTCTTTCTTTTTCTTCTTCATTGTTGACATAGAAAGCAGGACAAGACCATGGTGATTTACTTTGTCTAATTAAACCTTTACTAAGGAGATCATTGATTTCCTTTTTGAACAACTCCATTTGTTTATGACTCATTTGAATTGGTCTAGCTTTAGTGGGAATTAAATGTTCTTTAAATTCTTTAGCATAAGGTAGTCTGACAACTTGCTTCTTCCTATGCCAGAAGGCGTTGGGAGAATAAGAACACAAATTATCTTGTAAATAATTTTTTAAATTGACAACTTGCTCTTGAACACTTTTACTCTGAAGTTGTTCTTCAACTTGTTTATATTTAATTTCTTCTTTTAAAAAGCTTAATTGGGTAACTTTACAATTTAATAGATTTTTCGATTTGGAAATTGACTCTTCTTGAATAAATTTTAAATCTCTTTCATTTGGTTTAATAATAAATTTAAATGTTATCTTCTTTTCTAAATGCTCACAGCTTAATCCTTTATTATTGGTAGTGAATGGGTATAATAAGTATATAAACGGTAATCCTAAAATGATTTTATCTGTAAGATTGCGAATTAAAACAAATGAAGTTTTTAAGCACATATTATCTTGACAGATATGAACTTTACGTAATTTATATTTTATTTTCATTTAACTACCATTAGCTGAATTCAGCTTTTCACTAGTCTTTTTATAATACTTAGTGGGGATAAGACCTTCTTGAATACAATTCAGATCTACACCAGTATCAACCAAGGCAGGAAGTTGTATCGAGAAAGTTTTATCAATAACTAAATTAATAGAGATATACCATTTTTGGATGGTGATATCTTTAATTCTTTAAGAGAAAGACCTTGAACAAAAAGATCAGTCTCATCTTTAACACCTGAAGATTTAGGTAAGTCATGATCTTCTTCACTTGAAGAGGAATAATGAACCTGAAGGTCAGATCTTTTATCTTTAATTTCTTTTCTTAAAATAGCAAATTCCAATTTTAAATTAGAAATTTCTCTTTTGAGTTTATTAACTTCTTGATTTAATTCAGGGAGAGTGACTTCTCTAATTGGGGACTTAAATCTTTCAAGCATTTTATTAAGACTAAAAATAGGTTTCTCTTTGGCTTTAAGAACCCTGTCAGTAATCGTCTTATCTTTTGTTAATAAATCCTTTAATTATTTTGTGTACTGAATTTTTAAATCTGGATCAGTAATCTTGCTAATTAAGTCAATTAACAAAGAACTTTCTTCATCTTCTTTGGTAATTACATTTAATCTTTTTCAGCAGTTGTTACTGTAATCCTCAGCACAAACTGTAACTTCGTTATCACTATTTGATTCATCGTTACAATCGCTGCTACTCGAAGACTCTGGAATATCAGAAGCTTCTTCGTTACTAACGCGATTTTCGATTCTTATTAACTCTAACAATTGTTCAGTATCTTCAGTTGAGATATTCAACTGGGCTAACTTTTGCTTAACTCTACATTCACTTTTAAAGTGTCATTTCTGCCCACAATTGTAACAAACTATTTTACTTTTATTAAATTTCTTTGATTTTTTAGTTGATTTTTTTTTTGTGTTAACTTAGGTTTCTTATAATAAGAATCTTGATTACTATTTTTATTATTTTTATCTTGATTATTTCTCTTTTTACGACGTTTATGACTCTTATGTTGAGACTCAATATGTTTATGCATGTGCATGTGCTTTCTTCTAGAGGGAGCAACAGAGGGTAAACCATATTGTTCACAAAAGGTGCCTAACTCGTATTTAGCTTTATTTTTATCTTTACTAGCTTTTTTAGCTAATTTAAAGTCAATACATATTTTTAATCCAATTTTTTGAATATAACTTATAATATCACCGTAGGTTAAATTATCATAATCAATATATCCTAAATTTTTACTCAATTCTTCTCTAACTTTATGTGCAAACAGAGAAGGTAAACCATTAACAAATTTTTCTTTCCAAAATAGTTTATTACTATCAGTGCGCATCATAACTCGTGAAGTAAATACATCTTTATACCACCTGAAATCACTTAGGGTGGGACAAGTGAGGTTACTAAGCTGATCATGAATTCTTTCAGTGATGTTACTAGGAGTTCCAACAAAATATTTAATAATGGTGAAAATTAAAGTATTAACTCCATCTGGCGGACCAATACCAGCATCTTCATCAAAGATGGGATTGCCATCAACATCCATCTGGATAACATGAATAATTGATATTCTAGATTCTTCTGTGAGATGTTTTTCCCACCAAGACCTAAGAATACTAGTAAATCCACTAGGTAGTAATTCAACTATGTCCGGCTGAGACAGATGATTGAATTTTGTAATATAGCTATTAGCTACCATAGACATATGATTTAGTTTATTAAGAATTTATTGTTCACTAAATCCATCAATATTCCATTCATATATTTTATTAGATGAAACAGAGAATTGTTTATCTAGATTTCTCTCTTCGAACTGTAGATCCGGAGGAGTTGGTCTAGAGTACTAATTTCTGGTAATACTTGTGTTATTAACAGTTAATTTGTTAAGCTGGTCTTTAAAGTCTAAAACAGTATTAGACTGCTCAGAAGAACTACCGCTTTCATTATCAGATTCCACTTGATCAATAAGAGCAATAGTGCCACTTCTACTGGTTTAATTTTTTAGTTTTTAAAATTGTTTATCAATTGTATGTGCGAGTTCACTATCTTTATTAGGTAAACCTAACTTATATCTATTTTCTGGTCATTTTAGTAAGGGTTGTTCAATTTTTGAATCAGGTCTTTTAATAGTGGTTTCTTCAAATTTTTCTTCAATTCTATCAAGATGTCTACCAACAGTTGCTAGGCATTGATTACTGAAATTTAATTGTTCAATAATTTTTTATCATCCTTGATATTGTCATAAATTTTAAAAGGACTGGTGTTGACCGAAGTTTTTTTTACCGGAATAATAATAGATTCTAAAGGACGATGACTAGAAGTAGTTTTGGATTTATCTTTTTTAACCCACTGAGTTTTAGTAATAACGTTACATTTTCCTCGGTAAGTATTATACCAATCATAAAAGGTGATGTTTAAATCTTCATTTTTAATAAATAGTTTCCATCTATTAACTATCTTATCTCTTTCCTTTTCAGTAGGGTGATTAGGTCTAAATAGATGTCTTTTTTCTTTATTAGACTTATAGTTAAAATCTTTGACTAAATTATCCCAATCTAAGTCAAAATCTTTTTTAATAACTCTTAATTGGTTATGTATGGGGGCATTAAAATCATACTGAGTGGAAAACTCAGAAGACGTCGGAGAAGAAAAGCCTTCTTCTTTAACGGGATCATTCTGGGTGTAATAGGGGTGACTAGCTTGACCTTGATTAAAGATTCCTTTAAGTTTAATGTCTTTAATAGAAGGATTACTAAGAACTTCAGTGTCACTTCGAGTATGGATAACTGAAGGTGTTGATGAACTTGAAATATCTTCTATTATGACTGGATCTCTAGCACGTTCAAAACTAATTTTAACAGTTCCATCACAAAAATTGTCTAATATTATCTATGTTTAATGAATTGTTAACTACAGGCTGCTGTGGTAACTCATTTGGTGAAGTCCATTGACTAGGTAAAGTAATATCCTTCCAGAGAATTGTTCTTGGGATCTGGACATTAGCATCACTAGTTGAGCTTTGAATTAAAACTGTTTGATCTTTAGGACTTTTATTAAGAGCATGGACATTCAAGTTTGACTTCATAGTCTTATAATAAATCCTGTAAATCAAAGCAATAGGCTGAGATCCTTCAATCATATGAGTAATCTCACCAGTAGTTTTAATATTTAGTGTTAAAGCTTTTAATAAATTTTGATCACTGAGGCTAAGGGTGAAATCAGGAAAGATATTAAAATGGATAGGACCATTATGCAGACTTGATTCCATAGCTCCAATAATACTAGGGTAATAATTCAGAAATCTAGCGTCTCTAAGACAAAGGTAGATACATGAATTAATTCCTTTAATGTTAAGTGGTTTAACTGCAACTTGAACAAGACCTATATGAATAAAATTATACCCTTTTTTCTATGTTTTTAATAACATCTAGAGATAAAAGACTACAATTTTCATATTCTTTGTTAATTGCATAAACCTTTTCAACTGTCTTAACATTATAATCAGTTTTAAAATTATCTAATCAGGTTAACTGTGACGCCCCCAAAATTAGGTATACATCACGCATCTTGAGTCGCCAGATACATGGTACATAATTCAAATACAACTTAATAATACAACTGTCGTGTACAATACGACAAAACATAAACTATGAGTTTGAATACAAATATTGTCTACTAGAGAGTATACAAACTCAAAAAGAGTCCTCATTACAATTATTATCGCACTATTTCACAGAATAGTGAGGACTACTAATGCACCATCTAGGACCATCACTCCGTTCCCTGACTCGTTCCTGCTATATTCTCATTTCCTGAAGAGAACAGTGAAAGAAAGGATGAGCTCAACTAGCCCAGTAAGAAATATTATGACTAAGATAATGCAAAATAAATTATCATTAGCCTTAAACAGTGTTAAACTGATACAATATAACAAACATCAAGTTTAACTGCAGCGGAACAAGCAATCCATTAAAAGAGTCAAGTAGAGAATAAAATCTACTATCTTTTATGATTTAAAAGGTTTTTCTTAACTTTTATCGTTTAGAATCAGCTTAATAAATAATCCACATCATCAAATCATCCCTGCACTACAGGCCAATGATATTCTTTAGTATCACGACCACAAATTATCCATGCACTACTGGCCAAAGATAATCATGTTTTCATCAACGGTCCTGATCATGCCATAAAATAATTCATCTTTGCACCCTTGGCCGAAGAGAATCCATAGCCATAATCATACCAAAAACTGTCCATCAATGCACTACGAGCCAATGAGGATTTTTTCCACATCATTTTTAACATTACGGTCATGATTATACCGAATAATCCCTAGTAATAATCATACCAAGTCCATTTATGTACTATAGTCCACAGATGACTTTCAACATAATATAAACATGAGGATGATGACAATGACATAATAATTCAATAAAACAAATTCAAGAATTAATTTATCTAGGAACCAACAACGTCCAAATTGTCAGCATTATACAACTTTGTAGAGTAAAATTCAAGAATGCTTAGAAGAATATTTTCATGAAAAGATACTGGATGAAACGCAAATATCAAGGATATTCTACTAATTTCATGGAGTATAGAAGTCAAAACTTTAACCAACTGAGTATAATAGAATATATGAAACTACAAATGGATCTTCACCCGCCATGCGGTAATTCCACGTATACAGATCATTTCCACAATTTAATAAGGAATGAATACAAAGGATCATTCACCATGCATGTGGCAATCCACATAGACAGGTTATTCCAATAGAATAATAAAGAATGGAATAACAGAAGGATTTACCATGCATGCGATAGTTTGCACAGCCATGTTATTCCCAACAGAATAATAAATAATGGAACCAGGTCCGGCGTAAACGCTCAGACAGGATATTCAGACAAAATAATAAACAATGGAACCAAGTCCGGCATAAACGCACCGACAGGATATTCTGACAGAATAATAAATAATGGAACCAGGTCCGGCATAAACGCACAGACAGGATATTCCGACAAAATAATAAAGAACGGAATATTAGAAGAATTTCACCATGTATGCGGTACTTCGCATAAGCAGTTTATTCCAACTGAATAATAAGAATGGAATAACAGAAGTTCTCTTCATGAATAAGAAAGAAAGAATACCCCTTACGAGTACAACAAATAAAATCCCCTACCTTAAGAAGAAGAGTATTGAATATATGAGTAGTGAAGTAGCAAAATACTTTTCTTCTTTATCTCTATATTTTATCTCTCTAGAGTTTCAGTGAATTCGTAAGTAGGACGGACTGGGCTTATCCATTTAATTAACCTATTGGATCTTTGTTATTGAGTTTTATAGTCATTGGGCTTAATATTTATGTTACCTTTATCATATTGAAGGAATGAGCTTCTATTTATAGAAAAATTGACTGCATAGTAACTAACTCATGAACGGTCCAGATTGATTTACTTTAATCTGACGGTCCATATTTAAAGTAAAATCTTTTAAATAAAATATAATATATTCTATTTATAATCTAATAAAACAAATAACTTTATAAAAGATTTTATTATGCAAACACTATGCAGGCACTATGAAAACACTATGCATAATAAAATATAATATATTCTAATTATTGTCTAATAAAATAGATCACTTTATAAAAGTATTCTATTTTATATAAAAAGATTTTACTATACAAAATACTATGCAGACACTATGCATAATAGAATATAATATAATCTATTTATAGAATAACATTATAAAAGTATTCTATTTTATTACTTTAATAATACCAATAAAACAAAACTGAGTGACTTATCACGTAAGCATCAATAATCAATACCGTGTGCTACTATGCAACCACGCGTATTACTGTACTTTTAACACCAGGTGTTTCAATAGTTAACGGTAAAACTTCCGCTGTTATTTTCATAAAATATTTTTGTCGTTTTCTCAATCCGACAATAATTCCGTTGTGGGGTCCACCAATGATTGTGCCGTTATACGAATATTCCCTGTTAAAACGAATATTTTCCGACCAATCGAATATTATATAACAACTTGTGTACTTTGTAAAATTTATAAATATTACCCACAACTATAACATTATATCAAATCCACACCATAATATTCAA
Organism: Panax japonicus; assembly: GCA_020205505.1. Lineage (NCBI taxonomy): Eukaryota > Viridiplantae > Streptophyta > Magnoliopsida > Apiales > Araliaceae > Panax > Panax japonicus. The sequence goes on along the minus strand of CM035107.1, from coordinate 18,434,032 downwards.
AAAAATTATTTCGAGAAAATTAAATATTTATTCATAAAATCTGTGGTCTCACATTGACTGATAAATATCTCTAGGAAAAACCTAGGTATATTCCAATCATGAAGTACTTGACTAATGTTTTCATAACTATGTTCTTCTTGGTTAACAATGTTTGGAACAGGAGGCAAAGCTGACCGGTTACTAACTGAAGAGCTAGATCTGAATAATCGACTCATCTTTAATAAGTTCAAAAATAATTCATAAGCATTATTCTTCCATTCATACCCTGGCTATCCTTAAGACTCATACCTATGTTCTTAAATCAGACAATGCTCACATTTGGAGACTTATAAAAGGTTTGCGGCGAACTAGGTGGACTACAGACAGTTCGGGTGACTTTGGAATAATGAGAAGAAGTATGTTTTGAAATCAGAAAAGAAAAGTTGATTAAATAGATCTTATTTCTTCATTTAGAAACAAACAACAAGTAAATGTGTATAAGTATGTTTAGGGTCCAGACGTAAGTCTAGGCTCATCGAACAGAGTTCGACACACACACACACACACACACACACACACACACACACACACACACACACACACACACACACACACACACATATATATATATATATATATATATATATATATTAAAGCAAATAAACGCTCCAGACCGAAGTCTAGGCTAAATCGAGGCATAACTCGATAATGTTAGTCCATATATATATATATATATATATATATATATATATATATATATACAAACTGAAATAAAACCACGGACCGAAGTCCGGGCAAGCACACACAACACGACTCTCAACATGAAGAAGGGTGTGTGCAAAGATGAAAAGAAATGCCTTAAAGTGTGTGAGAAAGCTTACAATGGGCTGCTAAAGAAAACTTCTATATCTTTAAAGTGGATGAACACTCGGCTCCCGCAGGTACAAGAGTAGCTATTGTTGTGACAACCCAAATTTTTATAAGTTATTAAAATAAGAATTTAATAATTAAATTTCTTATTTTGAGATGTTTTGAGTTTGAGTATATATATATATATATATATATATATATATATATATATATATATATATATATATATATATGCTATATATTTTTAAATATGTGATCTGGTGTGAAGAGAAATATATATTCATATATTGGAAACTGAGGTTCAATAGTTAAGTTAACTATTGAAGAAATTAAATGAATTTGTTAATTAATTTTAAATATTTATTGAAGTAAATAAGCAAAGGTAAATTTTATTCTTGGAAGATTTAATTTAATGAATTAATAAAATTAAATGAGTTGTTTAATATTAAAGAAAATAAGTAAATTAAATAAAGCGTTGTTTAAATCTAATTTATTAATTAAATTAGATATATGATTATTTATTAATCATCAGAAGAATTATAATAAAAATTATAATTATTATAATTATTATTGTAAGTTATGTAAATTAGTTACAGGTGTGACAAATAAAAACTATATAACATAATCTTATCAAAATAAATTGAAATGATGGGAATTGTTTGTAGTCAAACAAGGCCTTGTGGCCTTTGGCTTATTGTAACTGATGCAGACGTAAAAGCCATATCAGTTTATTTCTACGCATATTATTTCTTTCCCTAAAGTTAGATATCAGTGAAAATACAGAGGGAAAGAGAGAGTTTAGAGAGGATTGGAGAGGAAGGATGAAGAGTCAAGGAGAAGTAAGGAGGAGATTAAACAATTGTTCTTCATCACCAAACTAAGATTAGGAAGAATCAAGAGGTAAGAATCAATTCTAAACCTTTAAGTTTTATTTCTTGAGTTCTTTATTGATAAATTAGATTTCTTAAGGAATTGGTTGTAGATGTTAAGGGGTTTGTATAATCCATTATATATCCTCTAAAAGTGGTTTTAGAGTAATCAAACTCATGAGAACATGTTAAAGATGAATAATATGAGTTTTGTTTAATATATGTATATTGGGTCTGTTCTGAGACTAAAATTTGTTAGGAGTTTATGTTATAATTGTAAAATTGGTGATTGATTGTGTTAAAAAGATAAGAAACGAAAAGAACGCAAGTTGAATGAATCAATTTGGTTAAGAAACGAAGTCGTTGCGATTGAATTCGCTAAATGTGTTTAAAACATGAAAATAGAGTATGAACATGTGTTTTGGGTCAAATTTTGGTTGGTTAATATTTTTATAAATTTTTAGAATTCTAGTATGTTGTAGTTCTATGAATTACGAATCCATATAATTAAAAACGGACTAATTTGGATGTATATAACCCAAGTTATGAAGACTAGTAGGAGAAAAAGGGTCAAAAATCACGAGAACATTAGCTTCAGGTCCCGTTTCTACTAACGGGCGTAGCTGCGCTGTGCCGAAGGCTTAATTGGGCGCAACTGCGCCCAAACTATGTCAGGTGTGACTGTTTTGACGTGTTTTCGTAAAATACGCATAACGTTTTCATACGAACTCCGATTAAGGCGATTCAAGATAATACGGAATGAGGACGAATAGACCTACAACTTTTATTCTTTAAGTTTTTAAATTTGAGGTCTGAACAGGGGTCAAAATGGTCATTTGTAGGACTTTTATGTTTTCAAGGACAATCGGAGGGCATCAGGCATGCACATATGCAAGTGTAGTGCTCTTGACGATAAAAGATGTTGTTCTAAGTTATATAACATGAGTATTATGAAGTATAATTATGCTTAATATTAATAAATGATGTATTAGATAAGTTGTATACACATACTAACGACACACAAGAGAGACAAATTGGGCGTGTGACGAATAAACGTCGAAACGCCGTGATAAGTGATAATGAACGTAAAAAGTGTTTTAAATCAAATTAAATGAATATTATAAGATATTGAATAGTGTTAATATAAAACCAATAAGTAGTCCTAGCAAGACTTAAAAACTTGAATGAACTTTGAATATAAAATATAATGAGCTATAAGTCGAAAGTTAACACAATAAAATTGAACATTGAGTATTGATAATAGGAAGGGTTATGAGATGTAAATTAAAGTTTACATTACAATTACAATGTGTTGTTATGTGACTAATAATTGATGTGTATGATTATATAATTGTGTAGGGAACATGAAGTGCAGATAACTGTAAGCTGTTAAACGTTTATTGGTAATCAACGATCAAGGCAAGTTTTTCAGTTCCTATTTGCTATGTGAATTGGTGATTAACTATTTTAAATCTTATTGCAAAGAGCATGATCTATTATATATATGTTGAATGTATGAAATGTTAAAGTCAACTTATGACTACGTTGATTGAGTAAAGCATGCTGATTGAGTAAGGAACTCAATCTTTATACTTGATTATATGAACTGTACCATGTATGTTATATTAGTCTAATGTTTATGAGATATATGTTGAGCATATTATTATGTGTTACGTGATGCATGAAAACTATTAGATTTTGCTGGGCTGTCGAACTCAACCTACAAATAACCATTTTTGCAGGTTAAGGATTGAAGGTAACACTATGTGGTACTTACAAGATATGAATCAAATGTAATACACAAAGACTATTATTTTAGCTAGAGTTGTTATTCCTTTAAACCATGAATAAGGTTCATGAGATGTACTCAATGTTTTATGTTGTATACTTTTTATTGAGTTGTAAAGTTAAAGTTTGAGCTAGCCAATGTATTAAGGATATCGATTTGTTATGTAAGTATATATATACATTAACTCCGATAAAGTGAATCATGGATTATATATGATTCAAAGACATGTAGATTATAAAGGTTTTGATTCAAGGAATTGAAGTAAGAAGATAGATATATTTAAATTATTCCGCATTTTATTAAGTTTAATATTGAATATTGATGTAAAAATTAGAAGTTATTTTTGTTATTAACGACCAAAGTCGAGAATTAAATTGTATAAATTTTGGGGTCGTTATAATTGTGAGCTCACAAGTATTTAAAATGAGAAAGCACTCAATATAGGGTGAGTATTGAGCAAATTTGATAGGGCTTCCTTGTCTTTTTTTCTCTAACAAATGGCCACCCCAAGCCCTCTATTTGTAGATGGGGGAGCCCCAGGTGTAGCCTGGGGAAGGAGGTTGTTTCTACCCACTTGGTGAAGTAGTCGATCGTGGTGAAGATAAATCGATATCCATTACTGGCTTTAGGCTCAATGGGCCCGATCACGTCCATTCCCCGCATTGAGAAGGGCCAAGGCGAACTCATATTGTGGAGTTCCCGTGGAGGGTCGTGGATATCATTCCCATGAATTTGGCACTGATAACATCTCCTAACGTGGTCATTGCAGTTAGCTTTGAGAAAGAGCCAGTAATGTCCTATCCTGAGGATCTTCTTAATAAGGAGGGGGCCACTCATGTGTGTACCACATCCTCCACCATGGATCTCATCCATAAGCCTTTGAGCTTGGTCTTTATGTAAACATCTGAGGAGACCTTGTCCTGCATCTCTCTTATAGAGGGAATCTCCACTCAGGTAGAATTTCATAGCAAGTCGACGGATCCGTCTTTTCTCATTTGGGCTCGCCTCAGCAGGTATAGTGTGACGACCCCAAAATAGGTCCATTCCATCCAACCCATTCTGAGTCGCCAAATACATGGTACAGAAATAACTACAACTTTATTATTACAACATATAAACTATTGTCGTCTGGACAATATCCAAATACAAATAAATCCCCATCATAATTAATGATACATTATTTTACAAAAATGGTGAGGACTACTAAACAACTTTCTCTAGAACCATCATTACATCCCCCGACTCGTACTCGCTACATGCTCGTCTCCTGAGAAGAAAAATAGAACAACAAGAAAAAGGGTGAACTCAACTAGCCCAGTAAAGAATATTATGACTAAGATAATATACAACAAATTATCCTTAGTCTTCAACAGGAAAAAATCTGATAGAATACAATAGACAACAAGTTTTAGATCAACAACTGCAGCGGAAACAACAATTCATTAGAAGAGTTAAGTAGAGAATGAAATCTACTAACATCTATGAATTTAAAAGTCCATCATCAATATTTTATCCCTGTAACATAAATCAATATATATTTCAAATCAAATCAAATATTCATCTTTGCACTACAGGCCAAAGATATTCATCAGTTGGTCATGTTCATCTAAACACCTGTTCATCTTTGCACTACGGGCCAAAGATATTCATCAATTGTTCATGTTCATCTCAACACCTGTACATCTTTGCACTACGGGCCAAAGATATTCATAACAAAATCAACCATCTTTGCACTACAGGCCAAAGATATTCAGTAACACCATCATTTAGGACTAAGGATGATGAAAAATATTTTAAAGGAAACGAATCCAGTGAAACAAAATAACAAGTATTAAGGATTCGTACTTTAAACAATTTGAGTTCACAAATACTTCATAAATAATCATACTGAAGTAAAATTCAAGAATGATCAAAACATGGATACAATCAAACTAGTATCCAGAATAGATATTTTAGACAAAAAGAAGAAATTTCAGTTTTCGGTGAATAGTGCCGTATTCATGAATAGTGCCGTATACGTGAATAGTAACTCCGACACCAAAAGATAGAAATTTCACAAAAACATCTTTACGCTTCGTGAATAGTACTCGTGAATAGTAACTCATGAATAGTAACTCATGAATAGTAACTCGTGAATAGTAACTCATGAATAGTAACTCCGACATGAAAAAATTTCAAATTTGATAAAAAGTTCCAACCAATATTTCAGTATAATGATATTGAAGAAATAATATCATTTTAGAAAAAAATAACATCCCTTACCTCGAAAGACAGTACTTCTAGTTGAAACACCGAATATAGGCTATGACTTGAACTTGCACCGTATAGAAATACTCAAAGTATACTCAAAATACTCACAAGAATACGCTCGATAATATAGAGAGAGAAAACTTCAGTTTCTGGTGTGATTTTTAATTCTAACCTAAGCACCTATTTATAGGAAATTGCTTAGAACACCAAAGCAGAAAATTTAATATAATAATAATATATTATATAAATATTCCTACGCACACAGTCTAGAATCTGAATTCAGCAAATTCCAACACATTCAAAACCAACAAAAATGACAAAAACGTTTTTGTAATTAAAAATATTTTAAACTTCCAAAAATCAATTATTTCGGAGCTTCGAAACTTCAATAATTCATAATAAATAGCCCTTTTGTCAGAAAATTCGAATCTCGCGAGTTTTTATAGGATATTCAATTCTCTACAACTTTGAAGAAGAAAGTTTTTCAAAATTCCAAACAGAAATTGACCGAAATCCATAAACGGACGATTTTACAGGCTATAATCAAATTTCAGTCAATAATTGTGTCCACCAACACACAAAATATGTGTTAAACATTTAATGCCACAAAAATACTCTTCCACCTCATATACTCATATATCCCACATTCATCGTAAAAATATCATCACTAATATATTATTAAAATAATATATTTAAATGAATTATTTTATCAGAAAAAGATAAAATATTAATTTTCAACAATTGTCACATTAAAAATTTTCTCCATCTATATTCACATAAAATCAATATTTTTATCATCATATAAATCAATAATTAATTATTCATGAATAATATTACAGAATCACAATATTGACAACTAGGCAGTTCCCAGGAAAGAGGGGGTTTTCCAATAAAGATTTCTCCTTACTGGCGCGCAATTAGGTGACCAAACCTCTCCTTAGACAGAACTTTCTAGACATTGTCAATAATGTTATCTAATAATATTATTCAGATAATATGAATTATTGCTTCGATAATGAAAAATATTGTGTAGTGACAATTATTGAAACAACGGTAATATAAAATATCAATGCAGTAATTATTGAATCAATAACATAAAATACTGAACAGTAATTACTGTAACAATTATTGAGTAGTGTCTTCTTACGTAAGAATCAATAATTGGTGCAATACCGTGTGCTACTGTGCAACAACGCGTATTACTGTGTTTTAACCACCGGGTATTTCAACAGTATTAACGGTAACAATTACGCCATTTTTTATAAACAACTTATACTTGTCGTTTTCTTCATCCAATCGTTTTCCGTTATGGGGCCCACAAAAGACTGCGCCGTCGTACGAATATTCCCCGACAACAAGAATATTTCACGACCAAACGAATATTCCTCGTCAACAATGAATATTTTATAACCACCTGCTTATTTAAAATATTTGCGCATTTTACCCATAACTAACCACATTAATCAAATTCACCCTACTATTTCAAAATAATAAATAGAGGAAAATAAATTTCATCTATTAATAATTTGGGGTCTTACAACCTCCACTCCTTATGAAATTTCGTCCTCGAAATTGACGTACATAACTGGTGTTTCAAAAAGGTAAAGATACCTCGCTTTCATTTCCGTTTCCAACTCCAAGGTCATTTCCTCTATAGCATGATTCCTCGACAAAACTTTAACCTGTGGTATGACCTTCGTGCGTAGGACATGCTCCTTCCCATCCAACATCTTGACAGGTACCTTCTCGTACGTTAAGTCTTCTGCTATTTCGTCCGGTTCTAACTCAATGACGTGGTTCGGGTCGTCCACATATTTACGTAACATCGATACATGAAAAATGTTATGAACACGCGTCATACTTGGCGGTAAAACGAGTCTATAGGCCACAGTTCCTATTTGATCGAGAATTTTAAACGGATTAATAAATTGAAGGTTTGAGCTTTGCCACATCGCCAATTCTCGCTTTTGGAATAAGAACTTCTTGTACCTCATTCTTCATATTCATCAGCTCCGGTGTGTAGCTTGAACAACTTTAACGTTATCGATTAAAGTCGATTATACTTGTATATCATCACGTGGGTACCTAGAGTTTTCATCTCCATCTCTATTATTTGTAAATTATTCGAAATGAGTCTTTGAAAATATCGTACTTGTACTTGTATACGATCTTCTACTCAACACGTCAGCTACCACGTTCGCTTTTCCAGGATGACATGGTCAGAACATGTGCTGAAATGAGTCTCCTCTTGAGTTCTTCGAAGCTCTTCCCACATTCCTTGCTCCATTCGAATTTTGTATCTCTACGAGTCAGCTGCGTTAATGGAATAGCGATTCGAGAATATCCTTCAACGAATCTCCGATAATAATCAACTAAGCCTAGAAAACTACGTATTTCAATTACCGACTTAGGTTGTTCTCAACTATGACTCATATCTTAACCTTGGATAACACGTCACAACAGCACCTATCAGTTTACTACCGCACGAATATGACGTCCCCTACAAAGAGTCTGGCTTCGGTGCATTCCACAAAGGAAGTCTCCAGATAAAGGCTCGGGTATCAACTTCTACAGTTGGGTTTTTAACTCCTGAAGTTCAATAGGAGTCATTCGATATGAGATTTTAGAAATGGATTTTGTACTGGATTCAAAGTCGATACAAAATTTAATATCACACCTTGGGAATAAGCCAAGAAATTCTTCAGGAAATACATCAGGAAATTTACTAACAACAGAAATATTATTCAAATCTGATGTACTTTTGTTCAAGTCCATGACATGGGCTAAGAAAACATGACATCCATTTTTCAATAAACGAATGACTTCATGGCTTGATATAAAAATGTTTGACTTCAATGGTTTGATTGCTTGAATTCGAATATCAGGTTGCTTAGGAATATGAAAACTAACAACCTTACAAAAGCAATTAATTTTGGCATGATGAGTAGTTAACCTTAAAATCACATCAAAAACAAATATCTCTATAGAAATAAGGTTAACAGGTAATATGATAGTGCCAACTTGAATCAAGAAAGATTTCTAAACGACGGATGTAATGAAAGTTTCTCCCAACGGAGTCTCCATAAACAGGTCAAAGTCTAATTTCTCCATAATCAAGTTCAAACGTTGAGCGCAAGCAAGAGAGATAAAAGAATGGGTAGAACCGGTATCTAGTAAGGTATAAACTTCGCAAGAATTTATAATTAACTAACCCGTGCTAAACTCGTTCGGGTTCTTTGCATTCTGACCGGTCACGACAAACGCTCTTCCAAAAATCGTTGACTTTGACTTTTCTGGAACATCCTTTTGAGTCACCATCCCCGCTGGACTAGGTTTCGCTATAGTGCAATCTCGAGCAATATGTCCTTTTTTTCCACAATTATAACATACCTTGAACTGTTGTGGGCAGTTTGCGCTGATATGTCCCTCTTTCCCGCATTTATAACATACAACCGGTGGTCTTTTTCTTCCCTTGGAACCAGTTGCTGCTGGCACTATCGTCTTCACATGGTCATTGTTGAATCTCCTCTTTTTAAAATCTCCTTCCAACTCGCTTCTTCTATTTTCATGGCCGTGATTACCACCAAAGTGGTTACCACCTTTGCCCGTATTCTTCTTTCTTCGCAGGTTATCGTTGTTCTGATGACTGCTGTCACCAGTATGATCCTGGTTATGGTCCCCCGGTTGAACGTACTCGTTATCTCGCTCTAACAACTGAGCCATGTTGACAACATCTGAATAGATAGAAAATTTATGAGAAATGAGATACTGACGTATGCCGGGTTTCAAACCTCTCAGAAACATCCGCGTCATACGTTCCTCATTCTCCACCAAATGAGGTGCAAACCTGGATAACTCCGCGAACTTTGCCTCGTACTGGGACACCGTCATGTTATTCTGCTCTAGTCTAATAAACTCCACTTCCTTCATATGGCAAATACTTTCAGGAAATTATTTTTCGTTGAAAAGTTTCTGAAACGTCTCCCATGACATGCTGAGTGCGGCTAGATGTGTACGCTTCACAGACTCCCACCAGTAGTATGCCTCACCACGGAACATAAAAGGTAGCGAATGGAACCTTCTGTTCCTCCGTGCATCCCAAGACATCGAATATCTTGGTAATTTGTTTGACCCACGTTTCCGCCATGATCGGATCCGGCTTTCCCCTTAAATTCTGGTGGTCCCAACTCTTTAAACTGCTTGGCCGTAACAAACCGTGCGTTGTTATCATTTCCACCTGTAATTTGTGCACGTGTCTCCCTCGTTTGATTTTGCATGAACTGCAAAAAACTCCTAAACATCCCGTCGTTCATCGTCTGCTCAGTGGTGTTGTTCACAGGAGGAACATTACCAGCCTGTTGCACATTCTCCTCGTTGGTAAGTACAGGCATCTCCACGGTCTCATTTACTACACTGTTAATATTCTCAGTCGACATTCTCAAATACTGTCATAAAACAAGGGTTAATTAAACAAATTAACAAATCACATAACACCCCTATATTATGACCGACCAACAAATAATCTTTGGTAGGACACACTAGTGAAGGATTTACTCGTCTCTCCCCTCCTAGTTCTATTCCCCGATCTCCGCCAGAGATCATATCCCTAAGCTCTGATACCAACTGTGACGACCCCAAAATAGGTCCATTCCATCCAACCCATTCTGAGTCGCCAAATACATGGTACAGAAATAACTACAACTTTATTATTACAACATATAAATTATTACCGTCTAGACAATATCCAAATACAAATAAATCCCCATCATAATTATTGATACATTATTTTACAAAAATGGTGAGGACTACTAAACAACTCTCTCTAGAACCATCATTACATCCCCCGACTCGTACTCGCTACATTCTCGTCTCCTGAGAAGAAAAATAGAACAACAAGAAAAAGGGTGAGCTCAACTAGCCCAGTAAAGAATATTATGACTAAGATAATATACAACAAATTATCCTTAGTCTTCAACAGGGAAAAATCTGATAGAATACAATAGACAATAAGTTTTAGATCAACAACTGCAGTGGAAACAACAATTCATTAGAAGAGTTAAGTAGAGAATGAAATCTACTAACATCTATGAATTTAAAAGTCCATCATCAATATTTTATCCCTGTAACATCAATCAATATATATTTCAAATCAAATCAAATATTCATCTTTGCACTACAGGCCAAAGATATTCATCAGTTGGTCATGTTCATCTAAACACCAGTTCATCTTTGCACTACGGGCCAAAGATATTCATCAATTGTTCATGTTCATCTCAACACCTGTACATCTTTGCACTACGGGCCAAAGATATTCATAACAAAATCAACCATCTTTGCACTACAGGCCAAAGATATTCAGTAACACCATCATTTAGGACTGAGGATGATGAAAAATATTTTAAAGGAAACGAATCCAGTGAAACAAAATAACAAGTATTAAGGATTCGTACTTTAAACAATCTGAGTTCAAAAATACTTCATAAATAATCATACTGAAGTAAAATTCAAGAATGATCAAAACATGGATACAATCAAACTAGTATCCAGAATAGATATTTTAGACAAAAAGAAGAAATTTCAGTTTTCGGTGAATAGTGCTGTATTCAGTATAATGATATTGAAGAAATAATATCATTTTAGAAAAAAATAACATCCCTTACCTCGAAAGACAGTACTTCTAGTTGAAACACCGAATATAGGCTATGACTTGAACTTGCACCGTATAGAAATACTCAAAGTATACTCAAAATACTCACAAGAATACGCTCGATAATATAGAGAGAGAAAACTTCAGTTTCTGGTGTGATTTTCAATTCTAACCTAAGCACCTATTTATAGGAAATTGCTTAGAACACCAAAGCAGAAAATTTAAT